>CM066322.1:171064395-171514395 GCA_033807775.1 Saussurea involucrata
TGCGATGATGACTAGGTTTTGGAAGTATCATCTGAAGAACTTAACTTCTCATCCTGAAAAGTCAAGTTAGGGGGAGATTGTTGGGAACTGAAGATATGCTAAGTATGGTTAGTACTGCCAGAACAACATTACTACTGCCAGATCAAGTTAGTACTGCTAGTTCAATGTTAGTACTGCCAGAACAACATTACTACTGCCAAATCAAGTTAGTACTGCTAGTTCAATGTTAGTTCTGCCAGAACAAAGATACTACTGCTAGTTCAAGGTTAGTACTGCCGAGTCATTAATGCTGCAAGAACATGATTAGTACTGCTAGACAAGTTACTACTGCTGGTACATGGTTAATACTGCTGAACAAAGTTAATACTGCTGGTATATTACTACTGCTGGAATATCATTAATGCTGCTGATCAAAAGTTAGTACTGTGCGTGACTTAATACTGCTGGAGATTGTTAGTACTGCTCATGAAGAATGAAGGTTAATACTGCTGAGTTTGTTAAGATTGGTATGCGATACTTTTGGAGACAAAGAAGGAATTGATCAAGATATGTTTAACGAAGATTTAGAAGATCAAGTTACTTTTTGATAGTTATCTTGTAACTATTTTTGTATAAATAGACTTCAATAGATAGCTATTAGAAAAAAAGAGAGACGAGTTAATATACGTGTGAAAAAGAATTCGATTGTGTTTTAGAGAGAATTAACCTCAAGGTTTAAGAATCCTATTTCTAGAGAAGTAGAAGTCGTCTTGTTGAGCCTGTTCAACAAGATTGAGGTTTGGTTGTAATCTTGTGAGTCGATTTAGTGAATACACAAAGTGGTGAATTTTCTGTTACATTGTTCTTGATTGTGAGAATTAAAGTTCTTTTCCGCAGATTCTTTAATTCTGAATTCTAAGTGTTTATTGTCTTGTTAAGATTCGATCCTGACAAAGGGGTTAGTTATCGTCTTTTATTTCGGCTTGAGGTCGTATAATAGGAGATTCTGCCCCAAATCTCGTCCAGCGCGTCATCCGGAAAGTCCAGAGGAATGAAGGTTTCCGGAAGCGTGTCCGGTAAGCTTCTTATGTTGTAGGTCTCCGGGAGAATATACCCGATAGGCATAGTATCCGGACAGTAGAAGTACCCGGACAATAGAGACGTCCGGAAAGTAGTGTTACCAGACAGTGGGGTTGTCCGGAAAGGGTAGTCACCCGGATACAAATGGTTGTCCGGAATGTTAGATTGTGCCCGGTAAGTTGGGTGTCCGGAAAGTAGAGTTTTCCGGATAGTTTGTTAATCAGCTTATGTTGTGTCCATTTATCCAGGAAAGTCAATTGGAAGTCTGGAACTGATTAGAAACGAGAAGTAAGAGCACCAGGTGAGTTTTCTAACTAAAATACGTGACTTTACAACGTGTTTTCTAAAGTAAGTACATGATGAGAAATGCCAAGCTTTATTATTACGCTTATTTTAAATGCATGAAAGTTATTTAAAGATTTATGTGAGATGTATGCATACATTATTTTAGACGTAAATTGGCCAAGACGGGAGAGTAGACCCGCCAGTGCTCATGCGGGAGAGTAGACCCTTTATGCCAGGGGTAGTGTGGCCCCATGTAAGGCAGCATGAGACTGACTCGTTGGCACCTTCGAGTGACTTCAGGGTGTCAATTTACGAGGGGCGGACCTTATTCCGTGGATGATTTTATATGAACAGATTTATGATGATGTGTTTCTGAAAATGGTAAACTGTTTTAAATGCTTTTGAGAACTGCCTAGAGGGACTCACTAGACCTCATGGTCTAACCCTCGCATTTTCAAATTAAAACATTTTCAAGTAAGCAGATAGTAAAGGCTCCGGTAAGTGAGCAAGCGCAGAATAGAGTAAAGATACAGCTTCAGGCAGTGCCACTCATACTGTTAGTGGTAGTTATTCTCAGTTGCGTATAGGTTGTTTCCGCCAACCTAAGTAAGTTAGACAATTGTGATGAAATTTTATGGACCCAGATTTGTAATTGTTTAATATTAATGTTTTGTACGCTTTATTTAGATTGGGTTGTTACAGTTGGTATCAGAGACATAGTTTAAGGGATTTAGGTGACCGGACGGGCCTAAACTTAAACTTGGAGTAGAAATCACAACTGAGAATAGGAAATGCGTTAGGAGGGCACTTTTATAGATACAGAAAATGTGTTAAGAGGACACTATTGTAGAGATAGGACTAATAGGGTACTGAGGACTGTCATGTAAGGTAAGTTTGAAATTTCACCTGGCCAGTGAAATAGCGAACTTACAGGTACATGTATGTGCTTAACCTGCCTTATTATTCCGAAATGGTAGTCAGACACTAGTGTATATGTCGTGTGCCAGTACCTTAGAATGTTAGTAGGATCCCAGAGAAGTAGATTGAGACCCATTGTCGGGGAGATATTGTAAAAGATCGGTTATGATGTGATGTATGTATACCTCGTAGAGAAGAAAGTTGTTTGGAATGTATTGGGTCGTCTAGAGATAGACCTTTGTGGATTCGAAGAGGATGAGCGATTGCTTGTGAGTAAGACTCCTGGTTCAGGAGAGTCCCGATTCTAGAAATTGTGGGGTAGATTAGTTGGGATGATAAGAAAGGGCAGTGCCGAGATCTTGAAAGCATAAGTTCAATAGCGAGTGCAAGATTGGGGTTCTGACTCTTTAGCTGAGCTTTTCAATGGCAGGATCGGTGAAGAGAGATAGCAGTAGAGAAATGAAAGTATGTAGAAGTAGAAATGAGATAGCTGATCAAAATGAATTAGTATGAATGGTTGAGTAAGTGGACCGTTGAATGTATGTATAGCAAGTTATTACAAGGCCAAGAGAGAGAGCGACCATTGGTCGAAGGTAGAGAGTCGATGATAAGTTGCGTTAGTAAAGTGACTGACCTTGTTTGAGTGAGTAGCCTTCAATTGCAAGTAGAGTTTCATGCATTGAGTTCATACATGTGTACATGAGATTTTTTTTTTCATAAGTAAAGCAAATGTGTAAATATCAAATTTGATCGAATATGAATCGGCGTGTGCAACCGTATGTTTAAAGAAAAATGCAAATCCATGTACATCGCACAATGAAGTCTTGAGGTTTACGATTTCCCAAATATTCCACCATTTTCATGTTAAGTTAAATTGTTGCGAAAAAGTCAAGAAAACGTTTGAATACAAAACTTTTATAGCTAAAATGAGTATTGACATGTTGAAATTATATAAATGAGGGTGAGGAACGACTAGTTTACTTCGTGTCGGTACTTGCTTCCAGAATTTTGTCGTATGGAAAGATTTTCCATCCAATACTTATTTCTGTCGTAACGACACCTTTTTGGTTGAGTAAGATTAAGTTTTACGGAGAGATTGCAAGCAAACGACCCTCGAGATCGTTGTGCAGGGCATTGGAGTTAGGAGGGGTCGTATGTACCCAAGTTGTTTTCAAGTGTGGTTTCTTTAAAATGATCAAAAATGTGAAATGATTCATTTATCGCGTTGTCAGGCATGAAGGCTATGAACTCAATAGGTCGTAGAGTATTACATTTTAAGCTAAGGAAGAACTTCTAGAGTGGAGAGGTGTTGGACAAATCAGGGGAGAACGTTGTAGCTTTGATATTTGTGTTCTAGAGGAAAGGTGAGCAGTAGATGAGTCGGAAGTGGACTTTAGTGTCGGTAGTATGAGGGACTGTACCCTTGTGCGGTGATTGGAAATACAGTTGCCGAGGGACGGCTGTGTTCAGGGGAAGGACTAGAAGTCATCAGGGTGTTGGTATTAGCAACTCGGTATGAGTAGGGTGGTGAAGTAGGAATGAAATATCCTCGACGTCAGGTAAAGGTTGTAAAAAGATCTTGTGACACTGGCGGTGCACGAGTGAGTTTGAAATGAGGACGGCGGGGTGTGGATTTGATTAGGATGTGTTGGAAGGATTAGGCTCAATAAGGGACCCTTGTCGAAGAAGTAAGTTAAGAAAGTATCAACAGTTCAACTATTGACGTTGAAGTCGACAGTTGTGTAAAGTGTATGAGGCCAAAGACTTGAATCAGAAGGTTGAAAGTTGAAGGAACACCTTGTAGGAGTATTAAGTTAGTGAAAGACTGTTGTTTTTGTTAGTCCCAGATGGCTATAACAAGTATTGTAGAAGGGGGGTTGAATACAATACTCAAAATTTTCACAATTTTAATTCTTTTATTGAAAATCTTTCAACTAGAATTACACAAAGAAACTTAAAGACTGTTGCGGAAAAGAACAGATAAACTATTCTAACAATCTTTCACAAAGTATACTAAACAAAATAGCAGAGAACACTAAGAGCAAAGCTATAAGGTTATCAAGCAATATGAAAATCTTGCACTGAGAGAAATCCAGAAAGCGTAATTTGCATGGAGTCTTCATCTTCCTTTTATAGTGAGGATAAGGTACTGAGCATTAAATGCATGGTACTATTATCCTCAAGTCACTTGCAACGTACCAATGGTCTTTGGAAAAGTACCAGTGGACTTCTAAAAAGCTGATAAGTCACTATCACATTTTTCTTGAAACCAGGAATAGAAGCCATGCAGAAAGGACATCTTCTAAAAAGATAATAAGACAAAATGTTACTTTTGCCTTGTATCAGATTTTGTCCCGAAATAAATGATCTTCTTTATGAGTATTCAAGACAATATCACCGAAGGAGTCCCACCGATAATATTGTCAAGAATATATAACCATCTGCAAAGAAGGACCATTTCCACAAATTTCCTACCGAGTTTTAAGAAGCATATCGGTGGAAGCTGTTCACCGAATCTGAAGGTATTTTCGGTGGAGATGAAGGCCACCGAAATTGTGAAGACAATTCGGTGGTGATGATGGCCACCGAAATTGTGAAGACAATTCGGTGGTGATGACTTGTTTGTTTGTTGAGAAGAGTCTTCTATTTTCCACAAGTAGATAGTCTTCAAGCTTGGTTTCGGTTGATCTTCGACTTCACCGAACATTTGCTATTTTGTACAGGTCATTCAAAGAACCAAACTAAAATATTCTAAGTAGGATTTTTAGGGAAAACATCGGTGAGTCAATTTCAAATCCTTTGTGACCCAACAATCTCCCCCTATTTGAATTTGAGCTCCTTTCTTAGAATATTTAAGAGTATTGAAAAGTAAAATGCATTTTGACCCTTTTTACTCTTTTGGGTTCTTTTCACATAGACCATTCTTTTTGATCTTTTTGATCTTTTTATTTTTGTATGAGTATGTATACTATGTACAGTATTTACAAGTAAATGAAAGAAGGAGGAAAAAAGTATAAACAATATGAACAGAAAGAATATTACTTGCATCTTTGGAGGGGCGAGTTGAAACTTGTATCTGGCTTGAGGATTCTTCATTTTGATTAGCAGCCTGTTGATGTGTTGGAGAACTTTATCTTTCAGGCACTTTTGCTTTTCTTCAGATGTTCCAAATCTTCAAGTCATCCACTTACTTCAAAAGATTTCAGCCAAGTGAGTCTGTGGGTTTTGATAGGAGACACATCTATTATAGTGACAATCTTTGAGGAGGGTTGAGTTTGAGTGAATCAGCCTCAGGATGCTTTTGCCAATCTCTTGCATTTTCTCTTTCTCTTGGCATCTTCAGCACTTCCTGTTCAGCATCATCATCCTTTGTCTTTGTTTTGCTCCCCCTCAGTAGATCAGTCGGTTTTGTGTTTCTCCCCCTCAGTTAGATCCGCCCGGACTGATGTGCTCCCCCTTGACCGGTCCGCCCGATTTCCTCATTTTTCCGAGTTGGACGCTGAAAACGAGTACAGAGGGTTGGTGTTTGTTGGTCCCGAAGGCCTATACAAGTTTGTAGAAGGGGGGGGGGGGGGGTTGAATACAAACACACAGATTTTACTTTTCTAAATTGTTTATTGATCTGCTTCTCACGTTCCGTGAATAGCCGGGACATTGAGGAATATCCAGAAAGGCATTTCGGGAATCGGTTTGATTCTATCTCTGTTCCTTCCGTTTGAAGAAAGGAAGGATCCCAAAGAATCGATCTTTCTTTTAGTTGTTGAATCTCTCTTTGATTGATCAATGTGTGATATTCCGAATCCTCATTACTAATGGAATCAAAATGATCTCTACCTATTTCTCTAGGTAATCTATTATTAACAACTTCTTCCCAACTTATTTCACTGTAAAAGAATACTTCTATATTCGCGACTTGTGTCAAATCATTAACAATTTACAGCTTGTTGCGGAAACAAGATTAAGGATAAACCTAAATCTAAACAAGTTGGAATACTAAGGTTTCTTGCACTAAGAGAGATAAGGAAATTACTAATAATAACCTATCTTGAGATAAGAGATTGAACTTGTCTAGAGTTAGCAAGTTACTTCAAATGAAGTGGGTTCATCTCTTTATATACTGCATCCATTTAATGCAAGTCAGTATACACTTTACACGTGTCATCAGCTGGTTGGTTGCATGTCATTGACCTTTGTTGACAACCTTAGTAGCCGCATGGATGAACAGTGTAGTATCAGAATGGTTGTACGATTTCAGACAGTCGGAGGTTCTTTTCTGACATTTCGTACGGAGTCGTGCAAGGGTGGTTAAGACAAAAGTACTTTGTACGGAGGACTTCATGATCAGCTTTCGTTGATTCAGAGCATTATCATTATCTATTCAGCGAATGATAAAGTTCAGCGATAGCTGAAGTCTTGTACTTGATACTTCACGTTGAGTGGACAAATCTGAGTCTTCGCTGATCCGCATCAGTTCATTAGGAGACTTGTCGCTGGTTCTTGAGCTTGATCTTCGACTTCAGCGTAGAACCTATGTTGACGTGAAACTTGTCTTCAGGGATCATAAGTAAACAACTAACTTATCAACGATCATCATAATGACTGAACAGACTCAGAGCATTAATGATGAACAGTGTTCGCTGAATGTTTAATTTAAAGAGCGAGAGTTCCTATCAGCGGTACTATAAGATCTTAGTACTTATCAACGATAGTGAAACTCTGATACATATTGTTTACTTACAATTTTCACTAAGTATATAAGAGAGGGTCATTATCAAATCACTGAGGGTTTGGATCAACAATCTCCCCCTATTTGATTATGACATAGCAACAAAGAAAATTGCTATTAAATGAAAACACAAGGATAAATAGAACTCATAAAATATTTGTCCATTTTACTGTTTTCTGGGATCTTTTCAGTACTGATGGAGTAAAGTACATTCGCTGAAATCTTTCTTTAAAACTTTGAATCAGGTTACAAAGAGAAATGGAAAGATTACAAGTACGAGCAAAATAAATTACAAGTACAGAAGAATAACTGATACAATAGAGAAAAAGGTGATCATATCAGCTTATAAAGGTTCTTCCTTAATGAGAAGTTCATCAAGGGTCTTTGATGTGGGGATCATCCAGTCAGGGACATCTTCTCCTTGATTCTTTTTCTTCAGAGTTGCTTCAAAAATCAAGGGCTTCAGGTGTCTAGCTTTGATGTTGCGTCTGACTTCACACCAGTATACGAGATCTCTGAGTTGTTCGATGGGAGCGATGTCTAGCTCAGAGATACGTTGAAAGTGATGATTTCCATAGTAGTCTAAAAAGAATATACCATAGGGATCACTTACAACTGTGCCAGGAATGAATGTTTCTCCAGGTGGTAGAGAGGTGTCAAGCATTGAGAGATCGGCATCAGGGCCAACAATTTCAGCACGAGAGAAACCAATGCCCGTTTCATTCCGAATATGAGGACCTGAACCAGAGGCTTTCTTTTTCTTATCAGGGACTTTTCTTGGTTGAGGAAGAGTAGGAGGAATATCCACAGCAGATGAAAGCAGGTCGATCTGTTTGTTTAAGATCTTCTCGACATGGCTTTTGAACTTTGAGCGCGATCCCTGAATGGCTAATTTTGTTTCTAACCATTCAGAGAGACCAAACTTTTCTAAGGTAGTAGCATAGAAAGTTTGCTTGGTTTCGTCATCTCTGTAGACGTCCACTTCAACAACAGGAACTTCAGCGTACAGTCTTCCTCTGATGTTTGCCTTGACGATTTTGGATGGTCTAGATCGATAGGTCAGCATTTGTTTAGCCCATTCCAAAGTCGTATCAGAGACCTTAGTCTTTTCTCTAACGATCTCTTGAGCATCATCCCATAGCTGACGTTGAACATCAATGGGAACTCTTTTCAGCTTGGGGTCTTTTATTTATCGTTGAGTAAGTTTGATGGCGTATTCTCTGTCTTTCTCTTCATCTTCCTTTCTTTCAGCGAGTAGGCGTTCAGCTCTGAGGTGTTCCTGGTATTCAGCTTTGGAAATTCTGAACTTTGGAGGAACTGAAGGAAGTTGATCACGCCTCAAAATGATTCGCTGATCCTCGAATCGCTTTATTATCTCCTCTCTTCTTTTCTGATCCTCTTCACTTAGCTTTTGAGGAGCTAAGGAAGGTCTGCCTCTGTGCGAGAGTAGCTGTTCTTCTGGTTCATCAGTCTCAGAGATTAAATCTAAGACTGGGATTATTTCTTCAGCAGCAGCTGGTATTTTTGGTGAAGTCGCAGTTGTGGAGCCTTCAGCGATATCCTCAAACAGGGGAGAGGACTGACAAACCGGCTTTTCAAGCAAGATCATCAGATTGTCATCTTCAGCGACGCTTTTGCCTTTGCCTTTCTCAGCTCCAGAGGCTGAGGGCTTTGTCTTTGTCCGCTCCCCTGAAGGTTCATTTATCGAGATTCCCTTAAGAGCTTTGATCTTTGGAGCAGGTTTGACGATAAAGAAGTCATCGTCATCTTCGTCATCATCATCATCATCATCATCATTCTTTGGAGAAGAAGATGGTTCATCATCAGGGATGTCGACGGCTTCATCATCTTCTGCTTCGGATTCAGTTTTCTCAGCTTCTTCTTCGAGTTGCTCCCCCTCAGATACAGAGGCGAGCTTCTCGGTTTCCTCAGGGTTTTCATCTCCCTGAGGTCCAGCGGTGGTTTCTTCAGTATTCGTCTTCTCTCCCCTGATAGATTCATCATGGGAAAGGTCTTCAGCGCTCTTGGCGAGGTCTTCAGCGCTCTTCTCCCCCTCTTTTTCATGATGACTGGGGGAGGAATGGCTAGATTCAGCAGCGTTGGTAGGTTCTCTGTCTTCTTGGCCAGAGAGACCTATACAAACTTCAATCTTTGCTAATCTGTCTTCAAGGCCAGAAATAGCAGGATTGATCTTCCCGAGCTCAATGCGATCCGCCGCTGTAAAATGTTCAGATTCAGGGACAGGGGCAGGAGCAGGAGCATGAGTATTCTCCTTGAGCAGCAGCTGTTCGATCATAGTCTTCATCGAACCAACGTCAGTCTTTACAGAGCTTAAGTCAGTCGTCAGAGTGTTGACATTTGTCTTTACAGCAGACATATCTCCCTCTAGTGTTCCAACCGATGTCTTCAGCGTTGTTACCTCGCTGGACATGGATGAAACTGAATTTTTGAGAGAGGTGTAGTCTATGTAGATATCAGCGAGCACCTTGGCGAAGTCGCTGAGAGTCTTATCAAGTTGCTTCATGTCATCTGTGGAAGCTTTCTTCTCAACCACCGTTGTCAGTTTGTTCAGATTCTCTCCAGCGTTTGTTACAGCTGTAGAGTAATTGGAGAGAGTAGTGGTGAGACCTGTCAGCTTTGTCTCCACGAACTTCAGAGAGGCGTTGATATCTCCCAAATTAGGACCTGTAACATATAAAAACTTGTGAACAGAGGAAAGCTCAGAAGTTTGGGGTTTAGTCACAGTGTTTATGGGTTGTTGTTTACCTGCAGGAGGATTGGTGAATTCATCGAAATCACGGGTTCCTGAGTAAAGTTCCATGTCATCTTCAAAAGTGCCCATGGATTTTTCTGCAGGTCCTGTCTTCATCATTCCTGGAGAATCAGCTTTATGTTCCGAGGAAATGATGGTAGCTCCAGTTAGATCTGGAGTAGAGACCAAATGAGTGGAGGGAGGAGCGAAGGATAAGAGTGGGGTTTGGGTTATGAGTTCAGCGTTGGATTCGCTGACAATCACTTCATCAGTCTTTTGAGAGACTGAAGGAGGTTGGGTCGGTTCCAAGTTTGTAACCTCAGCGTTTAAAGACGCTGAAGTTTGGATAAAAGGGATGGCTTGTTCAGGTGTGGCAGAGCGTACCACTGAACGTTCCTTCAGCTCTGCAGAAAGAGCTGAGGAGTCTTCAGCATGAGATTGCTGGGGTTGCTCCTTTGTTTTCTTGATCCTTTTAGAATCAAGTGGGGTAGATGAATGTTTCCTTTTCTTAGGAGAGGATTTTGTGTCCAGGGTATCAGCGATGGGTATTGTCGCTGAAGGAGCCACAGAAGTAGAAGAAGAAGGGTTGAGAAGAGTTAAGAGGGTAGAAAGACGTACCTCATTTTCAACAGGTTTGAAGTCGAGTACCTTAGGGCCAATCTGAGAGAGTTTTAGATCGCCCTCTTGCGGGTAGCTGTCCTTCAGGCCATATTGAAAGATAGCGCTGATGAATCGGGGGTAGGGAACCCAAGCAGGCCTGTCAGCGGCAGAGTCTACTCTTTGCAGCAAGTCATCATAGATGAGAGATGCCCAG
Organism: Saussurea involucrata; assembly: GCA_033807775.1. Classification (NCBI taxonomy): domain Eukaryota; kingdom Viridiplantae; phylum Streptophyta; class Magnoliopsida; order Asterales; family Asteraceae; genus Saussurea; species Saussurea involucrata. The sequence continues at coordinate 171,074,950 of CM066322.1, forward strand.
TCAATGTGTAGACCTTTCAGCAGAGCGTATCCCATAGCTTGTTGAGGTTGAGCGGCTTGATCAGAAGAGCCGGTCTTGGCAGTCATGCAGCTGATAAGGTGAGCGAAGATGAAGTTCATCTCGCTGGGCATTTTCGATTTCTTCAGCAGTGTTAGCTTCTTCTCAGGCTTCTTGTCTCTGCCCATTTCCCATACATAGCCCATTGCATCAAAAAATGCAATAAGAGCTTCTTTGTCAGCGATCTTCTTATGGTCAGGGAAAGGAACAAAAGGTTTTTCCTTTGTAGCGATGGGAAAGTTCAGAGCTTTGCGAATGATGGCGGGTGTGATCTTTATCGTGCCATATTCAGTATCGCAGAGGATACAATCAACTGTTTTGGAGGGATCTTTGGCGGATGGTAGCTGAGAGTGTCTGGAAGAGTACCAGAACTGAGATAGTAGCAGCTGACTTGCAGGGGGTGAAATGGTCAGGGCTGTTGAAATGCAGCAATTCTTCAGGAAATTCACAGCATCTGTCAGATGTGTGACTTGCTTTCGAGGAGGAAACTCGAGAAGCGCAGAAAGGTTGTTTATCTTAGTCCGGTCTAGTTGATCAAGATTGAACTTGACTTGTGGAGCCTTGAGGATTTCCACTTCCTCAGAGTCAGCGGAGATGTTCTCAGCGGTAGCAGGAATGTTAGACGAGGCCATTTCTCTGTATTAACAGTTCAACCAAAGATGTTAACAAATAAGAATAATCTTAATGTGGAAATAATTTCCAATAAGATGTTTCGAATTTTATCCATTTCATTCAGACACAAATGTCTTAATGAAGATTAGGGTTTTTCATGTTTTATAAAAAACGAAAATTTCAAACCCAAAAAAAATCTTGTTTTCCAGTTTTCTTTGAAGATTGGGATTCTGGAAAAACGAATGTGTGAAGAACAAGTTTAAGATTTTTTTTTTGAACGGCAATGCGGCATCGAACCCACGAACGACTACCACGAACACACGCACACACGCACGCACACCGTCCCGGCGGTATCGGGCATCCAAGGGCAGCCCACTAATCTGCCGCGTCCGCAGCCCAGTTTACGCTTGGGCCTATTCCCAACCACATTGGGCTGGGGCGATAGCCCAGTCTTCGACTGGACCACCTAAGGACGGCCCAACCAGAGGTTAGGCGGGTATCTCAGACATGCTTACCACGGGGTTCGAACCCTGGTAGTCAGGGATACCATCCACTGACCCCCCAAGGATGTTACCTTACCACTGGGCTACACATGCTTTGATAACAAGTTTAAGATTTTGCATTTAAACTTGAAGAACAACCATGAAATGGTTGTGTTCATAAAACCACGAAAGAAAATGATTTCATTTTACGAAGTTCTTTTGTTTGATCTTGTTAAAACAATGAGAAGATCGGAAACAAGTTATACGCATTTGGTAATGAATAAGAACATATTAACCTTGATGTTTGATGAAGAAGATGATGAACAGTTCTTGAAGTTTTTGAAATCACAAATGCAACAGTGAATTCTTTCTTACGGAGGAAGATTGATCGCGTAAAAGAAAAATATAAACAAAGAATTTGTTTATATAGAGATTTTAGAAAGAGAAAATCTTGAGCGGGAAAAGATTTTCATCATGACACGGACACGTTTTTGCATTTGATTGGAAGTTTGAACGAGACGTGCAAACGTGTGTCAGGAAAAGAAAACGTGCCGGGGTTTTATCCGTTGCAATGACGTCACAACTGTCCTTTCATATTCTTGGTTGTCTCTGAGGTTTTGAAAATCTCAGAGATACTTTTGAAAACATGAAGCACTGAATGAAAATATTCAGTGAAGGTTTTAAGAAATTTCAAAATATCGCTGTTAAGGAAAAGATATTCAGCGATGCATTTTGTTTTGAAATCTTGCATTTTCATGCGATTTTCAGGGAGAAAACATACCTTGATATCAGTGAATCAAGTTTATTCAGAGAGAAGATGATAGAATGGGTTATACAAGTTGATTTTATCCTTTCGCTGATCAATGTGAACCGCTGAAGATTTTATCCTTCAAAGTTCAGCATTCCAAGCTCGCTGATGAGAAAGTTGAATCTTGTCTCATCAAGAGGTTTGGTAAATAAGTCAGCTAACTGATAATCAGTTGGGATAAAATGAAGTTCTATATCACTATTCATCACATGATCTCTGATAAAATGATATCTGATTTCTATATGTTTGGTCTTTGAATGTAGTATTGGATTGTTTGCTATAGCGATGGCACTTGTGCTGTCGCAATAGATTGGAATTTTGGAGAGCTGAAGATCATAGTCTAGTAGCTGATTTCTCATCCACAAGACTTGAGAACAACAGCTTCCAGCAGCTACATATTCAGCTTCAGCTGTGGAAGTGGACACTGAATTTTGCTTTTTATTTGTCCAACTTACCAGCTTTCCACCCAGGAGCTGACATCCTCCTGTGGTGCTTTTCCTATCCATTTTGCAACCTGCAAAATCACTATCTGAATAGGCGGTTAGGTCGAATCCTGAATCTTTGGGATACCAAAGACCTAGATTCGCTGTACCCTTAAGATATCGAAAGATTCGCTTTACAGCTTTCATATGAGATATCTTAGGTTCAGCTTGATATCGTGCACACAAGCATGTTGCAAACATAATATCGGGTCGGCTAGTTGTTAGATACAATAGAGAGCCGATCATCCCACGGTACAGCGTGGCATTGACAGGAACACCCTTAGTGTCCTTATCAAGTGTCAGCGGTGGTGCCATAGGGGTTTTCATAGCTGAACTTTCAGTTAAGTCGAATTTCTTCAGCATATCTTTAACATATTTTCCCTGATTTATGAAAGTTCCTTTCTCAGTTTTCTTAATCTGAAGACCAAGGAAATATGTTAGTTCACCCATCATGCTCATTTTATACTCATCTTTCATTCTATCAGCGAAACGAGTACAAAGCTCAGGGTTAGTAGAACCAAATATAATGTCATCAACATATATTTGAACTAAAATGATATGACCTTTCACTTTTCTAAAAAATAGAGTTTTGTCAATCTTACCTCGCTCAAATTTTTCAATATGGAGATAAGTAGAAAGAGTGTCATACCATGCACGAGGAGATTGCTTCAAGCCATAAAGTGCCTTATCCAGTTTATAAACATAACCTGGACGCTTAGAATCTGAGAATCCTGGAGGTTGTTCCACATACACTTCTTCATTCAGCTTTCCATTCAGAAACGCTGACTTAACATCCATCTGATGTACTTTGAAGTTTTTGTGTACAGCATATGCTAAGAATAGACGAATAGATTCAAGTCTTGCTACTGGAGCAAATGTTTCGTCATAATCTATACCTTCCTCTTGTCTGTATCCCTGAGCAACAAGTCGAGCTTTGTTGCGGGTTACAGAACCATGTTCGTCCAACTTATTTCGATAGACCCATTTAGTGCCTATTACTGTTTTATCAGTTGGTCTCTGAACAAGTTTCCAAACTTTGTTTCTTTCGAATTCAGTCAGCTCTTCTTGCATGGCGCTGACCCAGTTTGGATCTTTAAGGGCATCATCTACTTTCTTTGGTTCAGTTAGTGAAATAAAATTTACAAATAAACAAATATTACCTGCACTTCGTCGAGTCTGAATCCCAGCGTTTGGATCACCAAGAATTTGATCAATTGGATGATTTATAGTCCATCGCTGAGCCGGAGCGTGAGACGCTGACTCAACTTGAACTGGAGGAGATGAAGATGAAGCTTCAGCGACGTCAGGAGTATCAGCCAAGAGAGGAATGGATGCATTTGTCATTATATTCACTGATTGCTGAGAAGTAGATGGAATGTCTGAGACATTTGGTTCAGCGTTAGGTATAGTGTTTATAGGAACAGCTGAGACCCAAGAAGTTTCAGCTTCACTGTTCTGCATATTTGGAATGATATGACTATCATCTTCTACTGGATGAGCATTAGTGGGAATATCTTCTGAATCACCAAGATGAGAAAACATCCATTGATTCAGTTCTTCAGTATCAGCGGACGGTTTAGAGTTCGCTGAACGGGATTCGTCAAACGTGACGTGAATAGTTTCTTCAACAGTTTGTCTTCTACGATTGAAGACTCTGAAGGCTTTGGAAACTGAGGAGTATCCAAGAAAGATTCCATCATCAGCCTTAGGATCAAACTTTCCAAGAGCATCTCTGTTGTTCAGTATAAAACACTGACATCCAAAGATGTGAAGAAAGCTGATTGAAGGCTTTCTCCCATGAAAAAGTTCATAGGCTGTCTTTTTGAATCTTTTGACTATCAGCGACCTGTTTTGCGTAAAACAAGCAGTGTTGACAGCTTCTGCCCAAAACTGAGTAGGCAGGTGAGAATCGCTGAGCATTGAACGTGCAGCTTCAATAATTGTTCTATTTCTTCTTTCAGCGACTCCATTTTGTTGCGGTGTTCTCACTGAAGAAAAGTTGTGAGAAATACCCTTACTCTCAAGGAAGGAATCAAGAGAACTGTTTTTGAATTCAGTCCCATGATCACTCCTTATTGAGCGAACGATCAGATTGTTCAGGGTTTCCATCTTCCGAACAAAATTGATGAGTTCTTCAGGGGTGTCACTCTTAGAACGGAGAAACATTACCCAAGTGAAGCGAGCGAATTCATCAACTATGACCAGCGTATATTTCTTTCCAGCGATGGATTGTTTGTTAACAGGGCCAAACAAATCCATATGGAGTAGTTGTAGAGGAGATGACACTGAAGAAACTTGCTTTGATTTAAAGCTTGCTTTGGTCTGCTTCCCTTTTTCACACGCTGAACATAACGACTCTTTGGCGTATGAATGCTGAGGTAGACCAGTGACTAACTCTTTTGAAGAAAGAGTGTTCAGTGTCTTGAAATTTAGATGAGATAGCCTCTTATGCCATAGCCAGTTGACATCAGATGAGGCCTTTGAGAAGAAACAGGAGTTCTCAGTGGTTGTTGAGTCCATGTTTATTACATAAACATTTTCCAAACGATAACCGCTGAGAGCTATCTTCTCTTTTTTGTCAGAGACAAAGCAGGATTCCTTAGTAAAGATTACTTTGTTATCCATGTCGCAAAGCTGACTGATGCTTAGAAGATTATGCTTCAGCCCTTCAACATATGCGACTCTTCTGAAGGAGGTTGTACCATTTGAAAGTACACCATACCCTCGGGTATGTCCTTTTCCATTTCCACCGAAAGTCACAGAGGGGCCCTTCTCTTCTTTGTATTCAGCGAGCAGGCTTTTCTTTCCAGTCATGTGTCTAGAGCATCCGCTATCAAGATACCAGATACCCTTCTTAACCTGCAATACAAAGGAAGATTAGTTTTTCTTGGGTACCCACTTAACCATGTATACACGTTTGTCAGTGGAAGTAGTTGGAATGGAAGGTTCAGCAGTCTTCGCAGCATTTGAAGATTCAGCTTTGTCTTTCTTCACTTTGGTTAATTTCTTAACCTCAGTGGTAGAATTCACCTTGACCTGATTTGCACCAGGGTTGGTCTTCTTTGCCTTGGGGGCAATCTTCACCTTAGCTATCTTTTCAGCTTTGGTGGCTGTGGGGCACTTACTAGCAATATGATCGGTAAGTCCACAGTGATAACATTTCCTATAACTAAAAGTAGTTCTAGGACCATTTGAATGCTGAGCTTTTAATTTCAAATTAGAAGTGCCAGCACCAAGTAAACTATTGGCTTTAGAAATGGGACGAACATTCAGTTCTTCAGATTTCTTACCAAGGACATCCAATCTGAGTCTAGGAGTAGATCGCTGAATAAATCCAGATATCTGCTTCCTTGATCCAGAGGGATGAGCCACTGAAGCTTTAGAAGCATTCAGCTTTGGTACTAAGGTACCCTTCTGAGGATTCTGGTGAATAACAATTCCTTTACCTTTGTCTTTAAAGACAGAGGTAGGTTTTGAATAAACCATTTTCTCCTTGCCTTTTGAGGAGGTAGGAGTTTCCTCAGGTATTGGTGTAACGGACGAGGAGCACTGAGAAGATGAAGTATCAGCGACTGAGGATACGAACGTTCCAAATTTAAGCATTGAACGCTTAGTGGTTGGTTTTGGAGTTTCATATTTGTAACCCAAACCACGTTTATCACTCGGGGGAATCTGAGACTTTATTATCTCAGTGATCTTTGTTGAAGAATTACACCATCCTTCAACAGTAGCTTTTTCAGCCTTTAATGCAGTGATAGCTTCTGCTCGTTCGATTTTGACTAGCTGATTTAAATATACTTGATCTTTAAAATCTTCTTCAATTTTAGAAAGCTTTTCTATTTGAAGGTGGCAGTTTTTATGCTTTTCAGCGAGATCAAGATTTTGGTTTTCAACCACAGTTTTGCCGTTCATGGCTTCGTATAAACTTCTAGTCAAGAGATCGATCTTACGGAGACTATCAGCTTCATCAATATTTGCAATATTGGTAAAGAAAGAAGGTGATACCTGAATAGCAGATGTTGAAGTGGAGGGAATGTCTGAACTTTCTTCCTCTTCTTCAATCTTGGCCATAAGACATAGATTTGCTTCATCATCTTCAGAGTCAGATGATGATGCTTCTTCATCAGAAGCAGCCGAATCATAGTCAGCCATCAGGCCTTTATTCTTCTTCTTAAAGCTTTTCAGCTTTGCATATTTTTCTTTCAGCTTTGAGTATTTGTCATCTTTATTTCTTGGAGCAAAGGGTTTCTTTGTAAAAGCTGAGGGTCTAGAAACTTTCTTTGACCTGCACTCTTTAGCGAAATGTCTTGTCTTTTCGCAGTTAAAACAAGTAGCAGTAGCCTTATCAACAAACGCTGATGATCTAGGCTTGTCAGTTATGGAAAGAGGTTTGTTCTTTCTAAACATTTTCTTTTTGGCAAATCTCCTGAACTTCTTAGTTAGGAGAGCCAAAGATTCATCATTATCTGAATAATCAGAATCTGATGACCTTTCAGAGTTACTTTCTAACTCAGTGATAGTGACCGAGGGTCGCTGAGTAGAAGGTTCCTCTGAGATTAAAGCAACAGGGGTGCTTTTGGAATCTTTTACAAGATTCTTCTTAAGATGGCTTGATTGCTCATGATTCAGCAATGTGCCATATAAGGTAGCAAGGGTCAATGATTTTAGATCCTTTGACAGCTTGAGACACATAGAATAATTGTCCCAGCTTTCAGGTAAACATTCTAGAAACTTTGTCAGCACTTCAAAGTTAGAATATTCCTTACCAACAGTTTTCAGATCTATAATTAAACAATTAAAACGTTGGTGAACTTCAGAGAGAGATTCATTCTTACCAGAAATGAAGCTTTCGTATTGTCTTACCAGGTTGATCTTTCTTGAATCCTGGACTTCAGACGTTCCTTCATACTGAACACATATTGTGTCCCACATGGCCTTTGATGTTTTCAGGTTCATGACGGAATGGTAGACTTCGTCAGGAAGAGCCATGGATAGTATGGATCTGGCTTTTGTATCTATAGCCACTTTCTTCTTATCTTCGTCAGTCCATTGAAAGATTTCCTTAGGTACCAGCCTTTCTGGAATAGCAGGTCTATTCTCAGCGGCTGGAACAGCAGCATCAATTCTTACAGGGATGAATGGACCATTTTCTAGATAGTAAGGCATAGTAGGGTCTACACCTTCTAAGAAGAGTGTCATCCTATTTTTCCATAAGTTGAAGTTATCTTTGGAAAATCTAGGGGGTTTAGCAAGAGAACCATTGTCTATATAAATTGTGTTTGTGTTGGTGGCCATTTTCAGATAATAGCAAGGAAGAGAAATATCTTAGATTAGATCTTGTTTATGAGATTAAACAAATCCGCTCTGATACCACTTGTTGGTCCCGAAGGCCAATACAAGTTTGTAGAAGGGGGGGGGGGGGGGGGGGTTGAATACAAACACACAGATTTTACTTTTCTAAATTGTTTATTGATAAATCATTAACAATTTACAGCTTGTTGCGGAAACAAGATTAAGGATAAACCTAAATCTAAACAAGTTGGAACACTAAGGTTTCTTGCACTAAGAGAGATAAGGAAATTACTAATAATAACCTATCTTGAGATAAGAGATTGAACTTGTCCAGAGTTAGCAAGTTACTTCAAATGAAGTGGGTTCATCTCTTTATATACTGCATGCATTTAATGCAAGTCAGTATACACTTTACACGTGTCATCAGCTGGTTGGTTGCATGTCATTGACCTTTGTTGACAACCTTAGTAGCCGCATGGATGAACAGTGTAGTATCAGAATGGTTGTACGATTTCAGACAGTCGGAGGTTCTTTTCTGACATTTCGTACGGAGTCGTGCAAGGGTGGTTAAGACAAAAGTACTTTGTACGGAGGACTTCATTATCAGCTTTCGTTGATTCAGAGCATTATCATTATCTATTCAGCGAATGATAAAGTTCAGCGATAGCTGAAGTCTTGTACTTGATACTTCACGTTGAGTGGACAAATCTGAGTCTTCGCTGATCCGTATCAGTTCATTAGGAGACTTGTCGCTGGTTCTTGAGCTTGATCTTCGACTTCAGCGTAGAACCTATGTTGACGTGAAACTTGTCTTCAGGGATCATAAGTAAACAACTAACTTATCAGCGATCATCATAACGACTGAACAGACTCAGAGCATTAATGATGAACAGTGTTCGCTGAATGTTTAATTTAAAGAGCGAGAGTTCCTATCAGCGGTACTGTAAGATCTTAGTACTTAGCAGCGATAGTGAAACTCTGATACATATTGTTTACTTACAATTTTCACTAAGTATATAAGAGAGGGTCATTTTCAAATCACTGAGGGTTTGGATCAAAAGTGTTGATCGAGTTGGACGCTGATATTTCTCCCCCTTAGATGGTTTCTCCCCCTCAGCGTACGACGGAGAAGAAACACCACAAACAATTGGAAACACATAATTTTTTTTTTTTGCTATCCCACCGAAAACTAAGGAGATCCCACCGAAAATTGGCTAATTTCGGTAGGAAAATCGGTAGAATTTTTTTTTTTCGAAAATTTATCATTCCCACCGAAATTTTGAAAGTCGGTGGAATTTCTTGAAGAGGTTGGAGGAAATCTTCTGGCATCTTCAGAAGAGTTTGGATAAAATCTGCTACGACATCATGGAGGAAATCTTCAAGGTGAAGAAAATATTGGAATTTCATCTTCCAATTTTTTGATGACCCACAAAGATTGAGTTTGAGGATTTTTTTGAGTAGAAGGATTTGGGATGATATATGTGGAAGAGTTTGTAGTATGAGGGTTTTGAGAAAAGGAGAGTTGGGTTGTTGTCCAAGAGTGAAATATGATGGAAGAAAGAATGGGATGAGGAGATGACACATAGAAAGTTGGTTCTGGTGAGAGGTAGATTGGTGAGATGAGATCATGGTGATGACGTCATCAAGATGATGTCATCAACATAGATTTGGAAAAGAATAAGATTACCTGAGGTTTCCTTGATGAATAGAGTGTTGTCAATTTTACCTCTGGAAAATCCATTCTTTAAGATAAAGTTGGCAAGAGTGTCATACCAAGCACGTGGAGCTTGCTTGAGACCATAAAGAGCTTTGTCTGGTTCTGTACACGTAGTCTGGATGAGCTGGGTCTTCAAAGCCAGGAGGTTGTTTCACATAGACTTCCTCTGCAAGTTCCCCATTGAGGAAGGCACTTTTGACATCCATTTGAAGAACTCTGAAATTTCGATAGGCAGCATGAGCCAGAAAGATTCTTATTGCTTCAAGTCTTGCAACAGGGGCAAAAGTTTCATCATAATCAATGCCTTTTTCCTGTCGGTATCCTTGAGCAACCAGTTTGGCCTTGTTTCTGATAATTGTGCCTTCTTCATCCATTTTATTTCTGAAGATCCATTTGGTTCCAATGATTGTCTTCTTTCGGGGTCTGGGAACCAGTCTCCAAACTTTGTTTCTCTCAAATTGAGAAAGCTCTTCTTGCATGGCAGTGATCCAACAGGGATCTGCAAGAGCTTCATCAATCTTCTTGGGTTTATAAAAGAGAGAGAAAGTTCACATAGAGACAAATATTTCTAACTCCTCTATATGTTTGGACACCTGCTTGTTGATCACCGATGATTTGATCTATGGGGTGATCTTTGGTCCATTTGGTTGCAGGAGGTAAAGGTGGTGGAATATTTTGTGTTAGGGGTGATGATGGAGTGGGATCAGAGGTTCAGAGGGAAGGAGAGAGAGAGAGATTTTCGGTGGAGATGCTCTTTGATTTGGTGGTGGCTTTGGTGATGGAGAGATTTTAGGAGGTGAGTGTGATTTAAAATCGGTGATAGAAAGTTAGAGACAAAAGAAGAGATATTTTTAAGAGAAGAGTTATGGGTTTGTTTTTGTCGGCACAAAGAAAGAGAGAAGAGTTTATTATTATTATATATATACATATTTAAATTTCCACCGATGGTCATTTAAAAAATATATATATATATATAATATTAATAATAAGGTGGTGACAAAAAGGTGGTGGATGATGATGTCACGAAGAAGAAAAAAAATGGAGGGATTTTGTGAGATGGGGTTTCATGGTGATTCGGTGGGTTTTCATGGTTAGGAGATAATAGGTGATGATGTCATGAGAGTAAAGAATTCTAAGGTTTTGTCAACTTTCACACTTGTCCACATAGATCCATCTGTCCAGCTCAAAATCTGCAATCACACAATTTATTTCCTAGGTACCCATTTGGTGGTGGGTCCTTTTGGGTTAGATGATGAGGGAAAAGAATTTATGTCACTCAGATCAATTCTTTCTTTCGGACAGTCTTTGGTATAATGAGAAACATCACCACAGATATAGCATTTTCTATAAAGAAATGCCTTTTTAGAACTTTGATATTTTTCCTTATTTTTGCTCAAAGATTTTGAAGAGGTAACAAAGAATTGGGGTGCAGCACCTATAATTCCTTTTTCAAAATTTGGGAGGACATAAATCTTTTCTTTTGAATTGGACATTTTGAGGCTCACAGATCGGGGAAGAAAATCGGTAGGAGAAGTCACATAGGTATTTTTAGAAAAAATTGGAGGATTTCTTTTTAATAAAGAATCGGCACCCAGAGACTTTCCTTTTTCAGAGTTAGAAAATATTTTGCTTGAGTTGGAAGAGGAGGAAACATCATCTAAAGTCAAGAATTTTTGAAATTCATGGATAGGTGTGGAAGAATCATTGGAATCTTGAGCCTTTTCCTTTGGAAAGGAAATATGATCTTTTGCCTTTAAAAACATTCCAAATTTTAAATCTTCAGATGAATCTGCAGAATTCATGGATATAGACCCAATAGAATTGGAATTGGAAGTTTCACAAGAAGTAGGTGAAGCACATGAGGTGGAAGCATGAGATTTTGAAGATTTATCAGTTTCCACTTTTCCAAAGCCTAGACCAGTTTTGTTATTACAGGAAATCTGATCTTGAAAAAACTTTTCCAGGTTTTTGGAAGAACTGGTCCATTTTCTCATGATTTCTTGTTCCTTTTGAAAACGTTTGAATATTTTGTTTTTCTCCTTGGCAAGAATAAAGTTGATGGATTTTAGATCTTCAAGCTCAGCCTTAACTTTTTCAAAGTTTTCCAGATGAGAGTGACAAAATAGCAGTTGAGAGGAAAGAGATTTTATTTGAGCATTTGCCTTTTGCTTAGCAGTTTTAGCATCAAAAAGATCAATGGTTAAAGAATCAAATGCTTCAACCTTTTCATTATCAGAAAGAGATATAAATGGATGTACCTGTGATGAGGAGGAGAGGCACTTAGCTGATGCAAGAGCAGTTGAGGAGATGTGGCTTTCTGAATCATCCATGTCATTTATCTTGGCCATGAAACAGACATTTGCGATGTCATTCTCGCTTTCAGATGTGGGTTCATCTGCCAAATCATGAGTTTTAGCAGGCAGACCCTTTGCTTTTCTAACAAGTCTTTCATTTCTTTCTTTTTCTCTCTTGTATTTTTCCTTGTATCTTTCAGCCCGGTCAGAATTAGCAGAAGAGGAGAGATTGGTGGAATCATGTTTGGATCTTTCCGATTTTGAGGAAAATCGGCCCGAGGAAGAAGTTTTGGGTCCTTCAAGAAGATTACTTCTGCACTCAGAGGAAAAATGACCCCTTTTACCACAGTTAAAACATTCCTCATTAGATTTGTCCAAAGAAGAGTGTTTGGAGAGAGAAAAGGATGATTTTCTACCAGACTTAGATTTTCCAGAAAGGTGGTGAGATTTAGATTTAGAATACCCATCCAACATGGCCATTTCATCAGATAAAATATCAACTGAAGTTTCCTCACATTCATCCTTAGCATCACTAAGATATGCCTCCGAATGATCATTGGGATCTTCTTGACTATCATGGTCAGAGTCAGATGGGTAGGTGATTTTTGGAAAACACTTAGTCTTTTTGGAAGAGTCACTTAGGAGAGCTAGAGGAGAGCTCTTTATGTCTGTGATGACAGATTTACTTTGCAGCTTAGTCTGCTCATAGTTGAAAAGAGTTCCATAAAGAGAAGTGAGAGGCATATGATCAAGATCCTTGTTTGCCTTTATACAAGTACAGATATTTTCCTAAAAAACAGGAAGACAGTCCATAAACTTGCACAAGACTTCCTCATTGTCATACACTCTACCTAACAGCTTTAAGTCATTAAGAAGATTGTTAAAGAGATTATAGTAGTTGGAGAGAGATTCTCCTTTTTCAAAAGCAAAGAGTTCATATTTTCTAATGAGACCAATCTTTTTACATTTCTTTACTTCCACAGTACCCTCGTACAGTACACACAGTGTGGTCCACATCTATTTAGCAGTTTCAAAGTTAACCAGAGAGTGATAGACCTCATCAGGAAGAGAGAGTGCAATAATTGCTCTTAGCTTAGAGTCGAGAGAGACCAAACGTTTTTCCTCATCAGTATATTTCTTAGGATTTTTTAGGATGTAACGACCAGTAGCACTGGATTTTTCTTCATCAGAATCACTAGAGATTTCTTTTTCCAAGAATTCTTTACCAGGCCTCTGCGTTTCATAGCGAGCCCAAACTCTAGGGATGATAGGTACCTCTTTGAGAATGGTTGGATATCTAGTATCCACTCCTTCCATGAATAGCATCATGCGGCTCTTCCACAAAGAGAAGTTATTAGAATTAAACTTAGGAGGTTTGGTTATGGAGCCATTCTCAGAAAAGTTGTTTTGAAAAGAGTTTTCAATTGTAGAAGAAGAAGAGGCAGCCATCGCAGATCAAGTTTATGGGATTAAACTTTCTGCTCTGATACCACTTGTTAGTCCCAGATGGCTATAACAAGTATTGTAGAAGGGGGGGTTGAATACAATACTCAAAATTTTCACAATTTTAATTCTTTTATTGAAAATCTTTCAACTAGAATTACACAAAGAAACTTAAAGACTGTTGCGGAAAAGAACAGATAAACTATTCTAACAATCTTTCACAAAGTATACTAAACAAAATAGCAGAGAACACTAAGAGCAAAGCTATAAGGTTATCAAGCAATATGAAAATCTTGCACTGAGAGAAATCCAGAAAGCGTAATTTGCATGGAGTCTTCATCTTCCTTTTATAGTGAGGATAAGGTACTGAGCATTAAATGCATGGTACTATTATCCTCAAGTCACTTGCAACGTACCAATGGTCTTTGGAAAAGTACCAGTGGACTTCTAAAAAGCTGATAAGTCACTATCACCTTTTTCTTGAAACCAGGAATAGAAGCCATTCAGAAAGGACATCTTCTAAAAAGATAATAAGACAAAATGTTACTTTTGCCTTGTATCAGATTTTGTCCCGAAATAAATGATCTTCTTTATGAGTATTCAAGACAATATCACCGAAGGAGTCCCACCGATAATAATGTCAAGAATATATAACCATCTGCAAAGAAGTACCATTTCCACAAATTTCCTACCGAGTTTTAAGAAGCATATCGGTGGAAGCTGTTCACCGAATCTGAAGGTATTTTCGGTGGAGATGAAGGCCACCGAAATTGTGAAGACAATTCGGTGGTGATGATGGCCACCGAAATTGTGAAGACAATTCGGTGGTGATGACTTGTTTGTTTTTTGAGAAGAGACTTCTATTTTCCACAAGTAGAGAGTCTTCAAGCTTGGTTTCGGTTGATCTTCGACTTCACCGAACATTTGCTATTTTGTACAAGTCATTCAAAGAACCAAACTAAAATATTCTAAGTAGGATTTTTAGGGAAAACATCGGTGAGTCAATTTCAAATCCTTTGTGACCCAACAGTTTTAGATAAGCGTGTTACTTACGAGGTGGATAGTTCGTTATGAATGAGGTCTCAAAGATAAGTTTGAGTTGTGTATGATTGATCATGAGAGTTTTGGTCTGCAGTGTGATGTTATGAGTGAGTAATGTACAGTTATATAGTGGCAATAATTGCCAAGTCGAATGTGCCAGCTAGCGTCATAGCGATGAGAGATTAGAGAAAGAGGAAACTTCATATAGAAGCCTGTTGGAGGTTTCGGTTGGGGTGTTCGTGTGGTTAACTAGGTTGTTGGAGCACGTAGGGTGTGAGTTAACGTCGTGATATGATTATGTTCGGGATAGCATCATAGAGTGGTGGTGGGTAGATACCCAAAGGAGAAACCAAGTGTCTTTAACTATAAGAGTCACTAAGTAAGCATATTTTGGGATAATTGGAACTTTAAAGAACTTGATGGATGTATTAGTCAGAATATGGTGGAATAGATGTGAAATCCTTAAAGAAGGTGAGCTGTTGCTTATGTGTGAGCGAATTGTCTGAGAAAGTAAAAGTTGGAGTTTAAAGAATGTATAGTGACGTCGAACTCTGGTGTCAATTCGAGGTGAGTTGGTCGAAAGCCTTAAGTTAGAATGTTAGTGCAACCGTTTGGTTATGTATAGTGATGAGAAAGCTTTTGCAGCTTGGGAATTGTCGGAAGAGAGGGGCGAGTAATGGTGGTGGCAGTGCTCCACGCTAACGTGGGGAGGTGAATACAGTATGTCAGATTAAGTAAGTAAATCGGAAGTAGTAAACTTGCCAGTAATGCCGATAGGTGCAGTGTTGTGTAGACTATCCTTGGTAAGTGTGCGAACTTTGGAAAGCGTATTGAGGAGGGAAATTGGGTATGTTTTTGTGCAGGAAAGAAGTGGGTAAGACGACTGAATGAGATAAGTTAGTGACTTTGTGAGAAACGTTCGAACGAACCGATCGTTCAGTGCAAGCTATTGAGAATAGTAGAGTATGATCGTGGTTACCCCTCCTAGTTGAGTGGGAGTAACCGAAGTTATGTTATACGACTGGACGCTTGTGGCAAGCAGTGGGAAATTTATGAGCCTTCAAGATAAGTTCAATTCGGATAGGTGAGTACTCAAATAAGGAATTATAGAGGTTTCCTACTATTAGACACGTTAAGTGTGGAATGATGAAGTTGTGAGAACGTACGATTTAGTTGACGTGTTGTAGCCAATGTGATTCGGGAAAGGAGTATGATCTGCATAGACGAATGTCGGTTGGAAGAAGTAATCTAGAAATTTCAGGTATACCAAGGAGTGGCTCATGGGTGTGAGCTTGTCAGGATGTGCAAGGTTGGCCTGGTGCCAAGTTGTCAATGAGCAAGTTTTCCTGGTAGAAGATTCTCGTTGTTGTGGCGGGGAATTTCTGCCAAGTTCTTTCTCCTAAGGAAGTATAAATGTACGAGAGACCTTAATTAGACATGTTTAAAACTGAGAGTCCTGATGTGTGGATGGAGGCGCGGTTGGCCTTGTTTTTGTCAGGTAATTTTAAGCAAGTATAGTGATCGAAGGGGGTATAAGTAAATAGTGCAAGATGGCACGTGTTAGCAAGTGATGACTCGCCGAGGGCGGTTTCATGTATGGAGTGCGGTTATGTTTCCCATCTGAACGATTTGGGGCAGCCGAGTAGAACTGAGTGGTTGGATTGAGAACATAAGACTGTGGAACCTCGAGAATTGAGAGATAGGTAAAGTGGACTACGTCTGTGGGTCCGTCGGAGTTATGAAAGTTGAATAGATAGTGCGCGATCTTGAGGTACTAGATGAAATTTTGGAGGACTTCGTAGTGTGACATGCGCCTCTGTTATGAGGAACAGATGAGGGAAGCTGTAGTAATGTCGACCTTGCAAGAAGTACAGGCGATAAGAAGTTGACTTTGTCTTTAGTGAGCAAGTGAGAGCAACGGCATACAAGTTAGACTTGCCGGAAGAAGTAAGAGGAGTTCATCCAGCATTCTTGTGTCAAATCTGAAGAGATGTTTGGGCCGAGACCGGTGTGGCTATCCCATTAGGAAATGTTAGCATCGATGAGAGACTGTCGTACGAAGAAGAACCAATAGAGATTGTGGACAGCAAGGTCCGGAAATCTAGAATAGAGTAATTCAGCTAGTAAAAGTTCAGTGTAGGTATCGTAAGGGGGCGAGAGGCAACGTGGGAGGTAGAATCCGATATGATGTCTAGGTACCATCTCCTTTTCGAAAATGGATATTAAATATTAAATATTATCTTATTATATATAATGTACTTTTATAATATAAAATGAATTCAATTGTAAATAGACCAAAACACCCCTGATTTAACAGAGTTTTTTAACGGATGTTAGCTTCAAGGACCTCTATCGTAACAAAATGAAACCACAAGGACCCTCTCCATGAATTTTAGAGTTTAGGGACCACCATCGTAATGGAGGTCAAACCACAGGGACCAAATTTGTAATTTACTCTTTATTATATAATTATGTAAACTTATATTGTATAAATCAATTTATTTAGACACCTAAAAATATTGTAAACTTTCAAATTTCCTTTAGCTATTTGAGCCCATTTCCGTTTTATTTATCATACGAACACGAGTAGAATCGCCTTAAAAAATGGCGACTACCCTTTTGTGATTTATTTTGTGGGCGGAGAAGCGTGTAGGGATAAGCATTGACTTGGAAGGAGCCTTCTAAATGCAGCATACATCATTGCTCCAACAGAATTTAGAGAGAGCCATCCTTTTACAAAATCCATTTTCTTTTTTCAATCATGTATTAGGATTTAGGGGGGTCTCCTACTCCTTATTTACAGATAAATTGACTCAAATAATCATTCTATATTTTAAGTCGGGGCTTTAGTCATTTTAAAATGTTATTATATTTATAATTTTCAGGTTCAGAAACACAATTACAAACCTAGGACCGTAAATTTTAAGTCCATATTTGCAAGTGGCTAATAATCATTTATCTGACGATATCTACATGTGTATACAACTAATTTTTTCAAGTATGCACATGATAGAAACCATGAAACAACTTTAATTAGTTGTATACAATATACATATAAACAATTATTAAAGCGTTCTTCAATTTTTAATTTTTTTTGAAAATTTCCCCTGAATATCTCTCCCTCTCCACTCTCTCTCTCTCTCTCTCTCTCTCTCTATATATATATATATATATATATATATATATATATATATATATATATATATATATATATGCTCCGTAAAATGCAAACTTTACATTTGTTGCTCACCTTACAAACCACGGTATGCATACATGAAAACCACTTTGCATATGAGAAAAATGTGCATATACATACGTGCAATAATATACATATAATGGACATACATTCATATGAGATATTGCATATATGCATATCAGATTATGCATATATGCACATTGGTTTGTAAAGGGTACAACAAATAAATGATTTGTATTTGATTTGTACCCTATATATATATATATATATATATATATATATATATATATATATATATATATATATATAGAGAGAGAGAGAGAGAGAGGTGGGTTCAAACGAGGACAACATCATTTAAGAAAACACGAGGAGCATTCTCAACCACTAATTAGATAAAATCAAGGGCTTAAACCAATAATGGCAAATTCAATAATTATAGGCTATAGAAGGCAACTTTCCACCCAAGGTCAAATAATTTTAGGGGTAAAATAGGAATAACAAATTCTAGAGGAGTTTCTATGTTTATACGAGTGATTAATCAGGGATATGATTATCCCTACCAAATTGTTCTCTACAATCCTTTCCAAAATTTTCTCACACACCAGATTCATCGTCTTGGGATCTCAACATCTGCATCATTCAAAGTCGGATTACATACTCGAAATCGATAAGGTTAAACCCCTAACTTTGCGATTCAACACTGATCATCTTCGCCAAATCGGAAACCTTCGAAAAGCTTCAAACGTGAAATCTTGCTATCGATTCGTTACGAAATCGAAGATTAATAGCGAAACGAAGTTCAAACAAGTTCGAGAGTATAGAAGGAGATTTGAATTTGAAAATTGAAACTGAGGAGCTAGAACCGGGAATATGAGAACACGACTTCTGAAAAGCAAGTCCGTACGTAAAAATTGAATTACTTCTACAACATGCTTTAGATGTTGTAATTCATAGTTTTTAAGAATTGAAGCATAAAATAGCATTACCCCATGCTTTATAAATTGTAATTAAGAGTTTAGTTGTACATGCTTATATAGTAGTAATAGATAATATATATATATATATATATATATATATATATATATATATATATATTATGTTATGTTATGTTGTTTTTAGATTTTATGTTTATTTTTAACTTTGTTTAAAAACCCATAAAGATTAAAAAAAAGGGTAAATGTCTTTCACTTTTACCTCATGTTAATGTGCACTAGGTATAACCTATCGAATTTAAGCTTAAGAACTAAATTGTGTTTTAGTATATAAAACTAAAAACGTATTTTTATCGTTATGTTTATTAAACTTGTACAAGATTTTTTTTATCAAAACCTATGATTATATATATTCTTTCACATATATTCGTGTTAATCTTGTGAAAATATTATTTCTGAAAAAAAATTGATCCCCTAGTGAAATGAAAAATACATGTAAAAAATATTCACATGATGAAATTATCATAATATGAAACAAATACATGGAAGCAAAAAATATCTTAAATCATAGCATTGATGAAAAAAATATCATGTAAAAATATCTTAACACTGTCGTTAAAGATCATTGGCAAGGAAGCAATGAAGTCAATGGGGGAAAAAAAAAGAAAATCCCTTTTATGCTCGAAATGAATGGAAAAATAAGAAATAGAGTGAATTACATTGTTCGTCCTTGGGGTTTGCTTAAATTTGGATACCATGCATATTTTAAAATAAGTACACTCAACGTTCTCATGGGTTGCATTTCGTTACGAGCTAGGTCCCTTGACCTAACTCCATTAAATCTAACATTTAAATCGTGAGCATTCCACTCTATGTATCTTTTTGTAATTAAAAACTATAAAGATTAAATATTATATTTATGTGTATTTTTATTATTATATTATATATTTTGTAATTTTTATTTTTTTTAGTGTTTTGTATTTTGTATTTTTTAATGAATGATATGAATTTTTATTTTTATTATTTATCTTATTTTTATTTATTAAAAATATATAAATATTTTTATTTTGTTAAATAATTAAATGTATAAATAAAAGAATTAAAAAGATGAGGTGACAATTGGGTTCAGTGGGTTAGCGGTAATCCACTTTTGGGTAAGGAGGGTAGGAAAGAGAAAAGCTGATGTGGCGCTGAGATGACAAGTGGGTTCATTGGGTTCATTGGGTAGTGGTACTCATGGTCTTACATATATAGAGGTTAAATCAAATGAGAACCACAAATATATTACAAACTCGTGAGAACCGCTATAAAAAATATTTTTGTACATGATATTTTTTCATAAAATGCTAGCATTTAACATATTTTGTTTCACATATATTTGTGTCATAATATGATAGTTTTACATGGTTTTGTTTCACCATGTGAACATTTTACGTGTTTTTCATTTCACTAGGTGAATCTAAAACGAAATTCCACATGTAATCTTTTCACAAGGTGAACACGACATATGTGAAACAATATCTTAAATCATATGTTTTGATGAAAAAAAATATTTTTATATCGGTTCTCACAGATTTGTAACATATTTATGGTTCTCATTTAATTATCGTTCTATATACACATACGTAAAGGGTCTCCCCTTGGACCGCTCCCCAAAAGACAACAATTGATGCCCTCGCATCCCTACCGCATGGGCTTCCCCTAACCTCCTAACCCTAGGGGCTCAACCTAATCTCTATATAGGAATGGATCACGTAAAGGACTCTAAATTGCTTCATTGTAATAGACATGTATTCTAAGAAAACAAAGAGACACCATCTAAAGTATAACATATTAAAACTTTAAACAAGACAAAAATTAATGAAATCTTCAAGCGTCATTCATCATAGTGGAAGTCATTGATCTTTTGTGGATTTAAAATCTTGCACAATTTCCTTCAAACCGAACATTTTTGACAATTTTTTTTGGGTAAACAAAAACAACGAGTTATTCAAAAACTCATCTGTCATTTTAGAGTAAATTATATGATTGGTTCCTATGGTTTACATAAAATTGCACTGTACATCCTTAAATCAAAATAATTATGAAAAATGTCCCTATGGTTTTCACACGCCTTTGGTCCCTCTGCCCTAACTCCGTTAGATGATTCTGTTATAATGGGTTAACTTTAAGGGTATTTTAGTCTTTTTATATTTTATATTTTCTATTAAAAATTTATCTATATTATAATATAATCTGTGTGTATTTATTTATTTAATATAATTTCCAGTTTTTTTTTCTTTTGAAACAAAACCTACCAACTGTTATTCTTCTTCATCATTCAATTCCAAAATACAAACCAGATTAATCACAAAACACGATCCATCATATCACATGATCAGTTGTTAATTTCTTCTACCTAATCGACCAACTCGATTTCTTACTATAAGATCAACAAGCTTGTTCTTCATCTTACACTGGGGTTAGGGCACGAATTAGTTAGGGTTCTTCAATTTCCCCCAAATTAAAACATCAAATGAATCATGAATAATATAGCTGCCTTTTCTTCTTCACGTAGCTTGTTCCACCATGGCTTCCCTCTTTCGTACGATGATCTCTTTCTTTGCTCTTGTTTTTTTCCATTTATTACCATCTATCTCACCTTCACCTTCATCTTCATCTTCGTATCTCCCTTTCTTTTAGCACTCTTGGATGTTCTTCTTCCGTTTTGATCAAATCACCGATCTCCTCTTCTTGTTGTATTTGATCCCACACGTTGGTAGTTTTGTTTCAAAAGAAAAAAACTGGAAATTATATTATAGAGTAAATTACGTTTTTCGTCCCTTTGGTTTGTTGAAAATTTCTTTTTCCGTCCCTGGTCTTCATTTATTACACTAATGGTCACTATGGTTTGCATTTTATTTCTTTTTCATCCTTGGTCCTAACAAAGTCTCTTAGCTCAGGGACATACTAGTCTTTTTATCATTTCCTTTTACTTTTTACATTTTAGTTAAAATCAAACAAATATAATATTATTATTTTACCTTTTATGTATTAATTGGTCCACTCATGTCCCCACACCACACTCTCTTTCTTTATCCTCTCTATGATGATTGATTCACAATCATCTTCTCCCTATTACCATCTTCTATTCTTCATCATCTTCTATTCTTCCCCTTCTCACATGACCACCCAGGCCTCCAAAGTACATAGTGAAACATACACACACTCATCACACATAAAGTAGTTGTAATAATATATATATATATATATGTATATATATTTATATATAGTATCTAATGTACCTCCAAAATGCATGGTAAGAAAGCTCCATGTTGGTATAGTATTTGGTGAAGTGAACTCAATTTTGTTGGTCAACATTGGAGGCTTCATGTCAGTGTCTAAAGGGACTAAACCCACTTACAACTCACGTTAGACACCGTGGTGTCTTTTATCCAATATTTTGAAGGTAGACCAGGCGAGTATGTTGCGGCTTAACCTGCATGGAAACTGCAGATTCTAGACACCCAGATTGTGTTTGCGTGTGATATATATATATATATATATAGAGAGAGAGAGAGAGAGAGAGAGAGAGAGAGAGAGAGAGATGAAGAGGAACTTAGGGTAATATGGAAGCTTCATTTTTATGCGATTTTTTTAAAAACAAAAAAAAGAAAGTGGATTTTTTAAGTAGCTTTCTTTGGGTTCATTGTTTCTTTAGCCATGGATTTAAGAGATGAAACTAGAAAACTCACTTAATGTAACGACCCGTAATCCAATACATAGTTCAAATAGCATACATTGCATAACGTCGTTAAAACAAGAGATACATTATATAACAAATACGGTCCCTTAGTCTTTTACAAACATTCAATACATCATTACAACGTTTACATAGTAATTTACATCATTACTAACAACATGCTACTTCTACCAAACACAACATAGTCTTCACTACATAGTCCCCCCAAAAGCTATTCTCGGTTTAACCTTCTTATTTGCTCTTACTTGATCCTCGACCTGGAATACATATTTAAAACAAAAATGAGGGTTAGACCTAATGGTCTAAGTGAGAAAATCCTTGTTTCTTTGAAAATCCTTTGCACACCAACATTCACATAATACAAACACAATTATCCATCATAACTCTCACATCACGTAATTCTCTGTCTCCTTCCCATGGCCATATTAGTTGGTTGCAAGCCAACTAATAAACAACGATGTACAACAACTACAGCCAATCAACACTGTACAACAACTACAGCCAACACACCGGTCCTATGCCCGGCCAACGTATTATAACATAATATAATACTCACATAATTACAATATCTCAACATATTATAATTCAAACATAAACATAGTCACACCATTTATCACATATCCAATACACACGTATATGTATTCCAGTTTTAAAATGTTTTAAAGTAAAACTCACTTGATTACTTATCAACACGTTTCCAAGCCTTCTAAACAGGTTCAGTCCTTTACCCAGAATTCACAGGATCTGTAACAATTAGATACAGATATCTCTTTACCACATTAAACACATAAGTCTTACTAAAGCTAAGAACTCTAAAGAACTCAAATCCTCAAATGTTGCCCCCAAACCCATACTCAAGTTAAGACCACAGAATAGTCAGTTCTCATTCATTCTCTATCTAATGATTAACAAAATACAGGTTACTGGATACTCGACAGCATCTAAACTCTCAATATTGGCCAAACGGAAAAAGTATCTGGATACCATAAGTTATCCGGACAACACCACTTTTTCGGGCAGCATGACTTTTCCGGACAACCTATACAATCCGGGCGTCATCCGGACACCAAAGTAATCCGGACAGTATCCGATATCTGAACTCATCCGGAAACTATAGAAAAAGAGACTTACCCGGATATTTGACTTGTCCGGACACCTTTAAAACATCATCCGGACACCACCAGCTAATTTACCCGGACACATTCATGGTGTCCGGAAACCTCTGTCGGTTTGGTGTTTTTCACCCAGAAAACCGACTGAATTATCCCCAAAAGTGAAATCGTTTATTCTACTCTGATAGAAACTACCTAATAGCAATTACACACATAAATTGTAAAGAAAACATACCTGAAATCACTTCCAAGTACCCAATTGATGCCTTGACCTAGCTTTCTCTTCTTTTCTCTTCTTGCTCTCAAAACACACACTACACACACAGCTAAAACTGATATTTTCTATTTATGGGAATATCTGAAATCTGAAGGGGATAATATCAACCCAAAGTCACCATCTAGACCTTGAACTTCTCAATAATGACCCAACATACCCTAAACTTATAGATTAACCTAAATTTACCCTAAACATTAATTGTAAAGTTAATTTTATTTAACTGGATGAGATTTTAACTAACGAACTTACCCGGGGTATTACATCATCTCCTCCTAAAAAGAATTCCGTCCCGGAATTCGGTTAGGCAAAAAGATACGGGTACTTAGATCTCATTTCTGATTCTGATTCCCAAGTAGCATCCTGACCCTTATGATGTCTCCACTGAACTTTCACTTGTCTGATTACTTTGTTCCGCAACTCTTTAACCTTGTGATCAACTATTTCTTCAGGTTCTTCCACATAATTCAGCTCTTCATCAACTTGTATATCTGGTAGAGAAACCGCCTGATCCGGCGTAACCAAACACTTCCGGAAATTCGATACGTGAAAAGCATTATGAATCCTGCTTAATTCCGACGGAAGATCCAACCTGTAGGCTACTTCCCCAATCCTTTCTGTAATTGCAAACGGTCCAATGTACCTCGGGCTCAGTTTACCTTGTTTCCCAAATCGGATGACTCCTTTCCAAGGCGAGACTTTTAACATTACAAAATCTCCAACTTGGAATTTTAACGGCTTTTGGCGTCGGTCAGCGTAACTTTTCTGTCTGTCTTGGGCTACTTTCAAACGTTCCCGAATCTGAGAAATCTTATCCGCGGTCAACTGGACTATATCTGGCCCTGCTAACTGTTTCTCTCCCACTTCGTTCCAACACAGAGGCGTTCGGCATTTTCTACCATACAGAACTTCAAATGGTGCCGCTTGTATGCTGGAATGATAACTGTTGTTGTATGCGAATTCTATCAGTGGTAAGTGTTTATCCCACGATCCCCCAAAGTCAACAATGCAAGCCCGGAGCATGTCCTCTAAAGTCTGAATCGTTCGTTCACTCTGACCATCAGTTTGAGGATGATACGATGTACTTAACTTTATTTGCGTTCCCATTTCCTTTTGGAAACTTCTCCAGAATCTTGAGGTAAAACGGCTGTCACGATCAGAGATAATCGAAATTGGAACTCCATGTCGTGTTACTATTTCGTTAATATACAGTTTGGCTAATCTTTCCAATGAATAGGTTTCCTTTATTGGTAAGAAGTGAGCAGACTTGGTCAACCTGTCAACGATCACCTAAATAGCATCAAACCCTTTCGGAGTCCTTGGTAACTTCGTGATGAAATCTGTAGTAATTTGATCCCATTTCCACATCGGTATTTCTAATCGCTGCAACTGACCAAACGGCTTCTGATGTTCAATCTTCACCTTCTTACAAGTAGTACAACCTTCCACGTATTGAGCAATATTTCTTTTTATTCCCGGCTACCAATAAAACTGTTTCAGATCTTTATACATCTTGTTCGTACCTGGATGAATAGAGAATCGAGATTGATGAGCTTCTTGTAGTACCCGTTCACGTAAACCACCCAAACGAGGCACCCATATTTTGTTCCCCAGACACAATAACCCACGATCATTTTTCACTAGCAATGCTGATAACCCCACTAACCGTTCTGATTTCAGATATTCTTCCTGATAGGCTTCTACTTGACACTTATTCAGTTCATCAAAAATGTTAGGTAGAAGCTCAGTTCGTAATGCAATAGATTTTATTGTTCCACTTCTTTCTTGACGACTCAGTGCATCAGCTACCACGTTCGCCTTTCCCGGATGATAAAGGATTTCACAGTCATAATCATTCACCAATTCTAGCCATCTTCTTTGCCTCATATTTAATTCCTTCTGATCAAAAAGATGTTAGAGACTCCTATGATCGGTATAAATTTGACATTTAGAGCCGTAAAGATAATGTCTCCAAATCTTCAACGCGAATACAACTGCTGCCAGTTCCATATCGTGTGTAGGATAATGTCTTTCATGAACTTTTAACTGACGAGAAGCATAAGCAATAACCTTTCCACGCTGCATAAGTACACAACCCAATCCTAATTTGGAAGCATCACTATAAACAACAAAATCTTCGGGACCTTCCGGTAGTGACAAAATCGGCGCACTGCAAAGTTTCTCTTTCAATACCCTGAATGCTTCATCATGTCCTGCTTTCCATTCAAACTTTAGATTCTTCCGGGTCAGCTTAGTCAAAGGCGTCGCGATACGAGAGAAGTATTTTATAAACTTTCGATAGTAACCGGCTAAACCCAGAAAACTTCGTACTTCCGTTGGTGTCTTCGGCGGTTCCCATTTTTCAATTGCCTCCACCTTCGTCGGATCAACTTGAATACCTTTCTCGAAAACTACATGTCCCAGAAACTGAACTTCCCGTAGCCAGAATTCACATTTCGAAAATTTAGCGTACAACTTTTCCTTCTTCAGTAGCTCCAGAATCAAACGAAGATGTTGAGCATGCTCTTCTTTGGACCGGGAGTAGATAAGGATGTCATCGATAAACACAATAACGAATTTATCGAGATATGGCTTACATACTCGGTTCATTAGATCCATAAAAGCAGCTGGAGCGTTCGTCAATCCAAAAGGCATTACTAAGAATTCATAGTGACCATACCGCGTGCGAAAAGCAGTTTTCAGAACGTCTTCTTCTTTAACCTTCAGTTGATGATAACCAGATCTCAGATCAATCTTGGAGAAATAGAAAGCTCCAACTAGTTGATCAAAGAGGTCATCAATTCTAGGAAGCGGATACTTGTTCTTGATTGTGCGCTTATTCAGCTCTCGGTAATCAATACACATTCTCATCGAACCATCCTTCTTTTTCACAAACAGAACTGGTGCTCCCCACGGCGAAGAACTGGGTCTGATGAAGCCTTTATCCGAAAGATCCTGCAGTTGTGTCATCATCTCTTTCATCTCTGGAGGTGCCAAACGATACGGTGCACGGGCAACAGGAGCGGCTCCAGGAATCAGATCTATACCAAACTCTACTTGTCTAACGGGCGGAAGGCTAGTCAGATCTTCTGGAAAAACTTTCGGAAATTCACGAACAACCGGAATATCTCCCAGCTTATTCTTTTCTAGCTTAACCTCTATTACATAAGCTAAGTAACTTGAGCAACCTTTATTGATACACTTACGAGCTTTTAACAAGGAGATAAGGCAAGACTGATGATTTTTACGGTCACCATAAATCACTACTGGTCCCTTCTCAGGTAAGACAACATTTATCAATTTCTTATCACAAACTATATTAGTCTGATTCTCGGCTAACCAATCCATTCCCACTACTACATCAAACTCGATCAAGGCTATAGGAAATAACTGAATAGGTACTCCACACCCATCTATGTTTATCACACAACTATCAAATACCTCACTAATCGGTACTTGATTATCATTAGCCGTATCTACCATTAACGCATGATCTAACACTTTAGGCTTTAAATGCATATAGGCAGCAAAAGAAGGCGACACAAACGATCGGTTTGCACCGGAATCAAATAACACTTTAGCACGTGTAGAATTTATTAAGAATGTACCTGTAACCACATCGGCTGCCTCTTGCTCTGTCATCTGGAAGGCACGGCCTCTTGTTCTTGGTGGCTCTAGTCTTGGTACTACCGGTCTGACAACCGTTGGTTTCCCTGACGTACCCCCTTGTTGTATTCTTCCCCTCGGACAATCGGACTGCATGTGATCCGGAGAATTACATGAAAAACAGAATCGCGTGACACGACAATCCTTAACAACATGCCCAGTCTTCCCACACCTATAA
This sequence comes from Saussurea involucrata, assembly GCA_033807775.1. Lineage (NCBI taxonomy): Eukaryota > Viridiplantae > Streptophyta > Magnoliopsida > Asterales > Asteraceae > Saussurea > Saussurea involucrata. The sequence goes on from CM066322.1 coordinate 171,102,278, forward strand.
CAAACCCGCGAGTCAACCTGACAGTTCCCTTGGTGGACACGGTTGCATTTCAGACAAGGTCTTTCCGTTGGTCGGAAAGGTGGACGGTTATCGTATCTCTGAAACCTGAACTTCTTTGGATCGTGTTGTGGTCCTTCCCACTTCCTTTTTCCTGTACCTTTGTCGCTAGTATTTCTTCATTTATCCTGTTCCACGATTTCTGCGGCATCTACTGCAGCGGAGAAAGTTTCGGGTCCTTTAGCAATTACCAAACTCCTGACTTCTGCATTCAACCCGAAGATAAACCTTTCAATCTTCATGCCCTCCGTGGCAACATAATATTCTGCAAAACGAGATTTTTCCAGAGAACGAGCAGTGTAGTCCCGAACAGATAAATTTCCTTGTTGCAAGTTCATAAACTCCCCCTCTAGTTGTTTAACCGTTGCATGAGGACATAACTGCTTCCTGAAAGCTATAACAAATTCTTCCCACGAGAAGGTAGAATATATGTTAGAACCTCCCGAAGAAATATGAGCTTCCCACCAGTATAAAGCGTCACCTTTCAACATTGCGGCTCCATAAAGTACCATATCCTCTTCCGCGCACTCACTAGTCTTGAAGATAGCTTCTATTTCCTTCAGCCATCGCATAGCTTTCACTGGATCCCGGTCTCCTGAATAGGTCGGAGGCTTACAACTGAGAAACATTTTATAATCACACTTTTTGATTACTGGTACAACAGTAGGAGTAATAGGCATCTCTTCTTCATGTGAAGGATCTGGTCTTTCTGTTTCAGTATTATGAGTCTGGTTAAACATAGCCTGGATATTTGCCTGTAATCTTCCCATTTCGGCCGCTAAGTCGTCTCTCGTAACAAACTCCGTACCACGCCCCTGAACTCTGCCCCCAGTTCTGCCTCTGCCTCTTTCTCCCCCTCTTCCCCTTCCTCCGGTTGTTGGATTGGTTCTATTCGGGTTTCCTCCTCCTTCCCGATTTGTTTGTCTCGTACCACTTACCATTCTGTTGATTCAGACAAGGTTAATATACACATAAGCACATACCCCATATAACAAGGTATTCCAGTTCAAACATGTACCTGTAAGATCACAATTACACTGGCCAGGTGTAAAAATGAAATTACCTTACATGATGTTCCTTCTACCTTTTTATATTTAACACCCCAAGGTTCTACAATAATAGGGACATCCTACTTCACATGCAGTTTAAGTCTAGGTACAGATACTAATACCTAAATCCCTTAAACTAGGGCTCTGATACCATCTGTAACGACCCGTAATCCAATACATAGTTCAAATAGCATACATTGCATAACGTCGTTAAAACAAGAGATACATTATATAACAAATACGGTCCCTTAGTCTTTTACAAACATTCAGTACATCATTACAACGTTTACATAGTAACTTACATCATTACTAATAACATGCTACTTCTACCAAACACAACATAGTCTTCACTACATAGTCCCCCCCCCCCCCCCCCCCAAAAAAAAGCTATTCTCGGTTTAACCTTCTTATTTGCTCTTACTTGATCCTCGACCTGGAATACATATTTAAAACAAAAATGAGGGTTAGACCTAATGGTCTAAGTGAGAAAATCCCCGTTTCTTTGAAAATCCTTTGCACACCAACATTCACATAATACAAACACAATTATCCATCATAACTCACACATCACGTAATTCTCGGTCTCCTTCCCATGGCCATATTAGTTGGTTGCAAGCCAACTAATAAACAACGTTGTACAACAACTACAACCAATCAACACTGTACAACAACTACAGCCAACACACCGGTCCTATGCCCGGCCAACGTATTATAACATAATATAATACTCACATAATTACAATATCTCAACATATTATAATTCAAACATAAACATAGTCACACCATTTATCACATATCCAATACACACGTATATGTATTCCAGTTTAAAAATGTTTTAAAGTAAAACTCACCTGATTGCTTATCAACACGTTTCCAAGCCTTCTAAACAGGTTCAGTCCTTTACCCAGAATTCACAGGATCTGTAACAATTAGATACAGATATCTCTTTACCACATCAAACACATAAGTCTTACTAAAGCTAAGAACTCTAAAGAACTCAAATCCTCAAATGTTGCCCCTAAACCCGTACTCAAGTCAAGACCACAGAATAGTCAGTTCTCATTCATTCTCTATCTAATGGTTAACAAAATACAGGTTACTGGATACTCGACAGCATCTAAACTCTCAATATTGGCCAAACGGCAAAAGTATCCGGATACCATAAGTTATCCGGACAACACCACTTTTCTGGACAGCATGACTTTTTCGGACAACCTATACAATCCGGACGTCATCTGGACACCAAAGTAATCCGGACAGTATCCGGTATCTGAACTCATCCAGAAACTATAGAAAATGAGACTTACCCGGATATTTGACTTGTCCGGACACCTTTAAAACATCATCCGGACACCACCAGCTAATTTACTCGGACACATTCATGGTGTCCGGAAACCTCTGTCGGTTTGGTGTTTTTCACCCAGAAAACCGACTAAATTATCCCCAGAAGTGAAATCGTTTATTCTACTCCGATAGAAACTACCTAATAGCAATTACACACATAAATTGTAAAGAAAACATACCTGAAATCACTTCCAAGTACCCAATTGATGCCTTGACCTAGCTTTCTCTTCTTTTCTCTTCTTGCTCTCAAAACACACACTACACACACAGCTAAAACTGATATTTTCTATTTTTGGGAATATCTGAAATCTGAAGGGGATAATATCAACCCAAAGTTACCATCTAGACCTTGAACTTCTCAATAATGACCCAACATACCCTAAACTTATAGATTAACCCAAATTTACCCTAAACATTAATTGTAAAGTTAATTTTATTTAACTGGATGAGATTTTAACTAACGAACTTACCCAAGGTATTACACTTAATAAGAATAAGGTGGAGATGGCCCATGATCGTCACTAGTTGGGGTTTTGGTAGAGAAAGAAGAAGGGAGAGAGAGAGAGGGGGAGGGGAGGGAAAAAGAGAGAGAGAGAGAGAGTGTGTATAAATAATAATAATATAAAATAAATAATAATGATATACTGTAAAGCCCGTGTCCCGGTATGTTTATTAATTAATTTTTAATTATTTAAATGTTTACCTTTATTTGTTTTTGGCTAGTGGTTTGGTGTCAAAAAGGACCAAAAATGTTAGTCTTCGTGTCTTTTGTTATAGATTGTGAGATGAGGTGTAGTTGAGGGACTAATGGTGCAATTCTTGGAACTTGTTGCATGGGTCTCGGCCCATGACTTCAAATCCATTCCCGTTTTCCTTTTTCCTTGTAAATCAAGCAAACCAAACTATCCCCTAAACCCTATCGACTCTTCTCGTTTTCCTTGTGTTGTGCGGCCGAGAGAGAGAGAAACGAAGAGAGAGAGAGAGATCGCGAGAAAGAGAGAGAGGAGAAGAAGGAACCAGCGGCAGCCACCCCTCGCCGCCGCTGTTGCTGTCGCCGGAGGTCGCCACACCCGCTGTCGTCGGAGGTCGAGAGGGAGGAGATTGGTTGTAATGGTGAGACGTCGGCGTGGGGTAAGTAGCTCTCTCGTTCGTCTCGTTCTTTTCTTTTCCTTTTCGTTTTCCGGCGAGACCACCACCGCCGCACGCCGCCGCTGCGGTGGCTGTGGGTGGAGGGCGGTGGCAGTGGGTGACACTCGTAGCGTAAAACCCGAATCGTTTAAGCCTTGAACTGTTTTTATAAATCGTGATTTTATGAAAATTCTAAGTGTACTGTCCAGTTTTCGCGTGATCATAACTTTTCTGTCGTAACTCCGTTTGAGCCGAAACTGGCGCCCACGGTTCAAGTTCAGGGTCGGGCACGTTTTCCGTGTTTTAGCGGAAAACTGGTTCGGTCTCTAGCTAGGCGAAAAAGTGGTCGCAAGTTCGGTGATTCGTCATTTTATGTGTAAAATTCTGGAATCTGCCACTGTTTTGTGTAGACCATAACTTTCTGCTCGTAACTCGTTTTGAGGTGAAATTGGTGCCCAAAGTTCCCAAATCGAATTGGGAAGGTTTTTCGTGTTTTGCCGAAAGTCTGATTAAGCCCGTAGCTAGGCTGTATGGGGCTGTTTGTTCAGGCTGGACCGAAAACTGGCAGTTTTGATAATCGTTCGTATTTAATTCATATTTAATTGTAGAAAAATCGTTAGGAGGCGTATAATATGTCCTTGAAACCCTATCTCAGAGTACTTTCTAATCATGAAATAATATTGGAAATTTTCTGGGTTTAAAGGGGTCGAAACAGGTCCCGAACAGACCTGTTTAGTGAGAACGGAAAATAGTTTTAGTGACGGTTTAAGCGTGTGTCGTGTCGTAGGATCCGGGTCTCGTATTGACACGTTTTAACATGCGTTTAGGTGCTGGGAAGTGACCATAATTGTGAATCTTGAATTGTGTTGTTAAGCTAGGCGCGCATTCGAGGTGAGTTCTCTCACTATAACTAATGTCGGTTATTTTTACATTACGTTGTGTGTATGTGTGGTAGTTCTAATTGCTCGTGGTGTGGGGTTAAATCGTGGGGTGTCTAGTCGGATCTCATAACGATTGTTTTATCATTGCTATAGTACGTGTGTGGTAGCTTTATGTGATTGTGCTGTGGAACCAGATAGTGGGGAGTCTAGTTGATACTATGTTGTTGCGTTAACTCGGTGGGACCGAGGATCCGGCGGGGCCAGAGATTTTATACGCGGGTGTCGTAGTGACTTGGTGGGGCCAAAGGTTGTATACGCGGGTGGCGTATGAACCCGGGGGTGCCGGGTTGCGAAGGTTGTATACGCGGGCGGCGTATGAACCAGGGGGTGCCGGGTTGCGTTTGCATGGTTGTCGTGTGGTCGGTGGGACCGACGTTTGCCTATTAGGTGGGTTGGTGTGAGTATGCACATCTATGATTTGTTCGTAGACTTGTATGCTGTTTATGTGCAATTATCTGTTTATGGTGGTGTGGAAATAACTGTGTTATTTATGGTGTTTGAATTCACTAAGCTTCGTGCTTACCCTTTCCCAATAGATTGTGGTTTCAGGTACGGGCGACTCCAAGGCGTGACGAGTACACACTGGCGCGCGAGGAGAGCTGGTTGCTTTATGGTTTTTAATAATTAAACGTTTAATTCCGCTGGTCTTTATTATGAAGATATTAATTATGAGTTTGCAAACGAAACGTTGGGATCATTTAATGAGTTGTTATAAATGAAATGTTTATTTAAAAATTTAAATTTGCTTGTAATTTTTGGGACGTTACAAGATGGTATCAGAGCCGGGAACCGGACTGGTGTGCCAGCGAGGACGCTGGGCTCCCAAGGGGGGTGGATTGTAAGATCCCACATTGGTTGGGGAGGGGAACAAAGGTTGCCTTATAAGGGACTTAATACCTCCTCTATCAGACGCGTTTTAAAACCGTGAGTCCAGGTGTGCGGACAAAGCGGACAATATCTGGTACGATTGGTCTGGGATGTTACAGATACTTGTTTTATTTTAGAGTAAACTACACTTTTGGTCCCTGTGGTTTGGTGTTTATAACACATTTGGTCCCTACAGTTTAAAAGTTACACTTTAGCCACTATTGTTTGCCATTTGGTCCGGATTTGGTACCTCTGGCCAACGTCCGTCCATTGTCAGACGTTAGGGGCAACCATGTGAGATGCACATGAGGGTAAATCGGTCTTTTTCCCTCACAGGGACCAAATCCGGACCTTTACTCAAACCCACCCCACCCCACCCCTACTCCCTTTCTCTCTCCTATCTTCTTCTTCCCCAACTCAATCCCTCCAAACACACACACACACACAAACCCACTTAATACACATTAACACACACACACACATATACAATTACCATCTTCCTCTTCTTTTTTTTAGACAATTTTGCACATCAAAACCCTTATACCATTACCTTGAAGAACTTGGGTTTTGGTGTGCAAAATTTGTCTAGAAAAATAAATGGATAAGCATCATCATCAGCTTGCTTTTCTGAACAACCAACATTTTGTTCATCAAATCGCTTTCGGTACTGCTTTCGATCCATCTCTTTGCTTTTATTTTCAATCGAGGTTGTGACGATTTATTTCTGCATTTAATTTTTCCGAGCATAGGTTTGTGGTGGTCTGCAAACGGGACGAAGGTAGGGCAGTGGTCGATGCGTGTTCTTGCTGCTGTTGTTAGAAACAATCGAGAGAGAAAGAGGGGTGAGGCCGATTACAGGTCTGCAATCGACCAAGAAAAGGGGGAAATGGAGAGTGGTGACGAAATCGAGAGGGAGGGCAGATTCTTACCGCTGGCGGAGTTGCGGTGGTAGGAGAACTCAGATTGGTGGTCGGCGACCTGCAGAGAAGTGGTTGCAGGTCTGTAATCGAGAGGGGGTCGATCTAGAGAGCGAGAGGGAAGAAGAGGGGGAATACAGAGAGTTCAGAGATGCGTGAGAGAGATGGAGAGAGGTGGCACCGGCGATCTGTGGTGCGGCAACGGGAGTGATGTTAGGGCAGAAAATCGAGAGGGTAGAGGAGAGACGAGAGTGAGAGAGAGAGACCTCTGGTATGGTTGGTCGCCGGTGGTTGAATGGTGGTCGGCGACATGGATGAACTTTCCGGCGATATAAACCCAGTTCCCGGTGAGATCTCAATTTTCCGGCGAGAGTAGCAGTTTCCGGCGACTAAAACCCAGAAACCGGCGAGAGAAAGGGTTTGAGTAAAGGTTCGGATTTGGTCCCTGTGAAGGAAAAAGACTGATTTACCCTCATGTGCATCTCACATGGTTGCCCCTAACGTCTGACAATGGACGGACGTTGGTCAGAGGGACCAAATCCGGACCAAATGGCAAACAGTAGTGGCTAAAGTGTAATTTTTAAACCGTAGGGACCAAATGTGTTATAAACACCAAACCACAGGGACCAAAAGTGTAGTTTACTCTTTATTTTAACTAAAAAGTAAAAGAAAATGATAAAAGACTATCATGCCCCTCATTTAAGATACTCAATTAATTGTTTTCAAGACTAGGGACAAAAATGAAATAAAATGCAAACCACTATGACCATCAATGTAATAAATGAACTAGGGACGAAAATAGAAATTTTCAACAAACCACAGGGATGAAAAATGTAATTTACTCTATATTATATTATAATATAGACAAATTTAATAGAAAATAGAAAATATAAAAAGACTAAAATACCCTTAAAGTTAACCCATTTTAACAGAATCATCTAACAGAGTTAAGGCAGAGGGACCAAAGGCGTGTGAAAATGTAAACCACAGAGACGTTTTCCATAATTATTTCAAATTAAGGACGTACAGTGCAATTTTGTGTAAACCACAGGGACCAATCATGTAAATTACTCTTCATTTTATGTTGCATTTAAAGTTTTTCTAAATATATAAGTTAAACCAAGGAGTTTAAAAGGTACATATATGAGTTTTAGTTTCTGTTCTGGATCTAATAATATATGCAAAATGTTAGTTGAAGGGCACCATGATTCAATCTTGATCTACGTGTATTATGTATCAAAAGTAACAATTAACAAGCAATCAATAACAAAAATCTAGTATGTCTTAAAATATTTAGAATTGCAAAGAATCACTGAACATTTAGCTCTAATCACAGTAACAAACGATATTTATTCCTAAATAATCATAAGAAATGAAAGAGTCCAAGTAAAATAATTAATTAAAGTTATTGCTCAACATGATGTATTGGGCGGATGTGTAAGGCCAGGGCCAAAAATAAAATTTTAATTAAGATATTACCAACGTATATAACCAATCTTACTAATTAGTAAGAAAAAGCACTGGGGTGTTGCCGCCCACAACCCTTTAAGCCATCTGCCACTGCGTATCGGCTATCACATTCGGCTTCACCCACACAACTTAACATACGTACACAACTACACAAGACATCATCCTCATTCTGTTCTCTCTTGATCCTAACCACCCCTCCCCATTTTGGTTACTTATCGATCGTCTCCGTTAAAGCAAGCAAACACACACACACACACATTATTATGGCTCTATCTCTCTCTCAAACAAACACACACACACACACACACATTTGTTATTATTTAGGTTTGTTTTTGTCGGAAGTGTGTGTGTGTGTGTGTGTGTGTGTGTGTTGCAACATACAACACGTCTATTTGATCAATCCTCTTCGTTACAGCGCGCACACACACATGGTTTTTATGGGTAAGGCGTTGCAAACAAGTGGAGTTTTTTGTATGTGTTGTGTGTGTATGTGTTGTGTGTGCGTTATATGTATTTACTCTGTCTGTATGGTTCAACGCAAACACAAACATTACATACATGTATGTAATACCTTTAACACACACTACACACACTAAAGCTTAAACCCTGGTTTACATATAATGGTTTTGTGAATTTGTAAAACCACGAGTAAGAAGAAATGGGTGTGATGTGTGTGTGTGTATGAAAGAAACGGTGGTGAATGTTGTGTGGGTGTGGCTGGAGATGGTGGTCAGGGGTTCTGCAGATGGGGTTGAGTATCATATACTGGTCTTATAAAAAGGTTTTTTAGTTAACAGGTAAAATGACTAAGTGACCACTTAGTTAACAAATTTCTTTTATCGTTGTTAGGGCAAAGGAACTAGATCGTGACAAAATGCAAACTAAATGGACGTTGAATGTACTTATTTTGAAATAGATACGTTATCTAGATTTTGAGCAAACCATAAGGACCAATTGCGTAATTTACTCTAAGAAATAAATACTCCTCATTTCGCTCCCCATAAGGACCAATTGCGTAATTTTAAGACATGCACGTTCATATATTGTCTTGTGTACAAGTTTTCCCCTACCTAATTATTTTGAAGAACATAACATGAATTTGATAAAACTGATGATAAATGATTTAATATAAAAAAAAAGGGTAAGAGCTATATGGTGATGATGAAATTAGTCATGGGTTAATTTAATGACGAAAAACCATAATTTAATTTTAAATTATTGGCAAGTTGGTAAAATATTAATGATAAAAGTGTATTTTAATTATCTTTCGTATGAACGATACTCTGTTTTGTAAAATAGAGAATTTATTTAAAAAGAACAGAAAATTGGGCACTAATGCAAAAGAAAGGATGTCCAAATCATTAAAATTTAACAATTAGGGACTGTTTGTTTACCTCTTAATAGTTCCATTAAGAGATAACCTCTAAAACATTAAGAGGTAAATCTTGTTTGACAAAAAAAAATGTATGTTTTTAATGGTTCTAAAATCCTCTTAATGATTTAGCATCTTGGGCCTCCATTAACCATTCAACATCCTGATTTCATTCTAAACAATTACCAAACAATCATATTTCATTTTGTACTATATCATAAAAGTCTCTTAATTATTTTGACTACTTAATCATTGTGCACCAAACCATTCAGCAACCGCCAAACAACCCCTTAATTTAATTAAAAATACAATAAACTTAATTTCCAACTATTTAAAAAATCATGATCTTATTTAGTAAGATTCGATCAAAACTTAACTGTCACTTTCGTGTTGAGACTCTTTGGCTTTAATTTCTTGATGAATGAACAACTGGTTTCCTTCTACGAGCTTTATATCGATGTGTCTGAACTATGCTTAGTTTGTTGGGTCCAATCATTATTGGGTTAAGGTTGTATTAGTCCTATTCATAATTGGGAGTAATTTAGGCTTTAAAGCTATATTAGGCCCGATTCAAGCCCAATAGTATTTTTTATGCTTTTTAATATACTATAATTTTGAGTAAATTACATTATTGGTCCTTATCTTTTACCGTAAATAACACCTTAGATTTTTAAAATGAACTTCTTACGGATTTGATTCATGTGATATGCATAATATAATGCCTTCAGTCCCTTGTCATACCGTTGTTGGGTTAAGTAGGCTAACTTAGAGGGGGGTATTTTAGTCATTTTACTCTTCTACTATCAAACATTAAGATGAGTTTTTCAAAGACTAATCAAATTATGCCATGTGTCCTACTTCTCGTCTTCCTTCCGTTTGACGTGTTAACATTAAAATGAGTTTTTCAAAGACGAGTCAAATTATGCCATGTGTCCTACTTCTCGTCTCTTCTCCCTCTCATATTCCTTCCGTTTGACATGTTAACAAAAGTCGCCATTTCGGTCCGGCCCAACCCCGCCTGTATGAAGCCCGGTTTGAAGCCCATCGGTTACGACCGGTCCGCCTTTTGGAGAGATTCCTCGGCTCGGCCTGGCCCGACCCGGGACTGGTTGCTGACCCGGTTTGAAGCGCAACCCGGTTTTCAAACGAAAGTAGCCGTTATATAATAGTAATATGACTGTTTTTTGAGAATTGATTTTTATTTACTCTATATGTATGGTTCAATGCAAACACAAACATAACACACATGTTTGTAAAAACCTTTAACACATACTACACACACTAAAGCTTAAACCCACCTTGGTATACATATAATGGATTTGTGAATTTTGAAAACCACAATAAGGAAGGTGTGATGTATCCTCTTCATCTATTTGTGCCTTTTGAAATATGAAGACACAAAAGCTATATTTGTGCTTTTTGTTTCTTGGAACCGGTTTTTCTTCAAACCTTTGGTTTGTTCAAAATTGTACAAGGTTCCATAAAAAGTTCTTTCGAAGTTTTTAAACACACAATTATATTTTCCTAAGAGTCTGGAAGACAGTCCATTAACTTACAAAGAACTTAAACATTATCAAAGATTTTATCATGAACTTTAAGATAGTTTAGAAGAGAATTGAACCTGTTATATACCTCTGTCTGAGATTCATTTTTGTTGCACATGAACAACTCATATTGTCTGATGATGCTAATTCTCTTGCACATGAACTTCATGATGGAGTCTCAAAAATCATTAGGAAGAGACATCACAATGATTGTTCTAGCTTTGGTATCAATTGTTATTTGTTTCCTGGAGTCCTGATGATTTGTCTTCGAGGTTCAACCACTTTATCATTCTCATCTCGATCACCTAGCAGAAAGGTAATGGGAACATATGGACCGTTTTTAAGACACTTGGAATTTGATTGTCTACTCCTTCAAGAAAGAGTTACATTCAATTTTTCTAAAAAGAAAAGTTATATTTTTTAAAATGGGGAGGTTTGGATTGAGATCCACTATCGTTGGTTGTGGAAGTCATGTCGGATCTTGTTTATTAGATTAAGTAAACTGCTATGATACCACTTGATGGTCCTTGATCTCAATGATTAAACTGAAAGTGTTTGTGGAAGGGGGTTGAATACAAACACATAAAATTTTCACTTTAAATTTTATATTTTATTCAACACATAAATTACAGATATGTTGCAGAAACTTAGAAGGTAAGACTTGTGATCCTAAACTATCTGACCGGTGACAAATTTACTAACACTAAAAGAGAAAATGAAGAAAGTTCTTTTTCAAATCTGAAGAACTAAGACATTCTTTAGAATGTGATGCCGAATTTATTTTGAAGCTTTCATAGAGAAGTCCTTTCAAAACGAGTGATTTGCAAACAATGACAATGGAGACTTTTTATAGCCACCATTACATTAAATGTTTCCCTTCAACTTTAACATGTGTCTTCATTTGATTTGATGATCCATGCATGCTTTCACTTTTTACTTCAACCTTTGTAGTGATATGAACACTAGTTAACCCAACCCATCTTTTAGTATGTAGAAGGAATAGTAAATGAAGTATGACATTAATAAAATAGTGTTTTAGAACTTATTTTGGCTGAGATGCTTTTGCATGTTCCCATACTAGGATGATAGTTAGAGAGAGTTGGTGAACCGAACTTGTTGGATAAGTTTGCACTTCAAACTTCGGCTTGTCAGTAGTAGTATTTGTCAGATTACTAGTTGACTATATCTTGTATTAATTTTTTTTCGCCTAGATGTCAGACCAATCCACTTTAGTGACGATCTTGGCCTCTCTTCATGTAGTATTCGATTTCATTGAAAGCTTTTTACACTTTGAATCAATAAAGATAGTTACAAGACTTTTACAAGTAAAAATCTTATTTTAGTCTATTCTGAAGTATAAACTATACATCAGTTTCTAGCTAGACATTTATGAAGTAATAATGTCTTGTTGGATATCAATGACTTAATATTTCATATGTATTTTGTAAATTCAAGAGATGAAAGAAATGTATTTCTTTTTATCGGATTCCATAAGGTATACTTACATAGATTAAAGATTGGTCTACTGAGATATTTGAAGCCATGGATCCGTTGAGCCAAATCTGAAGACTTATGTTTGTCTTTCATTCTATTCTAAGTGTCTGAATGAACGCTTTTTTGAACTATATCCGATGTATGATACGTTATCGGATATACTCTTTTTGAGGCAAATAACAAGAATAGATTTCTAAGTACTTTATAGTCAGATGTCTATTTGTATTATTCATAAATCTGATGGTTGAGAAACCAAATATTTCTTTCTCTCTCAATATGTATAATAACATTATTTTTATTTTTTCATAACTTATTGACTGTTTTTGATACTTTTTTATAAATTGAATTTTTTGTGAATAGTACATAAAAAATTATATATTATGTGTATGCTTAATGATGGTTGCTGGAATTTTTCCTTAAAACATTACATGACATTTTTTGTTGATTTTCAAATCGTTTTTAGCCAATTTGTTTACTTTCAGGTGTTGTTCAATTCATTTTCTACTAAGATCTGTATGGATATAGTTGTCTGTATAGATATAGTTGTCTGTGTGTTATCATATAAGTTGTTGTTCGATTGTTGTTGTTGGGAACTGAAGATATGCTAAGTATGGTTAGTACTGCCAAGACAATTTTACTACTGCCAGTTCTTCGTTACTACTGCTAGACAAGGTTACTACTGCTGGTCAAGGTTACTACTGCTAGACAAGGTTACTACTGCTAGTCAAGGTTACTACTACTAGACAAGGTTACTACTGCTAGTCAAGGTTACTACTGCTAGACGAAGGTTACTACTGCTAGACAAGATCACTACTGCGTATACACGGTTAGTACTGCTAGACCAAATTACTACTGCAAGACAAGGTTAGTACTGCTGAGCTGAGATACTACTGCTAGAAGACTGTGAAGGTTAATACTGCTGAAGGTCGTTAATGCTGCTAAGTCAAATCATTGTTAATACTGCTGAGTAGATATGTATGGTATGAGAAGATAAAGAAGGAAAGCTGAAGATAAGCATGGAAGTATATTTTGAAGATCGTTTTATTCTTAGTAGTTATCTTGTACTTATTCTGTTATATATATAGATAGCTATTAGGGTTTTAAAAAAAGACAGAACAGTTTTTAAAAAGATTGTTTAGTCATTCAGAGAGAATTAACCTCAAGATCGTAGATCCTATTTCTAGAGAAGTAGAAGTCGTCTTGGTGAGATCTGTTCATCAAGATTGAGGTTTGGTGTAAAGCTTGTGAGTAATACAGTTTGATATATACAGTGTGTTGAATTCTATTGATTGTTCTTTAATTGATTTAGAGTTCTATTCCGCAAGATTCTCTAAATTCTGTTTCTAAGAAGTTTAATTCTTGTTAAGAATCGATCCTGACAAGTGGTATCAGAGCTTGTGTTTCTTAGAAATCTACAATCATTATGGAAATTTCTATTGAATCAAACAGTACTTTTGATTGGAGTGATCAAGCAGAAGAGGCAATTCAGAATCAAGCTCTTATGGCAGAAGTATCTGATATTCCCACTGAGGTACAATCTAAACTCTGTTCTCAAGCTTGCATTGATGCTGTTAAAAGATATAGGGATCACAATCAGGGTATGTGTGATAACCTTAAGAGGCTAGAGAAAGATGTGAAAGATTATGTTAGGATTGTAGAAAGGTTTGAGGAACAGATTAGAGCTTTTCAAGCTAATGAACTTCAACACCACTATGATACTAACTATTGGAAGTGGGAGAAGAATGAGTATGAGATTAAGCTGAAAGTGTCTGGGGAGGAGAATGAGAAATTAAAAGAAGAGCTTAAGAAGGTTAAACTTGATGTTGAAAAGTTTACCTGTGCTTCTAAAACCATGGATACCATCATTAAGGCTCAAATCCATGACAAGATGAAAGTAGGGATAGGATACAATGCCACACCTCCACCCTACAATAACAACTACATACCTCCTAAGTCTGATTTGTTAGAGACCAAGGATAGGAAGGAACCTGAATTAAAGATTAATATAGATCCTTGTGAAAAAGAAGTAGTAGTTAAGGATAAAACAGAGAAGGAAGAATCCAAGAAGAATAAGAGTGTTAGTAGTAAGGTTCCCTTAGACAATGAAATTGTGACCAATGAGAAAGATGGAAATCCTTGGGGAAAGAACAATGAGATCAAAAGGACTGAAAAGGAAAAGGGAGTTCATTACACACAGACCACAGTTGTGAACTCCAATACTTGTGAACAGTGTTCTTGCAGGAAATCTAAAGAGAAAAAGCCCCAAAAACATGATAATCAGAGGGGAAATCAAAGGAACTGGAATAACCAGTGGGCTATGAGACAAGGAGTTGATCTGAACAGAATTAACAGGGCAAAACCTTGTTTCATCTGTGGTAAGCTAAATCATTTAGCCAAACACTGTTATTTCAATCCTGTTAACCAAAGGTTTAATGCTCAAAGATCTTTCAAAAACCTGGTGGTTACAGAAAGAATGGTGGCTATAAAAAGTCTGTGAGGAAAGTTGTGGCAAAGAAACAAGATAAACCCAAAAGCCACATAAAGAAAACGACTGAAAAGGAATGTGGTACTATGTGGGTTCCAAAAGGCACTAAAAACAATACTGCTGCTAGTAGTGTTAGTACTGCTAACACTGTTAGTACTGCTTCAAAAGTTGGTGCTGCTAGCAGTGTTAATACTGCTAGTAATCATTCCAAAGTTAGTGCTGCTAGCAGTGTTAATACTGCTAGTAATCAGTCCAATGTTAGTGCTGCTAATACTTTTAGTGCTTCTTCTTCAGATAGTACTGCTGCTAGCAGTGTTAACTCTGTTAATACTGCTTCTAGCAGTGTTAACTCTGTTAATACTGCTACCTCTGTTAGTACTGCTGATACTGCTGCTAACAATACTGCTGCTCCCAGTATTAGCACTGCTAGCACTGTTAGTACTTCTGAGGTTAATACTGCTTCTAGTGCTGCTACACCAATAATTTTGACAAAGTACTCCAGTACTGCAGTACCTAAATTTGAAAATCTCATCAAAACCAAGTGCAAGTACTTTGATGAGCAAGGGAGACCCAAGACCACTTCGGCTTGGGTTCCCAATAAAACTAACTGATTTATCTTGATGTGCAGGGCAACCAACAGCTCAAGGGGAAGAGCATGTGGCATGTTGATAGTGGTTGCTCCAGGCACATGACAGGTAACATGGCCTGCCTCAAAAATTTCAAAAAGATTGATGGAGGACATGTTGCATTTGGGGATAATCCTGCTGGTGGAAAGATAAGTGGTAAGGGTGATGTTTCAAAGGGTAAGATGACCTTTGAAGATGTGTACTATGTTGAACAATTGAGATACAACCTGTTAAGTGTATCACAGGTTTGTGACAAGAAGCATAGCATATTGTTTACTGATTCTGAATGTATTATCCTTGCTCCTGGATACAAAGTGGTTGATGAAAACATGATACTTCTGAGAACTCCTAGGAAGGATAATGTTTATTGTTTAGATTTGGAAAGTGTATCATCTGATTCATCCCTAAATTGTTTAGTTTCAAAAGCTTCTTTGGATGAATCATCACTTTGGCACAGAAGGATGTGTCACATGAACTTTAAAACAATGAATAAACTTGTTAAGAATAACCTTGTAAGGGGTTTGCCATCCAAAGTCTATTCATGTGATGATCATTGTGTTGCTTGTCTCAAAGGCAAACAACACAAAACTTCTCATAAGACCAAAGAGATAAACACTATCTCAAATCCTCTTCAACTGTTACATATGGATCTGTTTGGTCCTACTAATGTGATGAGTATTGGCAAGAAATCATACTGCTTAGTTATTGTTGATGATTATTCTAGATTTACTTGGGTATATTTTCTGAGAACTAAAGATGAGACAAGTGGACTGATCAAATCTTTTATTCTCAAAATTGAAAACCAATCAAATCAAAGAGTGAAAGTCATTAGATCAGATAATGGAACTGAGTTTAAAATTTTTGATCTAAACACCTTTTGTGAAGAAAAAGGAATTGAGAGACAATACAGTGCTCCTAGGACTCCACAACAAAATGGTGTTGCTGAGAGAAGGAATAGGACACTGATTGAGGCTGCTAGATCTCTGTTAGCTGATTCAAAGTTACCAATTACTTTTTGGGCAGAAGCAGTTAATACTGCCTGCTATGTTCAAAACAGAGTTTTAGTTGTAAAGCCTAAAAACAAGACACCTTATGAGCTTTTCCATAAAAGGAAACCATATATTGGATTTTTCAAACCATTTGGATGTCCTTGTACTATTCTCAATACCAAATCTCACTTAGGTAAGTTTGATAGCAAAGCAGATGATGGTTTTCTTGTTGGGTATTCATCTCAAAGTAAG
Organism: Saussurea involucrata; assembly: GCA_033807775.1. Classification (NCBI taxonomy): domain Eukaryota; kingdom Viridiplantae; phylum Streptophyta; class Magnoliopsida; order Asterales; family Asteraceae; genus Saussurea; species Saussurea involucrata. Next base: position 171,118,813 of record CM066322.1, read on the forward strand.
GCCTACAGAGTTTTTAATACCTCTTCTAGAATAATTGAAGAAAGTGACAATGTCAAATGCAATGAGAACACACCAAATCCTATTGGTTCAGGTCCTAATTGGCTGTTTGACATTGATTCACTCACTAATTCTTTGGGTTTCAGTAGTGATGTATATGCAGGACAAAGGGATACACCATCATCAGAACACAGAATTCAATCTGTGATATTTCCACTCCCTTCCATTGATCCTGTTGAATTCTGTGAACACCAAGAGGAGACTGAACCTATTCAGAATGAAGAAGAGAGGAGAGCAGAGGAAAATCAGTCTTCAGGTCCAAATCCCAGAGAATCTGAGGTGACTGAAGAAGCAGAAACAAATCCAGAATTAAATGAGTCAAATCTGGATGAGAACATACAAGAGGAAGCTGGTCATCCAACAAGAACTCAGAAAAATCATCCTCCTGAGTTGGTGATTGGAGATATTGCATCTCCCATGATGACTAGAAAGCAAAGCAGACTCCAAGAGTTGCAAGAGCAGCAAAATACAGTTAACACTGTTCTTACTTGCTTTCTGTCCCAGATTGAGCCCAAAAAGGCTTATGATGCTATGAAAGACCCAAGCTGGATAGAGGCAATGCAAGAGGAGCTGCTACAGTTCAAATTACAGGATGTTTGGGACTTGGTAGACCTTCCAAAAGGTCATAGAGCAATTGGCACCAAGTGGATTTTCAGGAACAAGAAGGATGTCAGAGGGATTGTGATCAGAAACAAAGCTAGACTGGTTGCACAAGGGTACACTCAGGAAGAAGGAATAGATTATGAGGAAGTCTTTGCTCCTGTGGCAAGGATTGAAGCAATCAGGTTATTTCTAGCCTATGCCTCATACATGAAGTTCAAAGTGTACCAAATGGATATCAAAAGTGCATTTTTGTATGGAAGTATTGAGGAAGAAGTATATGTCTGTCAATCCCCTGGATTTGAGAATCCATTGCACCCTGACAGAGTATACAAGCTGAAGAAGGCTCTTTATGGTTTGCATCAAGCCCCAAGAGCATGGTATGACACTCTGTCTACCTATCTCTTGAAAAATGACTTTGAAAGAGGAGTAATTGACAAGACTCTGTTTATCAAGAGGAGAAAGAGAGGTACATTACTTGTTCAGATCTATGTGGATGACATCATCTTTGGATCCACCAATGATCAAATGTGTAAAGAGTTTGAAGAATTGATGCACAAAAGCTTCAAGATGAGTTCCATGGGAGAACTTACATTCTTTCTTGGGCTTCAGGTAAAACAGAGGAAAGATGGGATTTTTATTAGCCAATCCAAGTATGTGAAAGACATCCTGGACAAGTTTGGTTTATCAGACTCAAAGCCAGCAAGCACACCAATGGAAACACATAAACAGATCACTGCAGATCTTGAGGGGGAGGATGTGGATGTCCATCATTACAGATCAATGATTGGTTCACTCATGTATCTCACAGCCTCTAGACCTGACATTATGTTTCCAGTATGTGTATGTGCCAGATTTCAGGTTTCTCCTAAGCAATCACACCTTCATGCTGTCAAGAGAATATTCAGATACTTAAAAGGGCAACCTAGATTAGGTCTCTGGTATCCTTATGAATCCTCTTTTGACTTGCTTGCATATTCAGATAGTGATTTGGGTGGAGCCAACATGGATAGGAAGTCTACTTCAGGTGGATGTCAGTTTTTGGGTACAAGACTAGTATCTTGGCAGTGTAAGAAACAAACCACAGTGTCCTTATCTACCACAGAGGCTGAGTACATAGCTGCTGCAAGCTGCTGCTCTCAGGTTCTATGGATTCAGAATCAGATGTTGGACTATGGGGTAACATTTCTTCACACTCCAATCTTCATTGATAACAACAGTGCTATTAGCATTGTTAATAATCCAGTCAAACACTCAAAAACAAAGCATATAGAGATAAGGTATCACTTTATAAGAGATTGCAATGAAAAGAAATTAATTCAGGTTGCTAAAGTTCATACAAATGACCAGTTTGCTGATCTATTCACAAAAGCTTTTGATGTGGGTAGATTCACCTTTTTGGTAACAAGTGTGGGCATGATCAACCTAGAATAAATTCATGACTTTCTGTTTTTATACCTGTATCTCTTCATATATTTGGTGCTACTAACTTTCTTTCTCAGGATCCTCTGTTTCCCTCAGATTACCAAGTGCAGAAAAGTGTAAGTGTAGTTACTACTGCCAGTGCAGAGTTACTACTGCTAGTGCAGAGTTAATACTGCCCTTGCAGTTAATACTGCTTGTGTAGTTAATACTGCTCAGCAGTTAATACTGCTTGTGCAGTTAATATTGCTTTGCAGTTAATACTGCTCAGTGGTTAATACTGCTAGTGCACAGTTAATACTGCTTGTGTAGTTAATACTGCTTGTGTAGTTAATACTGCATATGTAGTTAATACTGCTTGGTAGTTAATGCTGCTAGGTAGTTAATACTGCTAGGTAGTTAATACTGCTTGGTAGTTAATACTGCTTGGTAGTTAATACTGCTCGGTAGTTAATACTGCTGTGTAGTTAATACTGCCTTGCAGTTAATACTGCTCAGTAGTTAATATTGCTTATGTCGTTAATACTGCTTTTGAAAATCTAGGGCAAATACTGCAATAAATACCCCTGTTTGCCCGCCAAAGTTCATAACGACTCTTCGCATTAACTTCTTCTCTCTCGTTCTAACCTATTCTCCCCAGAATCTTTGTGTTTTTCTTTCAAGAATCCTCAGGAATCATGGAGTTTGTTGATGAGCACAATGAAATTGCCATGCTTCAGAAGCCGAAACAAGCTGCGGGATTCCACGATATCGTCGATTTTCTTAAATCCTCGCACATCTCCTATGCCCTAACGGTGAGCCCAACCATCTATATCGAACATCAGACGCAATTTTGGGAGAATGCCACTGTTAGTTTCGAAGAAGGGCAGAAAACCATTCGAACAAGGGTTTGTGATAAACCCTTGAAAGTCACAGAGGAGGTTATTCGCATCTCTCTTCACTTGGATGATGCCTCAGGTATAACCTCTCTATCTTCTGATGACTTATATTCGACTTTACAAAGAATGGGGTATGAAGGTCCCATTGGTGTTTTTAAATTCTACAAGTCAAAATTTTTCAACCAATGGAGATTTCTTGTTCATACCCTGATGCACTGTATTTCCAAGAAAACTACTGGATGGAGTGAGTTCAGCAGTCCCATTGCATATGCCTTGGTCTGCTTATCCACTGCCAGAAAGTACAATTTTTCAGCTATGATCTTTAATGATCTTGTGTCAAACTTGGAATCCAAAAAGAGCTTTTACATGTATCCAAGGTTTGTGCAAGAAGTTATTAACAAGGAATTGATGGACTTACCTCAGTTTACTGAGGTATATGTACCCAAATCCCCTAAAGGGAAGGTTTTTTCAAATATGAAAAGACTTCCTAGGGACTCGGAAGGAGTTGACACACCATTGTTCCCTACAATGATGGTTGTGTCCCACCCCTCTGAAGGTATGGCATCAGGATCAAGGCCATCATTAGATCATCCCACTGATGGCCAAACCCCACCTTCACTCAATATAAATATCCCTCAGCACATACTTCAAAAGCCCACTCCTGCTTTATCCAACAAGTTTCAAAGAAGAAAGGTGCACAAGGTTCCTTCCCTTGATGTACCTACTCAGAGCCCTAAGCCTTTAAGCCCTCAGTTGGAGCATTCTCCAATTGAGAATATCAACAGGGAAACCACAGGGGTGTCTCCCAACCCCAAGAAGGTGCTCTCTAAGGAGAAGAATGAGCATATGGGTGCTAAGGCTGCCACTACTTCTGCTAGCACAGAGAAGGACAGTGGTAACATAAATAAGACCTTCCCCATGGCAACTCTAAATGAGAAATCATTAGGAGGACCCAGGTGCCAAGAAACCAAGGGGGCAGTTAGTGCTTCTGCTAGGCAGAAGGCTTCTGCTAAAACTTCCAAGGATCCCTTAAAGAAGGTAAAAACTTCTAAAAAGGGTGAGGATAGACATAACAAAGAGGAATTGATGGCTACTTCCAGTGATCCTTTAAAGAAGGTAAACACTTCTAAACAAGGTGAGGATAGATATAACTATGATGAATTGATGGAAACCATTGGAAATGTCAACTTGGATGTTATGGCACAGAAGAAGGAGATTGAGCAACTGAAGGCTGTGGTCACCTACCAACAGTCTCAAATTGAGAAGCTCAAGAAGATGGTCACCAAGTTGTTGCACAGAAAGAAAAAGGCAAGATTTGTGCTGAGAAGAAGAATTCCAACTGATGATGCTCCCAAAAAGGGGGAGTCAGAGTCAGAATCAGAGGCAGAACTGAATATGAAGGGTCTACAAGTTGAGGGGGAGACAGTTCAGATGGAGACTGAGATGGAAATTGATAATGCACAGTTTAAGGGGGAGTCCAGTGCACAGAATAAGGGGGAGACAGAAAAGGTGGAAGAGCTTGTTAAAGAAGCAGAAACTACAACAGCAGCAGAAACCACAGCAGCAGAAACTGTTAATGCTGCTGAGTTTGAACAAGCAGCAGAAACAGTTAATGCTGCTGAAGGCCAAACAGAAAAAGCAGCAGAAACTGAGCAGGAAGCAGTAACTACATCTCAAGCTGAAATTGATGAAGAAGTATACTGGATTGTGAAGAACAGTGTTGAAGCAGCATCATTACATGTTCTAAGAGAAGCAGTAACAACCATAGCAGCAGAAATGGTTATTGCTGCTGAAAAACTTAAAACAGCTGAACCAACTCCTGAAGCTGTTAAAACTCTTAAAAGAACCAAGATGATGTCAAAGAAAAGACCAAGCACCAAGCCCATAACTTCACAGAAGAAAAATGAAAAGAAGCCAAGGATGGAGCCAACTGCAGAACAGGCCCAGGAGGAAACAGTGAAAGAAAATTCTGATCCAAAAGTTGCTGAAGAAGAAGTGGCAACTCCATCAAGGCAATCAAGCAATGTACAATCACAAACTGATGCCCAATGTGATGTGTATATTACTGTTGTTGACTCTAACCCAATTCAGGCTGAACCAATATCGTCTAAGGCTCCTGAAATCATCTTTTGGGACACTTTGAAAGATGGTAGAAAGGAGTTCATTAGGATAAAAAGAGCAGATGGAAAATTTGAAGTCTTTTCAACTTGGGGAAAAATTGTCAGAACTTGCTCAAGATCAGACTTAGAAGAGATGTTCAAAGTTGGGATGAGGCTATATGAAAACATGCTGACTGAGCAAGGGATGTCAATCTCTAAAATGGTACTTGAATTCTTGTGCCAAATGTTCAAACCTGAAGCGGTTCAGCATAGGATAAACACACAGTTTCAAGCCATTACCAACTGGATGCTCTATGAAAACTGCGGAGTATATGTCATCTCCCTTGACTCTGCGACTCAAGAATACTATCTGGTGGATGAAATATACAATCACATCATGAAGAGGCTGAAAGGAATGCTACATGCTAAGTTGACCTGCAACAAGGATTCAGCAATGGGTAGATTCTTGGTAAAAAGGATTCTCAATCAAAGTCTGGGATTGAATCCTAATCTAGGCATGTATGATTAGGTTTTGGAAGCATCATCTGAAGAACTTGACTTCTTTTCCTAAAAGTCAAGTTAGGGGGAGATTGTTGGGAACTGAAGATATGCTAAGTATGGTTAGTACTGCCAAGGCAATTTTACTACTGCCAGTTCTTCGTTACTACTGCTAGACAAGGTTACTACTGCTGGTCAAGGTTACTACTGCTAGACAAGGTTACTACTGCTGGTCAAGGTTACTACTGCTAGACAAGGTTACTACTGCTAGTCAAGGTTACTACTGCTAGACAAGGTTACTACTGCTAGTCAAGGTTACTACTGCTAGACGAAGGTTACTACTGCTAGACAAGATCACTACTGCGTATACACGGTTAGTACTGCTAGACCAAATTACTACTGCAAGACAAGGTTAGTACTGCTGAGCTGAGATACTACTGCTAGAAGACTGTGAAGGTTAATACTGCTGAAGGTCGTTAATGCTGCTAAGTCAAATCATTGTTAATACTGCTGAGTAGATATGTATGGTATGAGAAGATAAAGAAGGAAAGCTGAAGATAAGCATGGAAGTATATTTTGAAGATCGTTTTATTCTTAGTAGTTATCTTGTACTTATTCTGTTATATATATAGATAGCTATTAGGGTTTTAAAAAAAGACAGAACAGTTTTTAAAAAGATTGTTTAGTCATTCAGAGAGAATTAACCTTAAGATCGTAGATCCTATTTCTAGAGAAGTAGAAGTCGTCTTGGTGAGATCTGTTCATCAAGATTGAGGTTTGGTGTAAAGCTTGTGAGTAATACAGTTTGATATATACAGTGTGTTGAATTCTATTGATTGTTCTTTAATTGATTTAGAGTTCTATTCCGCAAGATTCTCTAAATTCTGTTTCTAAGAAGTTTAATTCTTGTTAAGAATCGATCCTGACAGTTGTGCTGAGTAAATAGTCTGATTGTCAGAATGACCATTCTGCCCTTTTGTTTTACATTAAACATTAATTTGTTGATGAAATTTTACAAAACAATAAAATTTACAACAAAATGTAGATTAAACAATCACAAGGTGATAATTCTTTTACAACAAATTTATATAGATTAATTTTATTACATAAAAAACCGAAAAAAATAAACAAATCCATAAACCCAAAATACATGAACATAAAATAAAAAACCCAAATTTATAGATTATAGATATATATACAAAAAGCGTAATTGTTGATAGTAGTAAAATCATGCTTTCTTTGTTACTTGCACTTAATTAATTGAAAGAGGGTTTTTTTGTTGCTGAATTTATGCACAAACACACACTTCACACTTCACACACAGAGGAGTAATGGATATCAAGTTGTAATGGGTGTCAGTTTTATAGGGCTGCAAATTTTGGGATTTCTTTGCACAAGGATTAGCATCAAGTTGTAAGAGAATTATCGTGTTCGTCTACTGGTGTTGGTGCAACATTTGAAATGGATCAAGACCTTTCTTTTAATGGTGGGTAGTTAGGAGGGGTAGATAGGGGAAATGCATAGCTGAGTCCACAGGACTTAGATCATATAGCTGACCAAATTAATCACCATTTGAGCGATTAAGTCGGTACTGAACATGTAAATAGGATTGTACGAATCAATCATATCTTCCATACGTACCATTAAGCCACAGACAAAAAAGCCCCAAGTCTTTTAACGTATCTTATCTCTTAAAAACTTTATATCCAAATTGATCATTTTCAAATAAAGATGTCAAAACGACCCCTTCCACATGAAAATGGTGGGTAGTAAAAAAATATATTAATATATATATATATATATATATATATATATATATACACACACACACTAGGTTCGAACCGTGTATTAGACGGGGTAATTTAAAAAAGTTAAATCATGCCAGAAAACTTATCTTACAGATATGAATGATCATCGAAAGTACGATGCTACTTTTCCAAGTTTTTTTCTCTTTAGAGTTGTTTTTTTACAGCTGGTTACAAAATGTCTTTGTTTTAGGCAGTTTTCACAAAAATGTTTTGCAAAAAATTAATAAAAATATGAATAAATATTAATTTATAATTTATAATAGAACGTAAATGAAATTATGGAAAAGTACATAGTTAAAATATTAATAAAAGTAATAAAACTGTAATTCGTCGAAGTAATTCGACTTTGAAGTAAAAATTGATATGGAATTGCAACAAGAAAATCACGACAATTTAGTGATTATTTGTATCAAATTTCATACTAATTTCAACAAGTTTCATACTAATCACGACACATTACTTCGTATATATTTATTATATTTAATAATATAATTAAATCCAAAAATATTCAATATTGAGCTCAGTTCGAAGGTATTGACGAAGCTATTGCAATGATATAATTTGTAAAAAATAGAAATATTTTTTAATGCATTTTAGTTCATATACATTATTTATGTTTATATGATAAAAGTTTAAAATAAAAAATTAAGGAATTAAGGAATTATAAGTAAACTACATACCTAATTATAAGGGTAGTAAATGTAACGTATAAATTAAAAAAATTGAATCAAGGAGATATTTAAGAAAAAATGAATATGGGTGTGTTAATTGAACTTATAATGTAAACTGCGTCCAGATACATGTTTAGGCGGAAAAATACTGAAGTCGGCTCACCAGAAGGTGACACGTGACATGCTAATTACTTATTTATTATATGTATATATATCTATATATAGGGAAGGGTTCAATAGAGAAGTCCAAATATTTAGAGAAATAGAGAAGTGATGTTGGTCATTTATTCGGTCAAGATCGGCGACTTTGACCGAGAAGCAGCGGATAATTACCCGCGTGGTCTGCACAAGATAGAGGGGTAGTTTCGTAAAAAATACACGGGCTGACTTCATATATGAATTAGTTATAAAGAGTTCATATGTGAATTACAAAGGTTCATATATGAACGTATAGTTCATATGTGAATCACACAGATTCATATATGAACTCAGCCTGTGTTTTTGTAAAAGTTACGAAATTATCCTTCTATTTTTGGAATAGCCGCAACTTTTGACCAGTCAAAGCCGCAACTTTTGACCAATTATAACCGATATTGACCGAATAAATGGTGAAGATCACTTCTCTATTTCTATAAGTATTTGGACTTCTCTATTGAACCTAAGACTATATATATATATATAAATAAAGGTTATGATCCTATGGACTTATGGAGTAGATATGACACACGTGAAATAAAAGTTGGTTTAATTAATATTTAATGTCAATACTTAAATGGATTTTGAAAGTAATATTAACGATTGTTATTATATTTAAAAAAGAAAACGTGAATCACATGCAATGGTTGTGATCTTTTGACACCTCCGAAAAGAAGAAAAAAACTATATTATTCATTAATAGTAAAAAAAAGAGTGCATTATGATAAATTGTTAAAATGATAAAGGACAAATAAAAAAGTATATTGAAGGTAGAAGCAATGTTTTGAGTCCTTCGGTTTCAACCCAAAGTTATAGCATCTAAGCAACTCATTTGAAGTTTCATTGTTGGGAAAGTAAAGTTTAATATATAGAATGGCAATTTCAGTTGAAGAAAACCAACTATTTATATATATATATATAGAGAGAGAGAGAGTGGGGAAGGAAGGTTCAAACGAGAACGTTAATTATTTAAGAAAACAAGAAAATAGCAAATTATGTGCAAAATCACATGTGATTTTACATTAACTGCAAAAACTGGACACGCGCGACTTTGGCCGCGACTTAAAGTGGCGGGAAAAGTCGCGTAATCATATATGATTTTGTACGTGAATCATATATGATTTTGTACATAGCTAGCGTTTGTTTACTTGTTTTCTTAAATAGTTAGCGTTCTCGTATGAACTCACATCTCTCTCTCTCTCTCTCTCTATATATATATATATATATATATATATATATATATATGACGATAATCAAATGAGAACTACAATAAAGTTGAAAACCGTGAGAACCGATTTGTGTTATAATTTGGTTTTGATCTAATTGTTTTTACTTGAAAACTGTTTCACCACATAAAGAGGCATAATTGTCTTTTTGATAACAAAGATTCATCAAATGAAATACATACTCACCAATTGAATCATAATAAAAATTATTGTTTTTTATAAAGTTGATAATGACAGTGTTCATCTATATGCTATTTCACTAGATGAAACTCACAAATTTACAAGATGAAATACATAGATTCACGAGATGAAATACACAATTCACCAGATGAAAAATGCAGATTCACGAAATAAAAGACGCAGATACACCAGATAAAACAAGGAGATTCACTATACACACTTTCAAGAACTACATGTGAAAATGGCACACTGAAGTCACACACATCTGTGACAACGTGTCTGACTCACACTGCCTTACTGGGTCACACCTCCCATGGCATAAACGGGACACCCCCCGATATGAGCACTGGCGGGACACACCCCCCGACTTAGTCATAACACGTCTACTTCCAATGTATGCATACAAATAATTTGACTTCCCAACATATAAAAAAAGCATGCAATTTCATACTAAAATAAAGCATGCGGTTTCAAACATCTCATGCATGGGATTTAATGCATCAGTCAACACATTTTCAGTTAGAAAGACTCACCTGTTATCCTTGCTTAGGTCTCCTCATTTACGCCTCTGATCTCTAAACGAAACACCTACGAAATAACGAGGAAGATAAGCCACCCGAATAATCCTTGACGATTCCTCTCAACTCTTACTCAAGCCTCAAAAGCTTACTTCGCAACTCACTCGGGGAATGAAGTCAACCAGAACCATCCGGGTAAAACTTCCCTGATAAAACTATCCAGGTAACTTCCCTGATAGAACCTTCCAGGTAACTTCCCTGATAGAACCTTCCAGATAACTTCCCTGATAGAACTATCCGGGTAACTTCCCCGATACTTCCCTGATAGAACTATCCGGGTAACTTCCCTAATAGAACTATCTGGGTACTGGATTTTATCGAACAAAATATCCAGAAACCTTGCCAATCCGTTCCACAATTTGATTTTAACCTCTTTAACAACTAAGTTATGAACATGAAATTCACGGTTATTACACATCTTATTTAAAGTTTTAATTCCGAATCATCTCAAATTGGGAGCGAAGAGCAAAGAGATGGGATGTCGCCTAATTGTGAAATTAGGTCTACATAAACTAAGAAGGAAGAAAGACAATTCTGAGTGATTCTTTTTTGTGGGCGATAAAATGAGGCATAAAAAACTTGTACTAATGAAATCCAATTTGTAATTAAGAGTTTTTTAAAATCCTTTCATAAAAAAGGTATACCTTATGCATTATGGGTTGCACTTAAGAGTTTTTACTTAAATGTATATTCAGGTACTAAAAGAGAATAGATAATATATATTAGGGGTTAAATCATGTGAAAATAAAACAACGTGAGAACCAATCTAAGCCCAAATTTGATTTTGATCACCTGAAATCAAACACAACTTTCATCTATAATCTATTTCACCTCATGAAATCAAACACAAATTTTGTCTATATGTTATTTCACCTTAATCAAATACAATTTTCGTATGTGTGTTATTTCACCCCATGAAATCTAACACACTTTTGAAAAACAAAAAAACGCCAAATCTATGAACAAACTTCTATTTTTGAAAGGAGATGTGGCTGGTTTCTCAGCTGACGACTTCAACACTGCTGCAGATCCTTCTTCGTCTCAATGTTCCAAGAATTGATTGGAAATCAACACCTTACCGGAAAAATGAGATTTAAAGGATGAAGGGAATTCCAAATAGAATCCAAACACTAAAGCAAAATCAAATTTACCTTACCAAATGAATCTTATATCAAAAAATCAATTTTTGACAACAACGATCACTTGGAAGACAACGCTATGCTTTTCATCATCAACTTGCACCAACTTGTCTGATTGCTTTTTTAAGTCTATCTCCAAGTACGACTGCAACATTATTTATTGCAACAACAAGAGGATGCCCTCGACCTTGCACTTTCTACTACCTTGAGATGTACACTCTTGACTTGATATTTGGTTATCATTTGTTGGATATTCCATGTTTTCATCAGATTGTTGTTCTTGACTTGGCATCTGGCTATCTTCCATGTTAACATTTTTATTTAACCCATCATAGTCTCTCGCTTGATTGCTATGAGCACGATCCTTTCCAAAAACATAAGACACTTCTTCATAATGAGGAAATGGTAAGCCTCTTTTTGTATCTAGATTTGCAAAAGACAAAGAAACCTTGAAAACACAATTCTTAACATGGTAGTATGTACCTGCAAATAAGACTCCCAAATTGATGTGTCATCAGTCACACATTTTCGAACCATCATACCCAAAACCACTTGTATGTACACCATGTAGCATATCATGTACGATTTGCCAATCGTTTTTCATGGTTTTGATTCTAGACTCGATGTGCGGTCTACCTAATATATTATAATCAAAAGTGAAACTTTCAATGCTTGTTAACATTGATCATATTTACCAATGCATCAACAAGTTTGCCGTCTTCGATTTTTGACCAATTTCGGTACTTACCACCATTGTTTTTATCCGCCATAGCTAATATTAAAGATCCATCTGTATCATTAAAGTTAATAACTATCAAATTGCACCCTTAAGATTAAGAACAATCAAAATAGTAGAGAACATTGAAACATTAAAGAAATCAAGCAGTAGATGTGTAATCGAAAGGATTTGTAATCAGTGGAGAAATCAAAATAGAAATCAAAACAATAAACAGTAGAGAACATCGAAACAATATCAAAATTGTGGAGAAATCGAACATGTGAAAACGAATCTGTTTTGGGGGATTCGAACCTTTGGAGAAGACGAGTTGCTATGTACCTATGTTGGGAGCTTCCAGATAGAAATCGTGAAGATAAGAAAGTGCAGCAATTTGAAAGAGATTATGGTATGTTTGGGGTTAAGGGTATTTTTGGAATTATAAAAACATTAAATTCCATTCCGTCAAAATACCACTTCTATGTCAAGTAGGCATGGGAATGGGTCAGAGACCTCAATCCCATCCCCGTTCTTCATCATCATCCCCGTCCCCGCCCCCGTCCCCGTCGGGGAATATGATCATATCCCCATCCCCACCGGGGAACGGGGTCCCCAACGGGGAAACGAGGATTTTTCCCTATCGGAAAATTTTATTTTAATACAAAAAATCACAACATCATATAGTAATTAATAACCTAAAACCAAAAGAAATTCAACCTAATCCAAAAGAAAAAAGTTAACGTCACACTTACCAAAACATATAGAGTAATTATATTTTGATTTGATGTCCAAATAGGAATGGCAACATGCCAGTTTAGGGGCGGTTTTTAGGGTCCCCGTCCCTGTAACCGTACTGATCCCCGTTGGGGATCTTATCGGGGATCCCCATCGGGTCCCGCGGTTCCCTTGATCCCCATTGAGAAACCTATTAAGAAAAACATGCACCGTCACCCGTTGGTTCGACCCGAACCTGAACCAAAACAAACAAAAACACATGTTTCTCAAACATAAAAAAACACAATTTTCTCTAATACATGTTCATTCGACCAAATACATATAATCCAACAAACATCACGGACAAAATGTCTTAAATTGCAATCGAAAATAAACAAAAGTTTAGACATACCCATAACATCACAATTCATGATAGAAAAAATAAAGTAGATTATCGACTCGAAAATCAAAACTCCCCAAACGAACAAACTCGTCAAACCAAGTGTAAAGCCCGTGTCCCGTTATGGATTTATTTTGGTTTATTTATTGTTTCAATAATTTCTCTTAACGAATATTTTAACGGGGTTTAGCGGGGATGACCGAAAATGGTAAAATAGATAAAAACCTTAACTTGTTGTGTAAGGGTTAATAATGTAAATTTCTCTTCCTTGTTGGTGTATGCATGGGTCGGCCCATAGGGAACCGACCCTTCCCTCCCTTCTCGTTCACTTGGACCTCACGCAAGAAAAGAACACCCTATAGGAAACCCTACGCCATTCCCCTCCTTGCCGCTACTTCTGCCGTCGACCATCCCAAGCCACAGCCGGCGCTGCCGTTCACCGCCGGAGAGAGAGAGCGTGCAGAGAGAGAGAGAGGGTGCAACGAGAGTGAGAGGGTGCAGCGAAGAGAGAGAGGGCAGCGAAGAAGAAGAGTGCGGCGAGAGAAAGAAAGAGACCACCGGTGTCCGGGTGTAGAACGGTAACGAAAGCTCCGTTGTGTGTTGCTACGTTGTTCGCGAGAGGTAACGTATCTTCTTCTTTTTGCTTTCTTTCTCTTTCGTCGCCAACATCTCACCGCGAAACCACCACCGCCGGTGATGGCTGTCGCCGCTGCCGCCGGCCACCACTGCCGAAGGTGGCAGTGGGTGGTGCTCGTGCGGTTGAACCTTAGATGCCTAAACCTTATTTGCGTAAACCCTAGCTTGCAAACTCGAAAACCTTAAACCGTTGTTAAATCGTCATTTTATGTGAAAACGTCTTTTCTGCCGCTGTTTTGCGTTGGCCATAACTTTTCCGTTGTAACTCGGTTTGAGGCGAATCTAGTGCCCACGGTTCACATTCTGTGTCGGGCACACTTTTCGTGTTTTAGCAAAAGTCTGGTTCGGCCTCTAGATAGGTGTAAAATAGCTGTTTTTACAGCAGGTCCGAATTCGGCAGACTCGCGTCCCATTCTTAGAAAATTCATATTAAATCGTAGGAAAATCGTTAGAACGCGTGCGATATGTCCATGGAACCCTAAGACATAGAACTTTCTAGTTATGGAATAATAATTCTGGGTTGATGAGTTTAAGGGGGGCTAAACAGGTCCCGAACAGACCTGTAATGTTAGAGTAAAAGTTGGAAATTTCACGTTTAAGCTTGTAGTTGTGATTTTGGGTTAGGACTTCACTTTGACGTTTGATATCACTTATTTAGGTGGAAAGAGGTGAGTTGGAGTTGGCCGGCTCGTTTTGCTGTTGTGGATATCTGCGTTGCTTATCGAGGTGAGTTCTCTCACTGCGTAGAATAGGGATTATATGTACATTACGGTAGTTTGCGTGTATTAGCTAAATTGTTGTGCGTGCTAGCTGATTTGTGGTGCGTAGTACTAGGTTGAATTAATGCCTAGTATAAATGAGTGTTATATACATCTCGGTGGGACCGAGGGCTCGGTGGGACCGAGGAATCGTGTACAAGTATTGTGTGAACTCGGGGAGACCGAGTACTCGGTGGGACCGAGGGATTGTGTACAAGTGTGGGATGAACTCGGGGAGACCGAGGGATGCCTACACGAGTGTTGTATGATCGGGGAGACCGATGGTTTTATATATATACAGTTGTTGTATGATCGGGGAGACCGATGGTTTTATATATGTACAGTTATTGTTGTATGAGTTGTCTGTTTAGGATATGTTCTTGAACTGGCATGTGTGGATTAATTGTATTTATCTGTGGTTAGGGGTAGTGTTCATATGATTGTTATCCTATGTTAGTGTTTGAATTCACTAAGCTTCGTGCTTACCCTTTCCCTATAAAATTACTGTTTCAGGTGCGTGTGGCAGTAAGGCGTGACGGTACACACTGGCGCGTTGAGAAGACCTTCGTATTTATTTATTTTTAAACTTAGTACAGTTCCGCTGTTTTATTTGAGATGATCGTTTAACTTAACGATGTTTTGTATAAACGTTTATTTGGAGTTAAACGCTTGTGATTTAATCTATTAAAAATGGTATTTTAAAAGTTCAAATTTATTGTAATTTTTGGGACGTTACACCAAGCTTGAATTTTCTTTAGCTTCCAACATAAATTGTGTACATATATAAAATATATTAATATATATTATATCGGGTCGGGCCGGTGATGATGGTCCTCGTCCCCGCCCCTACCCCCGTTAAAATGCCCGATCCACGCCCTGTCCCTGTTAAGAGGTCCCTGAACCCAACCCGAAACGTTCGATTTTCGGTTTTCACTGTCTGTTTAGGTTTTTTTGTCATCCCTACGTCCAAAATACATACTAACATCCGAAAAATAACAATTTTATATTTTAAACCTAGTTAGGAAATAGAAAATTATCAATTACCGATTTAGTTTAAATAAATAATATATATTTAAATTATTAATTTAAATATATAACGAGGACGAGGCGGGAGTGTTATACTCGTCCCTGTCCCCGGTTGAGACAAACGGGGAACCCCGTCCCCATAACCGGTTTAGCAGGAAATCCCATCCCTGATCGGGGCGGGTGGACCGTGTTTCCCGACAGGTCGAGGCCCATTCCCATGCTTAATGTCAAGGAATGTTTAAATCCCCCGTTTGTGGAATTTAAACAAAAGAATAGAATTTGGTCAAATAAATTTAACATTTCACTTCTATCAAATTCTTTCAAAATCTATGAACAAAAAACCACCTACCGGTAATCACTTACCGGATATGCGTTGGATAAATAACCCCTAATATAAATCTAGGATAAAGTTAGAAATTAGTTTAAGGTCATCCGTAGCGCTGCCCTCAAGCCCTCAAGCGCCACATCAACGCCACATCAGCTTTTCTCCTAACCCTCTCCTCAAACCCTCAAGCCCTAAAGTGGCGTAGCACTACCCTCAAGCCCTATTGCCACCTTATTTTTTTTAATTCTTTTATTTATACATTTAATTATTTAACAAAATAAAAATATTTATATATTTTTTAATAAATAAAAATAAGATAAATAATAAAAATAAAATTCATATCATTCATTAAAAATAAAAATTATAAAATACAAAACACTAAAAAATAAAAATTACAAAATACAAAATTACCCAAAATTATGTAATTTTCTAATTCCCTCTTTCTTCGCCAAAGTAGCCCTCAAAATATCTCCCGTAAGGTGATCATGCGGGGTTATGAAAAACTCGAAGTCTTTATCAAATCGTTTTTCTCGTTCGATTTCTCGTTCGAGTTCCAACTTATCTCGTTCGAGTTCGAGTTTTTTTCATTTTGTACTTCATTGTATCATCAATCTTGTCGTTGAACTTCGTCAACAACTGAGTAACACTTTCGTTCGTATTCGACCCGCTCGTATTACTCGTTGATGTTTTTTTTGCCTTGTTTCTCCCGATGGGTCGTTGAAGTTGCTCGACCTCGTTGACGTCTTCATCGTCATCATCGGAATTTGGTACGTTTTGAACCCCGCGATGAAGTTGTCGTCATCGTTGGAACGGCTCCCCATTTCGGACATTTTTTTAGGACTTTCCAAGCTTGTTTGTGAGTGAAAGCAAACCCAAGTTGTGTTCGGTACCGTTCGTGTGCCGTACGTGAAATGTCGGCCTCACTCATTCCGCTTGATCTATTAGTGACCAAGTTGTTGTAGATGCCGCCAAAAGAATTTATTCTTTTATTGAGGTCGTTGAACTTGGTGTTGAGTTGATGAGTTGTTCTATAATTTCCGCGACCCATAAAACTAAAGAACACTTGCCCGATTCGGGTCCAAAAACTTTCTACATTTATGTAAATTCAAGTATAAGAATATTAACAAGAATAATAATAATATTAATAATAATAATAATAATAATAACAATAATAATAATAATAATAATAATAACAATAAAAATATTACCACCAGTTTGTGCGTTACCGACAACGGGGTCCTCCGAAACGTCAACCCACGCCGACACTAACCCGAGTTCCTCGTCTTTACTCCACATCTGTTTGGCGGCTCTATTTTCATATTTTTTGTTTTTTCCTTTTCTCGTTGGTGTCGGGTTTGATGGTTCCGTGATAGATTGTTGTGTGTAGATGGATTGTGGTGTGTGCGGGCTATAATGTTGGGTTTCCGGAACAATGTCGTGGTCGAGATTGATTGCGGGTGACGGAAGATTGTAGTTGGCCGGAGTAAAACCTTGTTCAATCAAACCGGGACGTGTAAATTGGTAAGGAAATTGTTGGTGAAATTGTTGGGGAAATTGTTGCGGAAATTGTGGCGGAAATTGTTGCGAAAATTGTGGCAGATATTGTTGCGAAAATTGCGGATGATAACCTTGTTGTGTAAACGCTTGAAAACCAAGCTCCGGGTCTTCTAGCGGTTGTGGTGTATCCGGTCGGTTACGACGGGATGTAGGTGTTTTGTTTGGATTCATGATGAAATTTGAAAAAGTTTGAGAGAATTTGAGAGATTTTGGTGTGAAAAAAATAAGAGGTTTGGGTTAATATATATAGTGTGATTAAATTGAAAAAAAAATATATAAAAATTCTAGCCGTTGGTAGCCGTTGGAAATTTTAAATTTTCAAAATTTTAAAAAACAATTAAAAAAATAGAAAATTCATCGGGTTGAACGGGTTTTCAAACCCGCATGCCAAGCTCGAAGTAGGAGCCCGCTCGCCGCGTAACACAACCCGCAGGAGCCCGAGCCCGAGCCGAGCCGAGCCCGAGCCGAGCCGAGCCCGCTGGCGATACCGAAGGTCTAAGAAGTATTAAAAAAAATCGCATGCCATTCATATTTCAGTGTTTTTTAGTTAGAAAACTTCTTTATCCTCTTAACTTTTAAACTAAATTATTTTAAAATACTTTAAAAATATTTAGATTATAATAAGTTTTGTATTAAAAAATTATAACCAAAAGAGAGACTTTTTCTTCAACTTTTAATTCAACATTAATATCAATATATTTCTTTTTAAGTTTTTAACCGCTCTAAATTATCAAATCATTTTCAACTACCCTTTATAATTTATGTATATTTATAAATTTTAGATATTATTTTTCAAAATTTAATTAATTTCACTTATTTATCTATATCTATATATATACTATATTATAAAACATTCACGAAAAACTCTTAAAATCAACCCTTAAAGTTTCATGTATCGTTATTTAATGCTAATTATTTAAAATCTCTTAAAAACAAATAATGAAGCTTTATGTACCACTTTTAATGTTAATAACTTGATTAATATTTATCGCTAACAATCTTTAAATTCTTAAATCATGGACTCTTATTAATTAATTCTTATCTTTAACCACTTTCAAATCCTCAAATCATAAACTCCTTAAAAATCGTCATTCTATAAACAAATTTATAAAAAAACATGACCGTTTTCTTAAAACCACACATTAAAATAAACCAGAACATTAAAATCAAGATATATCGTGTTGCATTGCACGAGTAGACTTCTAGTTTACAATAACATGCCTTTAACAACTCTTAAAATAATAAGTTTTATAACTACATTTAATATATTAATTTCTTTAAATTTTAAAAGATTATATAAAATGGACGCGTTTCATTTGCAAACCATACAATTCGTATAAACTATACAAACCAATCTTAGTCGTTCATCAAATCTAATAAATATATGATTTTATTATATTTTCTAATCTAAAGCCTCAATCTTAATTAATGAATCATGATAATTATCTATAAATATATCTATTGTTTCCTAATATAGTGGTTTGTATAGTTTGTACGAATTATATGGTTTACAAATGAAATACACCCTATATAAAACTAGAAGGATACTCGCGCAATTCAGCGCGATATATCTTGATTTTAATGTTTTGTTTACTTTTTATAATTGTCGATTTTATAAAACGGTTTTGTGTAGTTTTGAGAAAATTATAATATTTTTTTATAAATTTGTACAAAGAATGACGCTTTTTAAGGGTTCGTGATTTGAGGATTTGAAAGGGTTAAGAGATAAGGATTAATTAGGTAACTAATGAGCATTAAACAATGATGTTTTTTTAGGGGTTTACCATTTAAGAATTTGTAGGGAGTTAAAGTTAAGGACTAAAAGGAAAGAGTTAGAGATAAGTAATAATTAAATAATTAGCATTAACAGTGGTACATAAAAACTAGTGCTATACCCGTCCGGTGGCCGGGTATACAACCCACGACACCGTTTCTATGTGTGAGTCCGGTTCATGTTGCACCAAGATCACGATTCTTGACTTTGAAAAGAATGTCGTCGTACATAGCCTCATCCTTCGGCTTCACAAAGCACCCATGATCCAACCCATGACTATCAGGCCCCAAACGAAAAACTTTACTCATTTCTTCAAGATCCCTAAATCACTACCGGTGTTTATCTCTTCCTTCAACAGTTGTTCGTTGTCTCGGTTTACTCGACATACTTTCAAAAATTACTTGGAATAACCAAGTAGCTCCATCGTCAACAAATAAAATTTAAACAAAGACCAATGAACAATAGATTGAACTGTATTAAACTGTGTAGACTACCCAATAAAGATTTAAAAAAAAACCAAGAAAGCAAGGGACGAAGTATCCATAAGCAGCCCCCTCATACCTTCAACCTTGCGAGTGCAGCAGCCCCACACTTGGTCTTGTGTGGGATTATCCTAAAATACAAAAAGAAGCTCAACAAATTGAAGTGATAAAAATATATAATATACATGGATGCAATTAGACAACTTAAAGAGAGATCTGCTTAGGTGCCAATCACTTGTGATTATGCCCCATACTCTATTATAAAAATGTTTATTTTAATCAAAACGATATTATTTGTTCCGCATCAACTTACAAATATCGAATCAACCAAAGCAATAGCTATCAACGGTTGATAACCAATTCTCACACTTCTCACGTCAAACTAAACTTCACACCGGAACCCAACCCTAAACCATGTTAGATCATAGAAAAAACCATGTTATGCTTGCCTGCGTAGACACAAAACAAAGTCTTTAACGAACTCCGACAATGGAGTGAATGGCATCACAAGGGAACCAAACAAACCAAGCAGACTCATTATGCCTCACTCGGAAGTATGGTCAACACAACAACATTGGCCTTGCATATATGTACATGTTCAATACAAAGTATGTATGTATATATAAATGCAATTTGGTAGCAACCAATTAAACCAAATCAATTGGGAACCTGATTGTAGAAAATAGCAAGATGTGCCTGATTTCTGTAGCAACCAATTTTGGCTAAAGCCACATAGAGTGCTCGAGGTTACATCTATTTGTTTTTGTCTCACATTTCTGTATGGATCTTGATTGTGTGTATTTCTTGCTAGTTAACATAAGTTTTTTCTTTAGCCAAAAATGTTACAAAAGGTGACGTTTAAAGTAAAAAAGTTAACATTTGTTTTCATTAGAAAAAACTAATATCTAGACTACTAAGGGGCTGTTTACCAAACTACCCAGGAACATGGCAAGAAAAAAAAATCTTACTTAAAGGGGCCGTTTACCAAACACTTACCCGATAAGTACTTACCGATAAAATTCAACACTATCATCTACTTACCGGGTAAGATGTTAGCCTACCAAAACAACATCGTATACAACAATTTACGCGGTAAGCACTTACTATGGTAAGAGTTGTCGCCTTCATTTACCGGGTAAGACTCTTGGTCCTTGCCTCGCTCTTACCGGGTAAGATTTATGGTCCTTACCATAATCATCCGGTAAGGTAATGTGACTTGGTAAGCGTTTGGTAAATGACCCCTTAGTGGTGTAACAAAGATCAAGAATCTTACCCGGTAAGTGATTGTTGGGCAAAACACGCTTAAATTACCATAATCCATTTGATGACCGAGAATGTTACCCGATAATGTAAGTAAAGGTGAAATTCAAAAAAATATTTTTGTTGATTATTATTTACCACAACTTATTTCATACTTATCACGAGCAAAATCCAAACTGTACAATTCACCATCCCTAACTACAGAAAATGTACATATTATCTTATTTCCATACAATACATAAATTTGAAAAGCTGGGAGGTGAAATTGAAAAAAAAAGGTTACCTCATACATGACGCTTATTACTTATGCATTGTTTTTCACCGGATCTTATTCCCCCGTGTTATGGTTGTGTTCAGCTTTCAATTGGTTAGTCACTCTTTTTTCATCTAGCCTGCATAAAACATCAAGAAGGGCCTAAAGAAAAGACAACAAAGTTTATAGAAATCAACATAACCCGTTGTTGTTTTCAGATAGGCAGATATAAAGAGCAAGCTCAAACTAAACAAAGAACTCATGTAAGTACTCTCAAGCTTCAGGCTTTGAATTCTTCTTGGTGCCATCTAGTATTGTTGGCATGGCATACATACCCAACAAATCTTCTATTGAGTTTCCCATCCAAGAATTCAAATAACCCAGGCAACTATAATAAATGACTTTTCACCATACACAACATACATAAAGTAGATGAGTTAGACCATCAACCATGATGTTACTCCATCAACCATGATGGAAGTAACATTTAAAATAGGTTTACATAAGGCAAACAAAATAGAAAAAAGCAGGGTAAATTTTTGTTGCAAATGACAAAATAAAATTTTAAATTAGACAAGAAAAGGACTACAGACATTTTTATTTTTTTAAAATGATATGGAAATTTGAAAATTGAAGGCATCCACATGTAAAAATAGTCCAGCTTTCGTACATAGCAACATCAGCAGCAACAGTATTCTTGTGCAGATTTGAAACAACAATCCTCGCAACCAATTGTATAGATGCAAATTATGTAAATTGATACCTGAAACATACCAACCCTTCACGTTATGGAATTCTGGTTTTTCAAGCACAAACAGTCCAACTTATTGGCATTATCGAAAAGGGTAAAAATATAATGTTACGCCATTTTCTATGTCATCTTTATCTTCTTCAACTTAAAAATAAAACCTAAAGTTGCAAAAATTAGAACTAAAACAAACCAAAACAAACAAAGATAAAATTAAAACCCAAACATGATTGAAACCAATATCAAGTTAAACCCAAACCAAAAGCGGCCCAATTAGATTTTATATATATAATCCTACAAATGAAGAAGGTGAAAGAAATGAATATTGACCGGTAACCAGCTGATCTTGTAACATTTGATATCGTGGATACACGTTTACATAAGGGGTTATTGAAACACCCTAAAAACAGGGTCAATTTAAACCTTAAAATTTCCACAAGTTATGATCATAAACTTTCAAACTTATATAACCTGAGGATCAAATGTAAGGTTTCTATAGAAACGATATTACTTAAATAACTTATTAATCTAATCATAATATAACAATCAGATTAATCCAGTTATCTAAACAACCGTCCCAAAAGCATCAAAGAATATCTAGATCCTCCGGTATCTCTAAGTCTGAATCTTTCCAAAAATTCTCTTCTCTCATTCCCGCTACTTCCCGGAGCTTGTACCTGGTAAGAAGATTCAACTTGAAACATTAGGCTTTCGCCTAGTGAGGATACTCAAATCAAAATAAAATTTAATAAGTAAAACATGAACAGATAACACAAACCTGTTCTCACCCATCTTACCGTACGACAACTCCTTTTCAAATCGGGGAATCTACCCCACTCCCAATTTCCTACGACTAACTCATTTAATCGTAACAACAAAATAAGAGTTAACTATGAATCATTCCAGATTCACAATCAATATTCACACACAAGAAATTACAAGTCAAAACTTGCCTATTTCTTAATCAGGAAGTAGAGATTACAAATTACTTTATGCCTATCTCTAATCTTCCTCTCATCACAGGGAAATCTCCGATCTTCCCAAATCGAAATGGGAATCATTAAGCAAAATCTGCTTATTCCATATTCCACCTCAGAATCAATGGTCCCCATGGGATTATAATATCGCGATACTCAAATCGAGACACATGATTCAAAGTACACCCAATTACTAAAATTACACCCCTTTGGTCTATGGCGAGTAATCGGTTTCCATCATACCGTACCCAAGTGCCCTCGGTGACCGGATGCCTATTTTAGTAAAAGCACATAATCACATAATATAATATATGTAATAATCGATACTACTATATGCGTCCAGCATACAGTATATCATTTCTCCAAACATATTCTATATATAAAAATAGAGAATATTAATAACTCCTCATCTCAATCTCTTTACTATCATCCCTTCTCTTTAACTTAGCACGGAAGTTAATATCTCAATTGTTAATCTACATTTTGTACTCATAAGTAGATCTTAATAATTTATCTCAAGAAGCTCCAAATCGTATTCAAGATTCATAATCATATCACAGATTGCATATAGCAAATAATCATACCTGGCATACAAAAATAATGATAATTACTAGTTTATCAACTTCGTAGCTAGCTCATTTTAGAAATTTAGCATGAAATCAACATAACACAACTTTTAATCGCCCTCTTGGCTTATCTCTGATTTAATCAAGTCCATATAAAACATATTCATGCATACATATAAAACATCTAATTCAATATTAATTACTGAATTTTAAAGAGAGTTGAATAAACTCACCTGATGCGTTATCACTCCTTTAAATCCTTTTTAACTTGTAAGGCTCCTTTCTTCACTACCACAACTTACTGTATTATTCAATTTACATATACTGATATTAATTCTCCAAAACAGAACCCTCTACAACTGAGAATCCTTAATTTCTAAAAATTACATCTCAAGTCTCAATCAACTGAAGTCGCAGTCGCCTATTGCGATTCCAATTCCAAATCGCAGTCCACTATTGCGATTTCGACCCAAGTCGCAATCAACTGTTGCGACTACAGTACCAAGTCGCAACCCTCTATTGTGATTCCAACCCAAATCGCAGTCAACGATTGCGACTCCAAAGCCAAGTCGCAGTCCATTGTTGCGATTTCAACTCCAAGTCGCAACGGTCTACTGCGATTCCACTACCAAGTCGCAACTGCCCATTGCGAAAATTATGAATGTCGCAACTCAAGGTTGCGACTTCGATGATATTCATCCAAGTCTCAATCTACTACTTCATTCTTAAACCCAGATTTTTGTAGTTTTTCACCAAGAATGTTTCTGATAAAATGCAGATATGTTTAAGGTTATAAACTAAACCTACTCATGTATTCAAAATTTCCCAAAACATCTACATATCATAACCACCCATTTCTACACTTATCTAACAACTTTAAACATAAAAGTTAAGAATAGTTTACCTTATGATTGCTTAATTACTTCAAAACTCAACTGGAATCTTTTGTTTCTCCTTGTTTCTTCTTCTTCTCGATTTCCCTTCTCTCTCTCGGCTTTTCTTTCTCAAAACCGTAACACACAAATGACCCACACTCACACTTAACCAATTAGTCTATAATGACTAAGAGGTTGACACCTCCTCCTTAACTAACATGAGTCATAAGACACATTACTAAAAGAACCCTCAACTTTAAGAAAATGGCATTACCAACCCTCAAGCTTTAAAGAAATAACATAACATACCTCATGAATAAATAAAACTCATAATAATAACCCTTAAGTTAATATTTCTCAAAAATCTTTAAACTTTCAACATTTGTATTTTAACCCTAATTGAATTATAATACTCTATATAATTCAAGGTTACTCCAAATACAATTACTTTCTAAATCTTATTAAAATATTATCAAAAATTAGGATGTTACAATACTCCCCAACTTGAAAATGATTTCGTCCCCGAAATCAAAGCTAGGTAAACAAATGAGGATATCTATCCCTCATACTCTCTTCTGACTCTAAAGTCACGTTAGCACTTCGCTGGTGTTTCCACTGAACTTTTAACATAGCTACTTCTTTACCACTACGTAACTTCCTAACTGATCTTTCCAAAATTACCTCTGGTTCTTCCACACCGCAACTCTTTTCATCAACTCTCACATCAGTGAGTACAATCACATCTTTCCTCTTTAACCAAAATAGTTCCGAAGATAACATACTTGGAAGGTATTATGAACCTCTTCCAATTCTGGCGGAAGATCCAAATGATATACTTGTAACCAATCTTCTTAGAGTAATTGTTATCATCAAATCCATGTTTGACTACTTCTTAGTCTAGCATACCGTTATCATTTCTCTCTTGTTTACACGGAGTATCCACCACACAACTACAGTTCAAAAGGACAGTTTTTCTAAAAACGTCAATTAAGATCTCTAGCCAAATCCTCGCAACACCGAGAACTGCATTCAATGTATTTCTTTTACATCTACCGAATACTCCAACACTATAGCTTAACGGTTACAGTATTCTCTTCACCTAAAATCAATGGGATTGAGAAGAACAAGAGTCTTCCTTTCACCGCATCATCATCACAACTCACTCTCCAGGTTTCGAAATAACATTAACATATACTACCTGAAATTTTACGTACACTGTATTTTAAGCATACATGTTACTTATTAAATACTCCAACAACCACGGCAGTCCATTATTACTTCCATGACTTACACATTTCTTCGATATAGAATGCTATCACTTCCTCACATCACTATCTCATCGTACAACCACAATACAACCAGGCACCAAAGTATTGAACATCATAAGTGATAACTCTTATTGAACTTGCAATGTGATTACATTCTTAAGTCCAATCCTTCTATCCTTGCTTCCCCACGTTAGTATGGAATACTATATATATATATATATATATATATATATATATATATTTTACCTGTCTCTTTCTCCCAACTTTCCACATACCGATAGTATTTTCTCCTTACGAAACATAATTAAACAGTTTCACCAAGATTTCTAACTTAAAACATTCAACCAAGTTATCTTGAAACGACATTACCATTCGAAGTTATTACCATTCTTAGATCTTCAACTAATAATTTCTCGTACATTTCTTTCACACATAAGGAGCAACTTATATTCCTTAACAATCTTGCCTTCGCTACACCACCTTGACCTACATACTCATCATCTTTATTAAACTTCCAGTGATTCAAAATACAACTTAATTGGCAACTCATACCATCAAAATTTCTTGGATAAACACTCACCACTGCTCCGACATTCTATTTCGATACCAGCCATATCACCAAGTTATCTTACAACTCACATGTTCTATCAACTTTATTAACAAATAATATTTTCCAATCGGAATTCCCAAAACTTCCATTCGGATACTTCCTCTTTCTAACATCACGTCTCATACTAGATGACACATGTATCTTGGCAATTAATGTCACTACTCGTTCATACATTCTCCACCCATAACATTTACCACAGACCATGTCTCTCGTAGTCAATCGTACATAATTAATTTTATAATCCTGTTTTCTCGTCCAAATACTCGAGTCTATAACACTAAATATTTCCTCCCCAACTTTAGTTGAACTACCATTCACGGTTTTCTAATTAATCTTGAACTTATTCGTTCTTACTAGCTCTTTGTGATTCCAATATGTTGCATAGACAGGGTACAATTCCTCACAGATCAACACAATCTATACACCTCCTTTGTTTATCTCTAGTATTTCATCTTTTATAAATCTTCCACATCGCAAGTAAACACTTATCTAAAAGCAACAGTCCTTCACTGTTCTAACAATCCCACAAAGTGATCTTTCAACCTTTAAGCTTCTAATTTAAACTTAACATTCATACAAGATCCCAAAAGGATAAACAATGCATTCACGTTATATAAACTTAAATTTTCAATACCGATTATGCAAGTTCAACCCCAAGCCTACGCCAAGCTTATCAAATCGGGTCAAAGTTCTCAAGACTTAACTGAATCCAAAACCGAGTCATCTACTCAACGGATCTAAAGATTATTTATCAATATCACTCACGCAAATAGATACATCTAACTCACATTATGCAACATACGCTCCGAGACGTGATAATCTTACGACCCCTTCATTGCTACTTTCCCAATGAAGTCAAATCATTTGCAAGTACACGCAAATGCAACTCTTTTCATACTCCACAATGTATATAATATGCCCAAGTCCATTAGTTCTAAAGATACTAAGTAAAATATCAAACCGTCTTTACACCTAAGACCAACACTTAAACTGTCACTGGTTCAAATACAATGCAGTTAAGCATATAACACATCCAATACTCCATCTCAAATCACTAAACTGACAAACATTCAAAAGACTCATTTGAATATAAATCAGGCCTTTAAGGTCAAAACAAATGTTTGGTTAAACACGTGTCACTCACACGGTTACGTAAACCAAAAATGCCTCTTTACTTAAAATCTTTACCTTATTAATCCCTTCATTGGCCATCGTTCCCAAAATAACAGTTTATCACTCTCAAAACATTCACAGTTCCCCAATTGTGTCGCACACACTGATATCCACTTTGCGCATACCCTCTGCATAACAACATACCGGTATCGCTCACGGTTTTGTTCCTACCCGCACGGCATACGCGGAACGCATCCAGACCGCACCCATTGACAGACAAAAGGCCTCGTACACCTTACACAACTCTCGCCTTCAAAGTTAAAACTCGACATCTCAATACTTCCTTAACCCTGAACCTAATTCTTCCTCCAGACACGGCCGATCCTCGGCAACTGTATTACTAATCACCGAACAAGGGTACAGACCCTCGTATTAATGTTACTAAAGTTCACTTTCAACTCTCCCACTGTTCATCTCTCATTTGAATACAATTACCAAAACCACAAACTTTCTCCCAAGGTTTATCCAACACCTCTCCACTCTTGGAGTTCTTTCTTAGCTTATAGCGTAATACTCTACGACCTAGCGAGTTCATAGCCTTCATGCTTTACAATATAATAAATAACTCAATCCACACTTTTCTCATTTAAATAAACAATATTCGAAACAACGTGAGCACACACGCCCCAATCATTTTCATAACTCCCATGTTCTACACAACGATCTCAAAACCGTTTGTCTACAATTTTCATAAAACTCAATCTTTCTCAACAAGAAAATGTTGTTACAACAGTAATATCTTAAATGAAGATCTTTTTCATACGACAAAAGTTTAAATTTACTGACACAGAGTAAACTAGTCGTTTCTCACACTCTTTTATATGATATCATCAAATCAATACCTTTGTTGGTTATAAAAAGTTTACTGATCAACACTTTCTTGACCTATTTGCTATCATACAACTTTTTATTTAAAGTATGAAGTATTTTGCAAGTTGCTAAGCCCCAAAATTCCGTTAGGTAGCGTAATTGAAATTGCCCATTTTTCTTTAAATACATACTTGCACATACTAACTCATCCTTGAATAAAATTGTTATTTATATATTTGATTTGAAATCAAGAAAACTCATGTAACACACACTAAAACATCATGTACAAAACTTACTCGCAATGAAGGCCATTTACTCAAACAAGGTCAATCGTTTTACTTACGTAACTTATCATTGACACTTTACTTCCGACCTGAAGTCACCCTCTCGGCCTTATAATAATTGTTATATGTGCATTCCATGGCCCCCATACTCAACCATGCCATATTAATTCTGTCTTAATCAATCATCTCATACTCTATCTCTGCACCTATCAAATTACCTATTAAAGGTTGCCTTGGCAGACTTTCATAAGTCCCACCAATTCCAGGTTGTCCTTCAAACCCCCAATCATATACTGCTTTGTCCTTTAAAGGACCTTGATGACGAATTCACCAACACTTTACTATAACTTAAAGAGATAACCAAGAGAAATGGTTATGCACTTACATACATACAAAACGTACTTTACCGATCGTTAGTCACTGTAACAATTCAGAAATAGACATGCTCGTGTAACAATATATTCATAATAACAGTAGCTAATTGAAATTGTGAATATATCATACAGGAGAATCCCCGTTATCATTGTCATAGCACTAATTTCACGTATTTCCGTTAACTCTAAGACTATCCCGTCTTAACACTTCTACCCATATCTCACATATCATAACCTACTACATCTCAGCTTAAGTCTAAGTATCTCATCAGCATACTTAGTTCGCTTAAACTAGTGCTCTGATACCATACTGAAACACCCTAAAAACAGGGTCAATTTAAACCTTAAAATTTCCACAAGTTATGATCATAAACTTTCAAACTTATATAACCTGAGGATCAAATGTAAGGTTTCTATAGAAACGATATTACTTAAATAACTTATTAATCTAATCATAATATAACAATCAGATTAATCCAGTTATATAAACAACCGTCCCAAAAGCATCAAAGAATATCTAGATCCTCCGGTATCTCTAAGTCTGAATCTTTCCAAAAATTCTCTTCTCTCATTCCCGCTACTTCCCGGAGCTTGTACCTGGTAAGAAGATTCAACTTGAAACATTAGGCTTTCGCCTAGTGAGGATACCCAAATCAAAATAAAATTTAATAAGTAAAACATGAACAGATAACACAAACCTGTTCTCACCCATCTTACCGTACGACAACTCCTTTTCAAATCGGGGAATCTACCCCACTCCCAATTTCCTACGACTAACTCATTTAATCGTAACAACAAAATAAGAGTTAACTATGAATCATTCCAGATTCACAATCAATATTCACACACAAGAAATTACAAGTCAAAACTTGCCTATTTCTTAATCAGGAAGTAGAGATTACAAATTACTTTATGCCTATCTCTAATCTTCCTCTCATCACAGGGAAATCTCCGATCTTCCCAAATCGAAATGGGAATCATTAAGCAAAATCTGCTTATTCCACATTCCACCTCAGAATCAATGGTCCCCATGGGATTATAATATCGCGATACTCAAATCGAGACACATGATTCAAAGTACACCCAATTACTAAAATTACACCCCTTTGGTCTATGGCGAGTAATCGGTTTCCATCATACCGTACCCAAATGCCCTCGGTGACCGGATGCCTATTTTAGTAAAAGCACATAATCACATAATATAATATATGTAATAATCGATACTACTATATGCGTCCAGCATACAGTATATCATTTCTCCAAACATATTCTTTATATAAAAATAGAGAATATTAATAACTCCTCATCTCAATCTCTTTACTATCATCCCTTCTCTTTAACTTAGCACGGAAGTTAATATCTCAATTGTTAATCTACATTTTGTACTCATAAGTAGATCTTAATAATTTATCTCAAGAAGCTCCAAATCGTATTCAGGATTCATAATCATATCACAGATTGCATATAGCAAATAATCATACCTGGCATACAAAAATAATGATAATTACTAGTTCATCAACTTCGTAGCTAGCTCATTTTAGAAATTTAGCATGAAATCAACATAACACAACTTTTAATCGCCCTCTTGGCTTATCTCTGATTTAATCAAGTCCATATAAAACATATTCATGCATACATATAAAACATCTAATTCAATATTAATTACTGAATTTTAAAGAGAGTTGAATAAACTCACCTGATGCGTTATCACTCCTTTAAATCCTTTTTAACTTGTAAGGCTCCTTTCTTCACTACCACAACTTACTGTATTATTCAATTTACATATACTGATATTAATTCTCCAAAACAGAACCCTCTACAACTGAGAATCCTTAATTTCTAAAAATTACATCTCAAGTCTCAATCAACTGAAGTCGCAGTCGCCTATTGCGATTCCAATTCCAAATCGCAGTCCACTATTGCGATTTCGACCCAAGTCGCAATCAACTGTTGCGACTACAGTACCAAGTCGCAACCCTCTATTGTGATTCCAACCCAAGTCGCAGTCAACGATTGCGACTCCAAAGCCAAGTCGCAGTCCACTGTTGCGATTTCAACTCCAAGTCGCAACGGTCTACTGCGATTCCACTACCAAGTCGCAACTGCCCATTGCGAAAATTATGAATGTCGCAACTCAAGGTTGCGACTTCGATGATATTCATCCAAGTCTCAATCTACTATTTCATTCTTAAACCCAGATTTTTGTAGTTTTTCACCAAGAATGTTTCTGATAAAATGCAGATATGTTTAAGGTTATAGACTAAACCTACTCATGTATTCAAAATTTCCCAAAACATCTACATATCATAACCACCCATTTCTACACTTATCTAACAACTTTAAACATAAAAGTTAAGAATAGTTTACCTTATGATTGCTTAATTACTTCAAAACTCAACTGGAATCTTTTGTTTCTCCTTGTTTCTTCTTCTTCTCGATTTCCCTTCTCTCTCTCGGCTTTTCTTTCTCAAAACCGTAACACACAAATGACCCACACTCACACTTAACCAATTAGTCTATAATGACTAAGAGGTTGACACCTCCTCCTTAACTAACATGAGTCATAAGACACATTACTAAAAGAACCCTCAACTTTAAGAAAATGGCATTACCAACCCTCAAGCTTTAAAGAAATAACATAACATACCTCATGAATAAATAAAACTCATAATAATAACCCTTAAGTTAATATTTCTCAAAAATCTTTAAACTTTCAACATTTGTATTTTAACCCTAATTGAATTATAATACTCTATATAATTCAAGGTTACTCCAAATACAATTACTTTCTAAATCTTATTAAAATATTATCAAAAATTAGGATGTTACAGTTATAGCGATAAACTTGATATCCACCTCATCAAATGGTACAAGATCAGCAGATTATCAATAAAGTTGAGTAAAAAATATAAAGTTTTGGAATTTTGTTGCATTTTAATCCCGTTGTAGCTTACAGTGCAGGTTGGTTGAGTCAAAGGCTTTCTAATCTCTTGTTGAATGAAATCATCAACAAGTTCGTAAAGCTGAAATGAAGTTTGACATTTGTAAGGAAAAACTCGAAAGGCACATAAATCCTCCCATTTATGCTTCGACCTGCACGAAACAAACGATTTACAGGACGTAAAGGCCTGTTTGTTAGCAGCTTAATGAGCTTAATGGACTCACATCTTATTCAATAATAACACTATTGTTTGGTAGTGGCTTAATGACATAGAAAGTGGCTTAATGTGTTACCCCAATGCTATGCCTTTATCACAATAGGTTCGCAAGGCTGGTGGTACTCTGAAGTCGATCCTCTGATATCTATTAAGCCAAAAAGCAACAACGTAAGGATTCATACGTAGCACAAAAAACGTAGAAAATTATGGTGATAGAATTCTTACAAGCGAGATTCAGAATCTTTCCGTGGATCATATCCTCTTCTGATATAAAACTTAAGAAACGGCCCATTTGAAAAATAATAAGCTGCCACGAACAGAAGCCTGTAAATCAAACTCATTATTCAGCTCGTCACAAAGATTTCGTAATATAATTGGAAATAGATGAACGGTGGATTATTCAATCCAAATCCAGCCTCATAGAAATCGGGGAGATTTGGGCATTTCACTTATTAGTATTTGGTCAACTTAGGGTATTTTAATTAATTTCCATTTTTTAAATGATTGAAGAATGCAAAAACTAACATAAAAAGCATTTGAAAAACTAATTACCTCGATGTACCGATTCCAGTACTGGGATGGATCAATTCCAGTAGGGGAGCACAAGGATCGACAGATGAGTGGGATAATTAGTGCTGGACCCGACTCTCCCAACAGAAATGAGTATGTAGTTCGAAAGAAAATCAGATGCAAGGCTCTGCAATGAAAAGTCAACAGTAAAAACAACCTGAAAACATTCGACAAAAGTAAAAGAGATGTTTGGGTCGAACCATGTATAACACAAACTACTTCAAAATCAAAACCGTGAAAGGAAAAAACAATAGATGCGTACCTGACACCCTGTATGCGACGAGG
The DNA here is from genome assembly GCA_033807775.1 of Saussurea involucrata. Lineage (NCBI taxonomy): Eukaryota > Viridiplantae > Streptophyta > Magnoliopsida > Asterales > Asteraceae > Saussurea > Saussurea involucrata. Next base: position 171,151,762 of record CM066322.1, read on the forward strand.
CAGAAATTGGCAGAACCCAAATCGTGAAACGGAAAAATCAAAGAAACCAATCGAAATCAGGAAGATCTTCAAACAACCAAAAATCAATCGAACCCAAAAACCAATAGAAACCCTGAAAGGGAAAAACCAGTCGATGTGTAGAGTGTATGCGAAGAGGCAGAAATTTAATCGCGCATCTCTTCAAAGAAACCAAAAACCATCAAAACCGTGAAAGGAAATCGTACCAGACCGATTGAGGATGATAATCGAATTGTAGATAGCGACGATGACGCAAAGGGGGGCCTTCCTAAAACCATCACGCTCTCCCTTCCTTTAGCGAGCATTTATAGTTGCATCACGATCGTGGGGAATTGGGGAAGCAGGAATGTGGAGGTTGAAGGAGAGAAATCGGGGATGAGAAACCTGCAGGAATGTGGAGGTTGAAGGAGAGAAATCGGGGATGAGAAACCTGCAGGAATGTGGAGGTTGAAGGAAAGTTCGTGTGAGAAAAATAGGGTGTGAGGGGGAGTTGAATGGGCTGAATGGCTGAATGAATGGCTGAATCAGTGACTTAATGAATTTAAACGGACAGGATTAAAAATTGGAATGAGTTTATACGGCCCAGATTGATCCAAAGGTGGTTGGACTCAACTGGGTCCATAATATAGGTAATTTGTTAGTTATTTTTAATAAATTTTAAGTAATCGACATTAAATAGCAGTGTATAAGGTTTTATAAATTATTTTTAAAATATAGTATAATAACTTAACTGCCCATTATAACCGATTCTCTTTATCCGTTTCGTTTATCTTGTTATTTATCCAATAAAATAAAATATTCGCCAAGTTTTTATTAAAGAAATATTTACCAAATTTGTGAAGAAAAAAAAGAGTATTTTCATATTTATTAGCTCTTTCTTAGAGCATTCACAACAATTAAATTTCATTTCAATTACAAATGGGACACATCAACGCCACATCAGCTTTTTAATTATCTTGAAATTATCTCCCACAACAATGAAATTTCAACCACTTTCTAAAGTGACACCTCATCATAAAAAACTATATTTTAATCAAATAACAACAAAACTACAACTAAATATTCTTTACTATAATTTAATATGAAATATTTTATTAATTAAATAACTGTAATAAAATAAAATAAATTATTTAAATACAATATTTAATTTATAAAACATTAAATTAAAATACAAAGTAAAAATATTATATTAATCGTCATTTTCTTATTCTCTAAATCTTTGTCAAATCTCTTCAATCAAATCTGATTGTAAACAATGATTCGTTGACCGATTACGTATTTGTATGTGATTTTGGAGATGGTTTTCGTACTCGAGAAGTATGCTACGAGAGATTTGAGGCATAGTTATAGTAAAATTAACATCATCGTTTATATCATCAATTTAGGAAAGAAAGCCTCGAATGATAAAGGTAAAAAAAGTCATTTTTCATCAAGTTCTACCGAAAACGAACAAGTAACAATGTTAGAACGCCTGAATATTGAAAAAGAAAGAGTTCAGGTGATGAGAGAATTCCACACATCATTTGTGGAAACAGAAAAAATTAAGAACAAACGGGAAAATCGAAAAATGATCATGAAGTTGATGGAAATGGACCCCACAACAATGAACGAACCACAACGAAGATTGTACGAACATCAACTTGAAGAACTTTTAAAAGAACAATGATGTATTTTTATGTGTTAAGTTTGTATTTTTTTTAATATGTAATTTATTTTATTGTACTTTAATATAAATTATATTTTGCATTTTTTAATATTTATGTCTTTCAAAAAAAATTAATATTTTTATCAACAAATAAAATTATTCATACATTTTTTCATAAACATTTTCTACAAAACATCACAAAACATGATTTGACATAAAGCACTTTCTAGTTTAGAAATTATTCCCTACAATTTCTTATACTATTCACTGTCACATCCGCAAAAAGTACTGATTTGATATTTATAAATTACCAAAACCAATTTCTAATTTAACAATCATATACACAACTACTACCATTTTTAATTTAGCAATCCTACATGACATTTTTGCAATCCAAATAAAATTTTAAAGAAATCCTTGTTGTAGATGCTCTTATATGTATTTATAATAAAAACAAAAAGAATCTTGTAAATCCTGTATGGGATACTCCAAATCGCTGGTTACAAACTGACAACTTGACCGTAGATTTCTCCAAAAACTTTAGTCGGATCTTCCAAGATAACTCCACGTGTCGGTCACCTTTTTCTATATTAATTTAACTTATCTGGTTTCAACCTGCTTGTCCGGTTGCTTGGGTTCGTAAAACATCACAGCTAATGTCAAACCCTGGCAGCAGTTGAAAATTACAAAATGTACCTTGTAGTTTATATGCTTATGCAAAAATGACCCTTCTTGCCTTGAAATTACCGTTCTCATGGACATCTAACAATATATATATATAAAAGTTGAGATTAACGTGAGAAGCGTGATAAATAAATCTGAACCGTTGATCACTTTTAAGCAAATAAATATAAGCAACTCCCAAACACCCGTTCAGTGGAGGGTCATCTTCTTTCATTTTTGAATAAAGTACTCTTTTGATCCCCTCTTTGCTGAGTTTGATGATACCCTCAACGCCCCTTGTCTAGATTTCATCGATTTCTCATCTACCAACCTTCCAAGGTTCGTTTTCTCCATTTCTTTACTTCCCATTTCAGTGATTCACGATATGGGTTTTCTTCAATCTTCTGTATTTGTTCTTCAAGATTCAATTTCTAGGGTTTTAACATTATATATGTTGCTTGATTTTCAATATCATTTGTGGGTTTTTGTGGGTTTTGCTTATTGGCTTCTAAGAACTTGGAAAGAACCAAGAACATATGAAGTATTTGCAATGGTTGATCTCTTTAATTGTATCTTTGTTCTTAATTGTTTGATCCATGGTAAAAAAATGTGAATTTGTGATGAACTTTGGTAAAGATATGATCATGATGTTTCTAATGTTAATTGTTTTAATGGGTGAATTTGATTTGGTCGAAGTTTGATTGCTTCATATCCACATTTTAACCTTCGATTGTGATAGTTGACCAGATCTGAAAAATTCATAGATTTTTCTTGAATTCTTGATTCAAATTCAAGAAAAACTTTTTCTTTAAGAAAAAAGATCTAGTTGACTTTCTTTCTTAATCTGTCTTTTAATGATTTATGAAAACTTCAGATATTCGAATACCCGAATATAGAAATTGTTTTTCGAAGCATTTTTATCGAAAAATGTCTCCTACAACGATCGAAGGGACTTCAAATGGTTCTACGAAACCAAAGGAAGAAGAAGGAACCACACAACCTTCTTTGTTTGAGATCGACGATTCAGATCTCACGAGATTACTAGAAAACCCGCGGCCGCTTAACATAGAGCGGAAAAGATCGTTTGATGAGAGGTCGTTTAGCGAAATGTCGATCACCATGTCACCCCCACGCAACAATTTTTACCGAATGAGTGATAACTCATCACGTGGGGGCGGTTTTGATAATCTTGATGGCGTGTATTCCCCCGGGAGATGGACGGGGACTCCACGAAGCGGCTACTTTGAGCCGCACCCGATTGTCGGAGATGCTTGGGAGGCTTTGAGACGATCGTTGGTCAACTTTCGTGGTCAACCCGTTGGGACTATTGCCGCAATCGACAATTCTTCAGAGGAACTTAACTATGATCAGGTGAATTCGGCCCCCTTTTGAAATTTCACCAATTTTTACGATATCGAATTGAATTACTTGAAGTTAACTTTTAATTATGTCGAATGTATCTCGAACTATGAATTTGGAAGCGGGTATTCTGAATCCCTAGAGGATTAACGAGTTTTAGGGGTTGTTTGGCGGTTGCTAAATGGTTTGGTGCAGGATGATTAAGTGGTCTGAATGATTAAGAGGCTCTTAGATATAGTGCAAAATAAAATATGGTTATTTGGTAATTGTACAAAATGAAATTAGGGTGTTGAATGGTTAAAGGAGGCACAAGATACAAAATCATTCAGAGGGTTTTAGAACCATTAAGAGGCAGACTTTTTTTTCCCAAACAATTAAGAGATAAACAAACTGCCCCTTATATTTTCTCATCATAAGTTTGTACTTGTTCGCCTTTTTTTTCTTTCACAGGTTTTTGTAAGAGACTTTGTGCCTAGCGCGTTGGCGTTCTTGATGAACGGAGAGCCCGAAATCGTGAAAAACTTTCTTTTGAAAACGGTTTTTCTCCAATCGCGGGAAAAGAAGGTAGACAATTTCAAGTTAGGTGAAGGGGTAATGCCAGCAAGTTTTAAAGTGCTCCACGACCCCGTTAGGAACACGGAGACCATATTGGCGGATTACGGTGAAAGCGCCATTGGACGAGTGGCCCCCGTTGATTCAGGTTTTTGGTGGATTATATTGCTTCGTGCATATACGAAATCCACGGGTGACACCTCGCTAGCGGAGATGCCTGAATGCCAAAGGGGTATTCGTCTTATTATGACTCTTTGTCTTTCTGAAGGGTTCGATACTTTCCCTACTTTGCTATGCGCCGATGGGTGTTGTATGATTGATCGTAGAATGGTTAGTATCAATCCCGTTTTTTACTTTATGCCGAAAATACCCTTCAATGAACACAATATGGTAGAATCTTGTGGATCTTTTTGAACCATTGTACTTGCGTTTTATTGTAAACGAACCATCGTTCTTGCAAAATGAATACATTTTTGTGAATCGGTGGTTGGTTTGCGGCAAGAATACAAGTATGATGGTTTAAATATGTGAAGATGTTGAGGGGCAAATATGTAATTTTACTATTACCGGAAATTTGATTTTTTTTTGTTTTTTTTGTTTTTTTTGTTGTTAGGGCGTTTATGGGTACCCGATCGAAATACAAGCATTGTTCTTCATGGCTTTGAGGTGTGCGTTGCTTCTTCTTAAGCGGGATTCTGAAGGCAACGATTGCATTGACCGAATAGTCAAACGTCTTCACGCGTTAAGCTTTCACATGAGAAGTTACTTTTGGCTCGATATAAAACAGCTGAATGACATTTATCGTTACAAAACGGAGGAATATTCGCACACTGCGGTGAACAAGTTTAATGTCATTCCTGACTCACTTCCCGATTGGGTTTTCGATTTCATGCCGACACGTGGCGGTTACTTTATCGGAAACGTGAGCCCGGCCAAAATGGATTTCCGATGGTTTTGCTTGGGTAATTGTGTCGCTATTTTGTCGTCTTTAGCGACGCTTGAACAGAGTTCCGCGATAATGGATCTTATTGAATCACGTTGGCAAGAACTCGTCGGAGAAATGCCGCTAAAGATTTGTTACCCCGCGATGGAAAGTCACGAATGGAGAATAGTGACGGGATGTGATCCGAAAAACACGAGCTGGAGCTATCATAACGGCGGATCTTGGCCAGGTGAAAACTCTTTTTCCCCTTTTCGTCTTGCACACGGTGCGTTTTTTGGTGTTTGACCTATGACCCTCTCCTGTGCTGTCACTAAATCTTACGTAAACACTAAATTTGGTGCAAATCATACTATTCACGTTTGTACTGTAATGGGGTCTCTATTTTCCACGCTAAATTTAATGTAACGAACAGTGTTACACCAGATTTGGTGTAACACCGTTCATTAACACTACTATTTACATCATTTTTTAATTATATTTTTGGTCCCTGAATTTTGAGATTTATTAATTTTTTATTTATGTTTTAATTAGGTAAATATTATAAAACATGATAAAATATTCTATGAAAATAAGCTAATATTAAAAGATGAAAACATAATTAACGGAAATCCGACTTTTATTATTTAATAAAATGTTTTGTTTTATGTATTAAAATAATTTAATTCATAATTAATAAAAAAAATATTAAGTTATGATCTAAATAAAAAAATATGGGTGTAAATTGTAGAGTTAATAAATATAAACGTATTATTGAAAGTTTAATAAATTAATATAAAAAATGAATATGTCTAGAATATTAGGATTAGGCGTAAAAAATGGTGTTATCCATCGGAGAAAATTTATTATTAACACTAAAATTTACACTACTTTTGAAACTTGGTGTAAAATACAGTGTGACCCATTGGATATGCCCTAATCGTTTACTTTGTCGTTTTCAGTTCTCATATGGCTTCTCACGGCAGCGTGTATCAAGGCGGGCCGACCCCAGATTGCAAAACGGGCCATCGAGTTAGCCGAAAGCCGATTGTTGATGGACCAGTGGCCCGAATATTACGATGGAAAGCTTGGGCGGTTCGTGGGTAAGCAGGCTCGGAAGAACCAGACTTGGTCTGTAGCTGGTTATTTGGTGGCTAAAATGATGCTGGAAGATCCATCTCATTTGGGTATGATATCACTTGAGGAAGACAAACAGATGAAGCCTCAAATGAAAAGGTCTGCTTCATGGGTTTGTTGACTATTTTCAATATATAATATTTTTCGGTTTTCGGCTTTTTTTCCTGTTTTCGGTTTTTGATATCCGTTTTTTGTATAATACGCGTGCCCATGAATTCGGGTTTCGTTAACGCTTGGAACAAATTCAAGTTGATGAAATTTTGCAAGCGATTTGATAATGTTCGGTTTGAATCGTTGTTGTTTTTGGTATTTGGAGATTTTATTGTTGTATGCGTAGAAGAAGCCGAGCTCGGAATGCTATCGGAGTGACTAGGGTTTTTTTTTCCGCTTCTTTCGTTAATATCCGGTCCAAAAAGTATCTATAAATTTATTTCAACACCTTTATTCATGATTCACAATTGTTTGGATCATATAATCTTAAGAGCATCTCCAACAGCTTCTTCATTTTGGAGAAAACGGAGAATATGAGGATTTTGAGCTATAGTTTTGCTTCAACAACTTCCAAAAAGTTATCTCCAAAATAGAGAAAGTAGGAGGGAGAAAGAGTTTTTCTCCAAATATGGAGATAACCCAAAAAATGATTAACACCAATAGAATTATTTGAAAATAAATATTTAGAGAGAGAGAGAGATGATATTTTAATATTTTAATCAATGTTTGTTTCTTCAAAATGGGGAATCTATTGGAGATGAATGTAACTTTTTTTGGAGATTTTGATTTTGGAGAATCTGTTGTAGATGCTCCAAATCCTATTAATCAGTCTATAAAGACATTTATACAATTTTGAGGCATGAAAAACACGATTTTGTTATAATGATTCATACCCTTGGGATTGTTTGGTTTAGCTGAAAGATTTTGAGAGATATGGATATATTTTAGAAGTTATGATACACAAATCTTTTTAAATCCCGCAAAATCTATATTTGATGAGATTTTAATTTTAAACTTTCTTTTAAATCAAACATGTGATTAATCTGATTTTAAATCCTATAAATCAAATAAAGTCGTTATAAATACAAGACTAGTGTGAGGCACGCACATTTGTTGCATTTTTTTTGACTTTGACCCACCTTTCCTTCATGCATCGAATAATACAAGCATGCATATGGCGATTCATGGGTTTCAAAATTAATGCCAGTCATGAGGGTTGTATGTATTTTTTTTTTTGAAAAGCAGCCTGCATTATAACCAAACCAAAGCCAATTACAATAAGTACGACCCACATACAACCATGAGAAACAAAGTAAGACCCACATGCAACCAGGAGAAATCAAACCAGGGCCAAACAGCCGCCCCCAAACAGCCAAAATAAAAACGAAAACACAACGCAAACACTCGGCTGAGAACAGTAAGCACAGGCTTAGAAAAACAGCAAGTTTGCCAGGAGTAAACTGCTGCCTTCAAATGCTAAAACCGAAGCGACATTCACACGGATTCTTCATCACATGCAGCGGCTGAATGCATTAAGCCGCTGCAGATCTGATCAGATTATTCTTTGCGAAACAGAGTTGCCACACGCTCTTAACCCGACCAGCAGCTATTCAGTCCAAAATCCACCTCGGATTTGAGATCCACGCGTTCCAATCCTCACCCACCCACTCCCCCCTCTCGGATTATCTCACCTCCTTAATTGATTCAAGACACCAAAGTCTCTTAAATTTTTCGGCCAATAAATCACCCGAAAGCCATCTAGTCTCACACCGACTCCGAACTTCCTTCCCAAACAACGAATAAAAGTTGATCCCCAATCCCTCCAAGTCTCTACCCACTTTAGCAATTCCACCCTACACCGATTTTCCCCCTAATCTCCGACCGCTCCTCCCATCAAGCCCACCTTTATCCCCGTGTAAACTTTTGATGATCCTAACCCATAAGGCCTCTTTCTCACACACGAACCTCCACCACCACTTCCCTAACAAACCCCAATTTGCCACTCTCAAACTCCCCACGTTTAAACCCCCATATTTAAAGTCTCTCACAACTCTCTCCCACTTCACCCATGCCATCCCTCTATTGGAAGTATTCCCGGTATTAGCCCCCTCGACCCCCCCCCCAAAAGAACCGACACCTCACCCTCTCTAGCTCACTAATCACTCCACTCGGGGCGCGAAATAGCGAGAAAAAGTACAACATTAAGCTCCCAAGAACCGATTTTACCAACGTCAACCTACCACCGAAAGACATCGCTTTAGCTTTCCAAGAGGATAATTTACTCTTCATTTTTTCCACCACGATCTTCCAACTTTCTAATTTATTCATCGCCGCTCCCACCGGAAGGCCGAGATACATGAACGGTAAAGATCCCCATCCGCATCCTAGCTCATTAGCGCACGCTTGAACTTCTTCAACTCTAACTCCCACCCCATAAATCTTGCTTTTGGCTATATTAATCCGAAGGCCCGATACCACTCTAAAACATTTTAGAATTTTCAAGAGGTTCTTGATGTTTGAAGAGCTCCACTTACCGAAGAATATGGCATCGTCCGCATATTGGAGGTGTGACACCACCACCTCCTCCCTTCCAACCGAAACCCCTTCGAACAAGCCATTGTCTCTTGCCTCCAACATTAACACATTGAGACTTTCCGCAACTAATAAGAAAAGGAAAGGCGCTAGCGGATCTCCTTGTCTAAGACCTCTCTTCATTTTAAATTCCTTTGTCGGTGCCCCATTGACCAAGATCGAAACCGACGCGGATTCTAAGCAGGTTTGTATCCACTTGCGCCACTTGTGACCAAAGCCCATTATCTCCAAGATATCCAACAAGAATGCCCACTCTACACTATCATAGGCCTTCTCAAAATCGACCTTGAACACCATACCCTTACTTTTCGATCGTCTAAGGTCTTCCACAACTTCATTTGCGATTAGGACCCCATCTAGGATAGATCTCCCTCTTAGGAAAGCGGATTGCGTTTCCCCTATAAGCTTACCCATGATCTTCTTCAATCTCTCCAACATCGCCTTCGAAACAATCTTGTAAAACACCCCGATTAGACTAATTGGTCTAAATTCATTTAGTCCAATCGGGTTCGGATTCTTTGGAATAAGAGTTATGAACGACGCATTACAACCCTCACTAATTTCCATCGTCTCCCAAAATTTCTCGATCGCCTTCATAAGGTCATCTTTAATTATAGACCAAATTTTTTTATGAATTTGATCGTAATCCCGTCCGGGCCCGACGACTTGTTGTTCCCACACCCTTGCTTCCATGATTTCCCCTTCCGTGAAAGGCCGCTCCAAATCTTCCGCTTCACTTACGGAAAGACTTCTAAATTTATTGCTCCTCATTCTTGAACCCACTATGTTTTGTGACGTAAATCTTTCCTTGAAGAACTCCACCATCTCCTCCTTTATCTTTTTTGGGTCCTCGGTCCAAACCGCGTTGACATTCAAGCCTCTTATACCATTAGCTCTTATTTTCTTCCGTATAGCCGCGTGGAATATCCTCGAATTCTCATCCCCTTCCGTTGCCCACTTTATTTTTGCCTTACCATCTCCAATTTCATTCTTTCCGCTTCTAACCACCTTTTTCGCGCACTTATCCATTTTTCTCTTTCCGGTTCATTAAGGCTCCTACACTCGGCTATTGCCTCCAATGCTTTCGCCTCTTCCTTATTCCTCTCCAACTCCCCATCCAAAGTGCTAAACCGTTCGTTGCTCCATGACTTTAAAGCTTTCTTCACGTTTTTTAACTTGTCTTTAAACACTCTATCCGGTGTTGAAGATGCCACCTCCAAACTCCACGCCTCCCTAACCAAACTTTCCATATTGTCTCCTTCGAGCCACGTGTCAAAGAGCTTAAAAGGTTTAGGCCCAAAGTCTACAATTGTATCGTGAAACATTATTGGGTAGTGGTCCGACCACTTTCTCTCCAACACTTTAACCCCCAAATTCCTCCAAACCGCACCAAACTCATTTGAGATGAGAAACCAATCCAATTTGCTAAATTTCCTTCCATCATCGCTAACTCTTGTAAACTTTTGGTTACCCATTGGGACCTCCGTCAAAAGACTCTCACGAATGAATTCGTTAAAGTCCTCCACACCTCTTGCACTAGTGACCGAATTAAGTCTTTCGTGTTCGCCCCTAACCTCATTAAAGTCCCCAAAGACACACCATTTTACCTCATCTTTTTTGCATAAGAGTTCCACCATTTTCCATACTTCCTTCCTCTCTTTTTGCTCCCTCGGCCCATACACATTCACAAATCCGACAAGTTCGTTCACCCCTTCCCATTTACCTACCACCGCCACCAAGTTTTTCTCAACAACGAAAAACTCACAACAAAAAAGTTTTTTGTCCCAAATCACCAACAATCCTCCGGAATTCCCCGATGCTTGTGATTGAACAAAATCACAATCGTCATAACCCCAAATGATTGCAACCTGAGCCTCGTCCCACAACTTGTGTTTTGTTTCTTGAATTCCAATCATACTAACCTTCTCTTTTACACACAAATCACGAATCCATCTTTTCTTTTCACAACCACCTAGACCTCTAATATTAAGAGACATAATTTTCATCCCAAAGTAAAATTCAACCGACACCAAAAAGAACTTACCTTTTTTCACGGTTTGTTTCCCCCTTTTGTCGCCCTCCTCCTTTATTAGCCGCTTCCCATACCAATCCCAATTTCGCCCCAAATTCCTCCATGTTTTCTGAGAAATCCGAATTCTTCCCGGACACTTGCGATGTTTGGGAATCTGCCTCGCTCCCTCCTTGAGCTTTCTTTTTGCTCCTATCTCCTTTGCCATTCTCCACTGCTTTGAAAACTTTTTTCATCCCCTTTTTTTGTGCGCTCACTCTTGCCATCTGTTAGCACACAAAAAAACGGGACGAGAAAAGTTTTCAAAGCAGTGGAGAATGGCAAAGGAGATAGGAGCAAAAAGAAAGCTCAAGAAGGGATATGTATTAGGGGCGAGCATAATCGGGTACTCGGCTAAATTTTATGGAATCGGAACCGGCGGTTTCTAGAATGAAGGAACCATAACCGAAACTGTTTACATCGGTTCTCTATATTTTGGAACCGGTCCTGGAACCATCAGTTCCAGTTCCGGGTAGCAATGTCAAAAACTTTAATTTATTTTTAACAATTCATACAATAAAAATTGTAATTTTAAGTCTACTGCAAACTATAAAGTTCCAACATAAAGTAATAAATACAACAAATGGTGAAAACTAATCCGATAAAAACTAATTATTACATAAATAAATTAAAAAAACTCTCGCGTATTGAGTATTAACATCAACAAAACGACTTCTATAACAATTCACGTCTTTACGTCAACACCTCAAATAAAACACTTGGATGAAAGCAAATAAAACACCTAACAAAAGTACAAAACTAATACCACATCATTAAATAATTAATATATACATAATTTTTATTAAAAAATAACGAAACCGGGTACCCTGCGGGTAACAGTTCCAAAAAAATGAGAACCAGAATCGGAACCAGTTTTAATCGGTTCTGTATTTTAGGAACCGGAACCGGAACCAATCACATCATCACATCGGTTCCGGTTCTGAAACCGACAATTCCAGAGCGGTTCCGGTTTTAAAGACGGGTACCCTGTTCCGATGCTCACCCTTAGTATGTATGTATCTCTTATTGACACGTAGCATCTATTTTGATAGAGACCTTTAAAATCTCATTTGCAATAAAAAAAATTAATACCTTAAAGTAATAAATTATAATATAAATAATATAGATAATTATAATATAACTAATAAATTAATTATAAAATATAGATAACTAAATTTTACTTTTGTGTTTTTTTACTATATTTTGTGTAAATATAATTTAATTAACAAATAAAATACATGTAATATTTATGTTGTATTTACTTATGTAATTTTTTTTATGTTTGTGTACGTTTATCTATTAGCATTTGTATTTTCGTAATTTTTATATTATTTATTTTAGTAGTTTAAATAAAACATTGCATAAAAATATCATTTTTAAAAAATAAAGTGGGGTAAGAAATTTTAATAGAAATAATAAAAAAATAATGTTCAAATAAACTAATAAATGAATTAAATTTAATAAACATATTAATAATTAATGTTTAAACAAATAAATAAATTAATTAATTTAAACAAAAATGGATTTGTTTAATATATATTTGTTTGTGAAAGATCTTTCTAATTATGAAAGGAGTTGCTACATTTGCATGACCTTACAAGTCACATGTCATCTTGAAAGACCTTGTGCAAGAGATTGTGGATGCTTGAAGGTCAAGATTTTGGTGATGAGACACAGTCACACAACCATTATTTTTGTTTTCTCAATTCTTTTTTTGTTTTTATTATTTACCATTTACAATCGATGTAAGTTAATCTAGTTACTTTATTTTGCATATTACATGTATGGTCCTTGTGATTGTCACTCGCTATCATGTTTGGTCCTTCTATTAAAGTAATTACAAGTTTGGTTATGGTTGACATTTTATTTCACTTTTGGTCCCTTTGACTAACTATAGTTAAAAATGTTAGTTAACTAATTTTGTCTTTTCCCCTTTTTTGTTTATTAGATCATATTGTAATTACAGTTTTAGTCCATGTGGTTTTGTCTTTTTTCATTTTTGTGTTTTCTATCATTTTATTGTTATTTTTCATCTTTCATGTTATACCATTTATTATAGTAATTAGTTAATAATTTAACAAAAAATACATTATAAATACTTGTTTTATTTTATAAACATTTAAAAAAATTGGAGGTATTGTAACAACCCAATTCTGAAAATACAAGCTTGGAGCTACATCTTTAATTCATAACGCCAAAAACGGCTCAACATAGTCACACTATCCAGATTTACAACACAGGATTCGTGGAAATAACCCTAAATACAGCTGAGAAATCTACTAGACATAAAAAGGAAGTTCTTCTACTCCTTCTAAACGCAAGCTCCAACCCACGACTTGCCAAATCTCTAAACGTGCTCACGGCTACCTGCTTACCTGAAAATGTTTTAGTTTTGAAAGCGAGGGTTAGATCATGAGGTATAGTGAGTTCCCTCCACACCAAGTCACACCATAATGTTTCAGTTTATAAAATCAGTTGTGAAAGCATTTATACCAATCATAACAAGCACACTAAGATGATATGCACACATTGACACGTGCTACTGACACACGCTATAGTCACACACACACCTGGCAGCGCAATAGAGCACACACGCTATAGTTACACACACCGTGACAACGCAATTGGGCACACACCGCCCATATATAAAAACAAATTCATATATAATTATTATGGGACACACCCCCATTTCACACCAAAGCCAGAGCATGGTCACACACATTTAAATCACACATATTGTCACACGCTTACTACTCGCTTTGAAATAAAAGCAGTTGAAAAGCACACAGTTAGATAATGATTATGCCACACACTCACTCTTTGCTTTGAAATAAAAGCAGTTTGTATCCACACAATTAAATCACACTTTTCATGCATGGTTTAAAGAAAATGTACGAGCATTTGTCAATAAGAACATGCGTAAAGTTTCACACTTAAAAAGGGTTTTAGGATCAGAAAAACTCACTTGTCGTCCCGTTTAATCCTCCTACTAAATTGATTCTCCCTTCGACTGCACCTATAAGGATACACACTACCGTGATAAGTCACTTGATTGAACTACACTCTCACACGGTTAACACCTCGGACTAACAGGTTGCACCACAGGTTCACACAGACACTTTCCGAAAGAATTATCCGGACGATTCTACCCGGATACTAAAATTTGCGGTCAGAAGAACTTTCCGGGTGGACATCCCGGATACTCCCGGATTCCCAAGGGTTTCCAGTTAAACTACCGGAAACTACCACTACAACTACCCGGACAAAAGCTTCATCCGGACACCCCAACCTTCCGGACACTAACATGACGAAGGGGGTTTCCGGACGCGGCGATTTTTGCAATAATCGCAGAGGGTTACACACTTTCGCTCTAATTCCCACCATTTCTTCCAGATAACAAATATGGGTCGGTGATTAGCACAATAACCCATTCTTAAACCCTTCTTAAACAATTTAATGAGGAAACCACAAGAAATTCCATAACAATCAAGTTTCCCTCACAAACCCAATACATTTCACAAAACTTAAAGGAGAAGACAGATTGGTAGTTACCTGAAGATTTCTATTGGTAAAACCAAAGGTCCAGCTGCTAATACTCCTTTCTCCCCTTCAATCGACAATACTCCTTTCTCCCGCACTCTCTCTTAGCCGCACACACATACACACACTTGAAACAATTTGCTAAATGATTAAATTAGGGTTCTTCCATCCCCTTTTATACTTTTTTTACTAAACACCACACTTTAATTTCTTTACACTTAGACCACACAACTTTCTTAAATTCGAATTTCTTCCAAAAATTCCCAATTACTGACTAAATTAAATCTCGGTTATTACAACATCCTCCCCTCAAAAGAATTTCGTCCCCGGAATTCCATCTTTAAAGAATCGAGGAAACGGTTCCTCAGCTTTCTAACCTTGCGATCTACAATCACTTGCGATCTACAATCACTTCCTTAACACCAAGTCTAATAGTCCTTCACCCTTTTTGTACTACCTTCAATCATTTCCTTACATAAACTTCTCATACATAAAACACGCTTCTAAGGAACGACTCCCTAGAATGTACATACTCTTGATCAAACGCATACTCACAAATCCTCTTTCTCATACGCCCCTAGAAATTCATGCACCCGAATGTGACGTTCCGAACCATCGTTCCCTACTATCCGTGCTACTTGCCACACTTTCTACTTCTCGATTAATCACTTATTACAGCTTATCGTCCCAATTACCTCAGGCGAGCACGGAACATTTCTCGTCCAACATTGACCACCTCATACACATAATTTCAACGATTACTATGCCTAACCAATAGTTTCACCATGCCTCTTACTAAAGATTCAAACCAGTCAAATCGAACTGACACTCATTACCCGAAGCGACCACACATTTCTCATTCCTAAACAATATTAACCCACTCCTTTGCATCTCCTTTACATACAACTACTAGCTAAACATTCCCAAAGATTTCGTATCTTCTACGACACCCTAACCAACCAATCCAAGAGCACACAATTCCCTCTTAGCTAGCCATCCACTGCCACCCTATTCCTTTATTCTCGGATACAATCCACACGCCACTTAGACACTCATGCATCACCACACACAATTTTACCACATTTGGAACAACTTATAAACAATTCCCGAGTAACGATCTCCACTTACGCTCTCCCCATACCAACATTAATCCATCACTTTCCCTCACAACAACTTATCATCATTGTGCCTCGCATGCTTACTAAGTATAAGTGACCACCAACTTATTCACACCACCCCCACGCACTAGAGGTTCAATCCTCACAGTTACCACCTGCCTACTAATTTGTAAAATTTACATATTCACCTCGATCCCACATTGGTTTAACCAACATTAGTGTTACCAATCCATACATCTATCATTTCTCGACTACCCTTGTCACTCTTCCACTAACTAGAGAGTAATAATGTACATCTCTACCATTCGATTCTTGAGTTAAAACTCTCGAGGTCTCAATTCACCGTCATCGAGGACTCTTAAAATAAAACTCATCAGGGATTAGGATCTCACTTCCAACCAATCATTTTCCTTAAGAACTCTAAAGGTTCTATTTCACACGGACACTAACCCCACACATTCAAACAATACCCTTCTAAATAGCGTCAACAATCATACCAAGAATAATTTCACGCTGACAAGGTTAGAACTCCACATATTATTATCATTCTCCACACACTATCCACCACACTTCACACACTATCGTTACCCTACACACACTAACCACCACTTTCCACACCCCAACATCTCCATCGACTATCAGAACAACAGTGATCAAGCACACCCATGCACCTGTAAATTCATAATGACATTGGCTAGATGTGATTTGAATTTACCTTACATGAAAGTCCTCACCACCATCATCCTAAATTCTCGATGAGTACGGTCTTCCCTAGAGGCTTCCTATATCTCTGTTGTGTCCTCTTACTCCACAGTTTAAGTTTAGGCCCCTCCGGTCACCTAAATCCCTTAAACTAGGGCTCTGATACCATTTGTAACAACCCAATTCTAAAAATACAAGCTTGGAGCTACCTCTTTAATTCATAACGCCAAAAACGGCTCAACATAGTCACACTATCCAGATTTACAACACAGGGTTCGCAGAAATAACCCTAAATACAGCTGAGAAATCTACTAGACATAAAAAGGAAGTTCTTCTACTCCTTCTAAACGCAAGCTCCAACCCACGACTTGCCAAACCTCTAAACGTGCTCACGGCTACCTGCTTACCTGAAAAGGTTTTAGTTTTGAAAGCGAGGGTTAGACCATAAGGTCTAGTGAGTTCCCTCTAAACCAAGTCACACCATAATGTTTCAGTTTATAAAATCAGTTGTGAAAGCATTTATACCAATCATAACAAGCACACTAAGATGATATGCACACATTGACACATGCTACTGGCACACGCTATAGTCACACACACCGTGACAGTGCAATAGAGCACACACGCTATAGTTACACACACCGTGACAGCGCAATTGGGCACACACCGCCCATATATTAAAAAAATTCATATATAATTATTATGGGACACACCCCCATTTCACACCAAAGCCAGAGCATGGTCACACACATTTAAATCACACATATTGTCACACACTTACTACTCGCTTTGAAATAAAAGCAGTTGAAAAACACACAGTTAGATAATGGTCATGCCACACACTCACTATTTGCTTTGAAATAAAAGCAGTTTGCATCCACACAATTAAATCACACTTTTCATGCATGGTTTAAAGAAAATGTACGAGCATTTGTCAATAAGAACATGCGTAAAGTTTCACACTAAAAAAGGGTTTTAGGATCAGAAAAACTCACATGTCGTCCCGTTTAATCCTCTTACTAAATTGATTCTCCCTTCGACTGCACCTATAAGGATACACACTACCGTGATAAGTCACTTGATTGAACTACACTCTCACACGGTTAACACCTCGGACTAACAGGCTGCACCACAGGGTCACACAGACACTTTCCGGAAGAATTATCCGGACATCCATACTATCCGGACAGTCTGAACTATCCGGACGATTCTACCCGGATACTAAAATTTGCGGTCAGAAGAACTTTCCGGGTGGACATTCCGGATACTCTCGGATTCCCAAGGGTTTCCGGTTAAACTACCGGAAACTACCACTACAACTACCCGGACAAAAGCTTCATCCAGACACCCCAACCTTCCGGACACTAACATGACGAAGGGGGTTTCCGGACGCGGCGATTTTTGCAATAATCGCAGAGGGTTACACACTTTCGCTCTAATTCCCACCATTTCTTCCAGATAACAAATATGGGTCGGTGATTAGCACAATAACCCATTCTTAAACCCTTCTTAAACAATTTAATGAGGAAACCACAAGAAATTCCATAACAATCAAGTTTCCCCTCACAAACCCAATACATTTCACAAAACTTAAAGGAGAAGACAGATTGGTAGTTACCTGAAGATTTCTACTAGTAAAACCAAATGTCCAGCTGCTAATACTCATTTCTCCCCTTCAATCGACAATACTCCTTTCTCCTGCACTCTCTCTTAGCCGCACACACATACACACACTTGAAACAATTTGCTAAATGAGTAAATTAGGGTTTTTCCATCCCCTTTTATACTTTTCTTACTAAACACCACACTTTAATTTCTTTACATTTAGACCACACAACTTTCTTAATATCGAATTTCTTCCAAAAATTCCCAATTACTGACTAAATTAAATCTCAGTTATTACAGGTATCTTTAAAATGAGTTAATTATTGAATATTAGAAAGATTATACAATTTATCCGATATATATTTGCATATCCATTTACATTAATCTAAAAATCATTTTCTATTTTAACTAAATAATTTCAAAAACAGTTTAATACTTCAACTATATTAAATTCTAATATTCTTAAATAATTAAACTATATTTGAAATAAAGAAGTTTTTCAAAAGCAAAGAAATGCAAATTAATGAACATTTTTAGTATAAAATAATGAAAATGTGTGGTTATTAATTGGTTATTTATTTTTCGTTACGATAAACTTAAGTTGATATTTTGAAAACAAATTAATAATTATATCATAAATTTTTTATCTGAAACACATTAAAAACATTTAATTTAATGAAATATCTGAAAACAACATATTTTATGACCCACCTAAAAACTTGTTTTTTTGGATTAGTGTAGACGTATTTGCAAATATATATCAAGCAAGTAGTATAACAATTTAAAAGTATTCAATAGTTTACTCATTTTAAAGGTACCGACAAAACTTTTTTTAAAAGTGTAATTTACAAAATAAGATACATATTTTTAGTTAAAATTATCATTAATTAATTAGTATACTAAAGGTATGAAATGAAAAATGAAAAATGAATAATAAAATGATAGAAAACAAAGAAAATGGAAAAAAGACAAAACTATATGAACAAAAAAAGTTAACTAACATTTTTAACTAAGTTAGTGAGAGGGACCAGATTGAAATAAAATAGCAAACATAGTGATCAAGATTGTAATTAATTTAAAAGAGGGACCATACTTGTTAAGGATGACAACCATAAGGACCAAAAATATAATTTACTCTTAAAATTAATTCAAAAACCTATTGATTGTCTTGACCAGAAACCCCTTCCATCCAAAGAACAACCAAATACAAATTACATGAATGTGATCCTAATATAGTTGCTTATTTAACTTGAATTCTTGCATTCAATTAAGTGGAGAAGAGAAAAGGAAACATAAATTGAGCACCACCAAAAACTGAAATTCCAGACAATAACTTTGTAATTGTAATTGAGTGCAAACATCCCTAATTCTTCTGTTATCACAAGCTAACATGCCCACCAACCATGCTATAAACTAAGTCACCCTTGCAATTTTGGACAATAGAACCAAAAACTAAGTTGAACAAATGAACAAAGTTTCAACTTCAAAAACTATGGGGCCGTTTATTAAATATTTACTCGAGAAGTGTTTACCAAATCCTTTCTTCTTATAGGATACACTTGATTAGGATTAAGAATCTTACTGTGTAAGAATGATGACAAAGACTGAAAATCAGGGTAACAACTTTTACACGATAAAATGACTCAATATACCATTGCAATGCAACAAAACGTATAATTTTAGTGTAAATTGATGACGAAAAATCAAACCAAATCTTCATTTAATGTTGCTGAAACACTTTTTGGTTTCATTTGTAACAACTAAAAAGTTTGATTAGTTCTTGGTAATGTGTTTAACATATTTCTTATAGGTATTAGCAATTGTTTCACTTTTAAGAAATATGTTAAACACATTGCCAAGAGATGATCAACTTTGTTAGTTGTTACAAATGAAGCGAAAAAGTGTTTCAGCAACATTAAGTTAGGATGTTGGCTTGATATTTCGTTTTCAGTTTACTCTAAAATTTTATATCATGTTGTATCAATGTATCGCACGGGTATATTGAGTCATTTTATCGGGTAAAAGTTGTTACTCTCAATCTTTGTCATCGTTTTTACATGGTAAGATTCTCAATTCTTGTCATGTTCATCGCATAAGGTAAATTGGCTTGGTAAGCACACATCTTGTGTAAGCATTTAGTACACGACCTCTTATATATATATATATATATAGGGGTTAAATCATGTGAGGACCAAAAAAAGATTGAGAACCATAAGGATCAATCTCAAACATCCAAAGGTTTTAATCAAAGGCTATTAAACATGGTGGCATTTTTTGTAATATTTGTGAAAATGGGGTCTAATCTCACATCTAATTAAAAAATTCCAGGACAAACTTGTAATTACACGTTCTCCTCCCATCATTCATCACTTCATCTTCTCTCCCATACACACACATCCCAGTACCAAGAACCATCTCCATTGCCGGAGACTATCTTCATCACCGACGATCATCTACATCGACAACACCGGAAAAAACATCAGATCTGGCAAAAAGTACTGTGATCTGAACGACGACGAGTTATTATCGAAGTTTTTCGACATTGTTCCGTTTCTTCCGAGTAATCATCGATTTCACCCAAGCCTTTCTCAGATCTGAATTTCAGAGACGATTTGGTTTAACTGTTTGTGATTTTGTTTAGTGATATTGATAGAATGAAGTAACACGAAGTTATGTTTGAGTTGATTTTAATTTTCATCTAGGGTTTGTTCATATCCTTTTTGTTTACTACATAAATCGATACGTTAGCTTTGTATCAGATTGGGGTTTTTGTTTCCTAAAGTTGTGTTTGATTTCATAGGGTGAAATCGAACCCATAGTAAAGTAACAAATTTAGGGGTTTTTTATTTTCCAGATTTGTGTTTGATTTCATGTGGTGAAACAACACATAAAAGAAAATTGTGTTGGATTCATGTGGTGAAATATGAAAAGTTATGTTGGATTCATGTGGTGAAATATGAAAACTACGTTGGACTCACCTGATGAAATATAAAAGTTATGTTGGATTCATGTGGTGAAATATGAAAATTATCTTGGATTCATCTAGTGAAATATAAAAGTTATGTTGGATTCATGTGGTGAAATATGATAATTATGTAGGATTCATGTGGTGAAATAGCAAATAAATGAAAATTGTATTTTACTTCATGAGGTGAAATAGGATGCTGAAAATGTGTTTCATATGGTGAATCTTTGTTACCAAAATGACCATTATGCCCTTTTCATGTGATGAAACAACTTTCAATTAAAACCATGTGATCAAAACTAAATAAGGGCTTAGATCGGTTCTCACGGTTTTCAACCTTTTTGTGGTTCTCATTTGATTATCGTCCTATATATATATATATATATATACTAGTAGAGTACCCGTGCAATGCGCGGAGTGAGAAAGGTGTTAAAACTTTATCGCAAAATGAAAAATGAAAAGCTCTCAAGTTTGACAAAGGGGTTGAGTGACTTTTTTTCTCAAATACACAATGCGGCGGAATGCCAAATTCTAGCAGTGTACCCGCGCAATATTTTAAGAAACAAAAATAGTTTTCCTTCACAAGTATGGGTGTTGCCTTTCACAAGTATGGTGTTTCCTGTTGAACTTTCTCCATTTGTAGTATATAACACGTTGAATTTGTAAGCTTCCAAGCACTAAAATTCTTCAGCTCCAGTAACAAGTTGAGTTTTAGTTTCATTTTTTATTTTATTTTATTTTTACAGGAAACCTCGGCTCTACATCAGTGATGCTCGAGTAGATTGGTTGAAGTTGCTCTCCTCTACTCTGCATAGTAAGGCACCTCTCTTTACTCCAATAGTTGTTCCTACTTTTATATGAAAAAAGAACAATATGGTCATGTGGCTGCACCAAATTTTGCCTTTAATATAGAAATTGCAAAAAACTGAATACAAAGTTAAGATTTACGAGAATGCATAAATCTAACATTTTTGTGTATTCTTTTTCTATTTTAAATCTATTTAGTTTTTCAACAGTGGCAATCAACCATGTACCTCATTTATATGTATCTCCATTATATAAATGAGGGAAGAATAAGAACATGAAACTTGAATGGATCTAGCTAGCATTGGAGGGCGAAGAGGATGAATCCACGTGATTACTGATTGGGGTGTTTGGTAATTGGTACTACATCAAATCTACCAAAATTTTGGATGGAATAAGTCTGTTTGTGCATGATTTGTGTGTATGTGTGTTTGTGTGTGGAGGGGCCGGGTAGAAAGGATTATCTTTTAACTTCTTATTGGTGGGTTTGTGTGTAAGAAGGATTATCCATTTACTGTTAATAACCGCATTTTCTTTTAGTGCCTTAGTGGTAGGCCACGTTGTTGTACACGTTACCATCAATTTTGGAGGCATGACTTTTAGTATAAATTGTTTTTTGTTCATATGTTTTGAGCAAATCCATATTGCATCATTGTTAGACATGTTTTTTATATGATATTTCAGGTTACATATAGATGCACATTTGTATATTTCCCAATAGTTGTTTCCAACCCATGAACATTAATAGATGGATCTTATAGGTGGCCGACGTTTTATAATTTGAATCGTTGCTTGACTTGAGAAGAGTTTTGGAGGTTTGCCTTCAAGATTTTTGTGAACAAAAAAAGGGTGAAGATTTAAAGATGGCCATAAAAAAGGGGATATGGTTTTCTACAAACAACAGTATGATAGGGATAAGACGAAGAGGATTTGATTTTCAATTGACTGTAAAAAAATGGCATACCTGCTGTAGTATAAAAGGAAGAAGACAAAGGGGATTCGATTTTCAAAGACAAAGCTGTTTGAAAAGCTTCGAGCCTGCAAAAGAAAACCAAATTGGTGAAGATTAATGTCTTTTACCCGGAGGTTTGAACTATGAACAACATATACGAAAATGTTTGAATGCCTTTACGTGGAGATGAATGTCTTTACCATCTGGATGGGAAGGTTTGAAGTATAAACGGGAAAGACGAAAAGGTTGTACAATCAGGAACAAATATCGGGAACATAAAACAAACAGGGGCCTTATTTTGTTACATGTTGAGTAAACTCATTCAGACATAGTAAAAAGCATGCAAAACACTAAAAAGCTGAAATAATAAAGATTCTTTAAATAACTCTTGATGACGAGTACCCTTTTAATCTTTAAGCAAAATTTGTTTGATTCTTCAACAGCTAATTGTGATTTAAGTCCACTATCCTGCAATTGGGATAGTGTGGCTTGTATCGATCTTAAAGGCTCATTTCAAAGAAACGTTATCCTATAGTTCCTTCAACACATACAATAAGGTGTCGTTTACTAAACGCTTACCCGCTAAGTGCTTACCGACTTACTTTACCTTATCGGATGAACATGACAAAAATTGAGAATCCTACCCGGTAAGAGCGATGACAAATACCGGGAGTCTTACCCGGTAAATGAGAGCATGGCTCTTACCCGGTAAGCATCTACCATATAAAAAATGTTATATACGATGCCGTTTTAATGGATTAAAGTCTTGCCCAGTAAGTTTAGTGAAAGTGTAGACTATTTCGTGTAAGACTAACTCGTGAATTCAGATGCATATTTTGAAATGGAAGTTATGTGAAGATAAGGCCATAAGGGTGGAGGGTGAATTAGTTTATGAGTTCTGCATCATTCTACCAGCATTAAGAAAATATAATTCTGAATGTAAAGTTGTATTTACCAGCATTGCCTGTGTATGTTAATTCTGGTGCTTGAATCGAAGTCGTTTTAATGAACTAAAATTTTACCCACAATGAGAACTCAGTAAAATACAATTTGACATAAGGCATGGTTTCAGAAACTTACTTTGAAGGGCCTGACGATATGCTTGAACAAAATCCTCGACGTTCATGGTTGTACAAAACCACCAACCGCCAAACAACCCAAATAAACCCAACCTACCAACTTGTTAAATCGCAATATCTTTACGCAATTAGAAAAAAATAAAATGGGAATATATCAGTAGAGTTTTCAAAGACATACAATGTCTCTCCAAATCCTCTCTCTATCTCTCTCATGTTTTTTACGACTCAAAAATGAATTCTAAACAATATTGAAAATATAATCATCAAAATATACTACTACAATGCAAACCATCAAGTCTTGGGCCTTGTCTTGTCTTCATAGGGATCCCTGCTTGGTAAAACAGCAGAAGCAGAGCATTGATCTGGCACCATAAAAAAGTAGTTGGTCATGGCTTTCATAATCCCTTAATCTATCCCAACCAACAAAAAAATAATTCATCAAATCAATTGGCTACATTCTTTAAATTCAATTCAATTCATTAATTAAAACCCAAACTAAAAGCAGACACATGTACTATGGAGCAGTAAAACCCAATTAAAACCCAATATGAAATCAAGCACGTCTATTATGGAGCAGTAAAACCCAATTAAAACACAATATGAAATCAAGATGACTTTTGCATTTCATTATACCCAAGAAACTTTTAACAATATGCTCGACCATTCCTAGCTATCCTTTGCAGGAAAATTAAAGCATCAATTAATGTTCATATATATGTGATAATCCCACAAAAAGCAAGGCATTTTACTAAATCCTTGGTGCTTGTCGATTCCTACTAAAAGAGAGTAACCAAGTAGGACTCACCAGAGCTTCAGCTTAAGAAGCATTTTAGTTCTTAAATATAACAACCTCATACAAAATCACTGCATTAGCTTATTTATGGAAAAGTTCATCGATAAAATACAATAAAACATCCTTAACGAAACAAAACTCTAAAAAGAGGACGATTTGGAAACCAAAATCTCTATACCCATTATAAATAACAATGAAACTCTAGATATAAATTGCATCAATAATCCCACAATAGACCCTGAATGTTTTCTCAATCACCTCAAATCTTGTTCAAACTTTCACCATCTCAGTTTTCTGGGAAATACTGAAAAAAAAAGAAACAGAGAGAAAATTCAATTAAATATAGTTATAGTAAGATCCTTACGAATTTCTTTGCAGGAGGATAACTCATCAAATGGTTCCTCACCTTTTCAATGAGTGATAGATAGTAGGGCTTGACCTTTTCGACATCAACACGGACTTAGCTTTTACCGTAAAGGTCATACTTGCTGCAACCAAACGTAAATGTTAAATTAAACGTTTTTCATACTATTACGCTTATATTCCCTTAACTACAAATAAGTTAGCAGGCTTTACTTGAAGATTTGAAGCCATTTCAAGTTCTCAACATCCTCCTCATTCATCAAATGCTTATAGGCTTCAGCCCGATGCAATGCTGGCACAATTAGAAGCAAAAATTCATAACGGTAAGATTCAATATTGAAATCTACAAACTTTATTTTATTGTTTTGTGTAAATTAAGGTTGTAGCAGCTTACGATAAAAAGAATGGTAACGAATAATAAATAATCCTGCTTGAGGCAGAGTGGTTCCATTTTCCTTGGCCACCTGCAAATTTAGAATGTAAATTTGAGTTTAGTTTACATGGAACTTATCGATTGTCATCATCTTTCTTGTGTGCCCATAGGGACCTACATTGAAGGCTACATATATAACTGTTCTAAAAGGCTCGCCGCAACAGCCGCCATGGCGCGCCGTGGCTTAAGGCTTGTGTCTCACGCCACGCTATGGCTGCGACACACCATGGCCTAATGTGCGGTCTTTTGTGACGTGATATTTGATTTTTATTTACGTTTTTGATGTCATAGTTTTTAGTTTTAATATATAACCTAATTTAACTTGTTTATTATGATTGCCTAATCGAGTAATAGCACAAAACACATGTTTTCATATATAATATTATATATGATATAGAGATTTGCCGCCATAAGTCACGCCTTGATAAACGCCGTGGCCTCGCTGTGGCTCCTAAGGCTTAAGGCTTGGCCTCGCCGCCACGCCTCACGCTATTTAGAACCTTGATATATACCCACAACGGTTCGAAGGCTAAAAATAACTACAGGTATGTTTTTTATTTAAACTTTTCTTCGATAATTAACATACCAAGTACATGTAGTCATCATGACCCCATGAGATCATCACATTGTCTAGTCCACATCCTTCGGGATAGATTCCGTTTTTGATAAGCAGGATTGTTACTGTCCAGGTTTTCTTTGAAATACTGCATCATAAAAACATTAACCCTTAGTAAAAAAAAAAGATACCCTTAGATTTAATCATTGTTGGTCAATTTTATAGGTTTCATGTGTTAGGATATAAATTGGTTATTATTAGGTAGTTAAAAAATATACCTTGTGGTGAACAATTGATTCGTCGAAAGTACAACCAAGAGGATGTGTATCACCCACAACAGCCCATTGTGGAAGCTCTCCAAATCTTGGAAGGAGAAGAACTTTCCCAAGGTCTACAACCCATAAAAAATATTATCATAAGAAACATGATTCAGTATGAATATGTATATATATGGGATTGACATTCATATATACCATGAATTAAGGGCAGTCAAGTGCAGCCAATCTTCATTTGGATAGTCTTTCCTAATGGCTTCAGCTCCTAATGGCTTCAGCTGTTTGTAACAAATGCTCAATTTAGGGTTCATCCAAATCAGGATCACTATCGTCAACAACTTCATTTAATAGTTCACAACATTCCCAAACGCTCATCTCCAACTTATCCAATTTCTTATACTCTTCTCTCATCCTCTTCACCTGCATTAATTATTCCAACCTTGTCTTATTTTCCATACACCCCAAATAAAAAACCTCAACATAATTTCACACTACACAAAAGAACAAAAAAGAAACTAAGAAATCATGATGCTTACAAAGTCACATGTTTGGTTAATATGGTTCATCTTGTAGAACTCTTCAACTTGCTTCTGTCGTTGGCTCTCAACATCATAATCCCTGTAAGAAAAAAAACCTCCATTCATGTCAAAGAGAAATTAAACAAAAACAAGTTACTTGAGAGTCTGGTCTGTTGTTTTTCTCCAAACACAACCTGCAAATTTGACGGTAGAAAAGAGGTTCTAGGGTTCGAGACCTTCTGAATTTTGAGAAGAAGGAATCGATCGAGCGGAATCATCAGAGAGGAGAGGCTGATGATTTACAAGTCATATTGGAACAATCGTCCAAGGACTGATCAATTATGCAGAGCCAGACCGAAACGTTGAAAATTTTGATCGGAAGAAAACCCTAGAACACCAAAATCGAGACAACACACCAAAAGAGCATACAAAACAGTAACATACCTTGATACTGATAAGTTTACAGAAGCCAATGGAGATGGAAGTGTTTGCTGCCGGTGGAGCTCTGATGTGAATAATGATAACATTAAGCAGAGATAACAAGGATGTGGTTGGGAACGGGAGAAATCTATAGAAATATATAGAAATCGGAGTGTCATCGTGGGGGAGGGGCTGAGAAAATTTACGGTTTACAGGATGTGGGATGGGGGAGTAACCAGAAATCGGAGGTTCATCTTGGAATCGTGGGGGAGGAAACAGATAGCTTAAAAAATGATAATCGGAGGTTTAACCAAAGGTTTTTCCTCCGCTGCCACCGTCTCCGCTGCATAAAACCAAGAGAGAGACAGAGTGAAAAGGAAAGCGAGAGCATTTGAAAATTTGAATCTTCATAGGGTCGATAAATACTTGGGGATGAGAGGCATGCCTCTGAAGAATAGGTCATTAGATGGGTATGGGTGTGGAAGAAGTAGGAATAAGTCATCAGATGGTATGGGCATGGAAGAAGTAGGAATAAGTCATTAGATGGATATGGCTGTAGAAGTAGGGTATGGGTGTGGAAGAAGTAGGAATAATCATTAATGGAGAAAAAATCAGAGGAAAAATAAAACCGTGTCTAACCAAAATGGGTGGTACAGGTGGTATCATGTTAAAAATACTTGTACATTATGCCCATATGTTTGTAATTAAGAGATTTTCTGATTTTAAGCTTTAAAGGGTTGTATCTTATGCTTTATAGGTTGTCTTTAAGACATTATGTCTATATGCTTATATATGTAGTATAGATATACACACACTAAATATATAATATAATATTTTATTTAAGTTTTCATAAGAAAATTAGTAAAAGGGCAAAATGACCATAATACCCCTCATTTATTTGGACTTAATGGAAAAAGTTAAGGTCGTTAGGATGAAGGACGAAAAGCGTTGCAAAATGACAAACACGATGAACCAAATTTGAGAAAACAAAGTTCAAAAGTCGATATACATTAAAAGCGACAAACGTTTTTTTTTTTTTTTGGGGGGGGGGGGGGGGGGGGGGGGAAGTGAACTTTACTCTTAATAAAAATATCAATGATGATCTATCTTAACTTTTTGAAGTATATGATGCTTGTATACACTAAATACAACAAATAAAATCATACACGATACATCATCTCATCTTTAGGCGAGGTTTGAACTTCTGACCACCTAGGAAGCCAAAAGGCCTAGATCTAAAGAAGGGCCACCAGTGGCGTGTCACCGTATTATCTCTCTGCCAAATGATAAAAACATTTACGTTTATGAAAGGTGCAACCGTATGGTTTTAAAAGGTGCCGTTGTATGCTATTCAAAAGTTCAAGAAGGTGCAACCGTACCTCCTAATCAACCAAAAACAACTTTTGAAATCAACCAAAAACAACTTTTGAAATCAACAAAAAAACTGGATGGAAAAAAACTCTTGAAATCAACCCAAAAAATCGAAAAAGTCCTTTGAAATCGTAAAAAAAAACTTAAAAATCCCTCGAAATCAAGCAAAAGCTTTAAAAATATCTAGAACCGATGAAATTAGGCTAAAAGTACATCGGGTGGTATTGAACGTTGGTAAAACATCAATAAAAACCGTGTTTTTTTGTCTATATTATATGGTATCACCGTATGATATAAAATTGGGTTCGTCCCTGCTTCTCATATCGGCGCTTTCACAAAACCAAAGCGAAGATAAATATCGATATTGTGGCCTTTTTCATAATGTAACTTATATTTTTATTCTATTTTTATATGGTGCCCTCTCTCCTATAAATTCCTAACTCTGTCAAGTGTCAATAACCCTGAGCCCGAAATATACTTCTGCAACCATAATCGTTGAATTCAAAGCATGCCACAAACTCAACATTCATTGTGGATGCAGCAACGACCAACTACCATGAATTCTTTTATGAAATTATTGCTCCTCTGGTAGAAAGAAACCAATAGCTAATTGTAGATTTTTATGCATCTGCCATGATCTGTATGTGAATATCATCTCACTTTCATTTGATGAGAGTTTTTTTTTTCTTTTTTTTTAAATCAACATGAGATCCTTCATCTCTTGTAAGCATGATAACTCTCATTTTGAATGTTAGGAGTTGTTTGGCAGTTGCTGAATTGTTTGGTGCAGAATGATTAAGTGGTTAGAATAGTTAAGATGCCCTTATGATATAGTGCAAAGGAACTATATATGGTTGTTTAGTAATTGTTCAGAATGAAGCCAGTGTGTTGAATGGTTAAGGGAGGCCCAAGATACAAAATTATTCAGAGGGTTTTAGAACTATTAAGAAACTGACTTTTTTTTTTGTCAAAGAATATTTAACTCTTAGCGATTCAGTTGTCTCTTAATAAAATTATTAAGAAAACAACCCCTTATTTACACATCATTCGTGTAAGTTTTTCTTCCATTTTAGTTGTGTTTTCTCTTTATGTGTTCGTATTTCTTCCTTTTATTAATTTATTTTTATTTGGAGAAGTTGAGGATGGTTTATGGTTATATGTATCATTTTTTGGGTTAAATGTTGGACTGCGATTGTGTCCATTGGCGGCACCAACGAGCAACTTTTGAGCTCCAAGCCTCCAACGAGTATTCTATTACCCGGATATTTGGACTTTGGAACAGTGTTTTGAAGATTTTTGAAAGACTTGAAACCCCTTAAATCTCTTTGGGAAGGTGTGAATGGTGCCACCTTTTATCCATGGGATGTTTCTAACTTTCTATCATTTTCACCTATAAATAGAAGCCATGGTGAAGCATTTAAGGAGAGACCCAACAACAATGTAGAAGTCCAAGCATTTCTCTTTGCATTTTATTGTTATATGTTATCTTGTCTTTAGTTTGAAACACTGCTGCCCATTTTAGGAACATTGTGGGCACAATTTGTATTTTATTTTTGATGTAGATATCTATTAAGTATTTTTCTTTTTCTACAATGTTGTTTATTTTAATTTTTAGCTAGGTACCTCTTTGGTATCGGTGTGAGTCGAACTTAAGACTAGTAGGCGACACTTGTGTGTGGTCATTATTACTTATTCCCAAGTTTAGTCACTTGAGTCGGGACTTAATTAATGCGAATAAGGCGATCACCTTTAAGTGTTAATATTAGATCTTTGACACAGAGATAAGAGAATTCGAAATACGGTTTAAGTGATGCACAAAGATTTGAGAAAGTCTTTGATAATCACGTAGAGATACGTGTTTTGTACTATTTACTAAGGTTCAAACGTTGGTCGAGATTTATATCACAAAGAGATTTGGGTAAAAATATTCACTGAAATCAGTGTATTCTCGACTTAGTACTCGAAACTTTGAAGTCCAATCACCGTGGATACGATCTAGGTATTTGATAGCGGAAAACCGTATAGTTCTACACAATGGACACATTGTTCCACAGTGGGGGTGCAAGTATACACGTCCACTATGATCGCTATAAATAATAAAGTGGTAAATATTTACCAAAGATCGTTTCCACATGGACTGAACTACTGAGAATCAGAGAGTTTCATGAACTTCCCATACACGTTTCAGTTGTTAGAAAAATTATTGTTTTGTTGGAGGAATAACTTAAAAATAAATGTACCTCTTGGGTGGCGTTTGGTTCGCATAATGTTTTTGGATGTAATGAAATCTGTCAAAGGAATTTGACTTTGAAGAAATTGCAATGGAATGTTGTGAGATTTGACCAGTTGTTTGGTTGACAAAGTTGGAATGGAATCTATTAAAGGAATTGAAATCTGTCTGTTTGATTCACATAATATAGCTTTGAAATTGGAATGAAATTTGGGTAAATGACCAAAATACCCTTTTGATAATTTTAATTTTTTTAAACAAAAAATGCTTTAATAAAATAATCATTAAATACTTTAATAAATTATTATTAAATATACACAACCCAAAACATAATAATAAACCAAATGACGTTGCTTGATCGATTTTGAAATTGTTCCAAAAATACTTACATGCCATCGTCACTAATCGATCATAGTTCAAATAATGTTCCAAAATAATTACATGCCACCAAAATACAAAAGCATAGTCTAGTTCATGTTCCAACATATGCAAAAACCATTAATAATCAAGTGGTCATTCTTGCAACATATACCTCACAAACTCTTCCCGAGCTTCTCCTTCATAGTTCCAAAAACTTAACACGTCTTCAAGATCACGTGTTATTTTCCTCAATGTCGTAAACCTTTCCATTCAAGTAAGATCCATCTTGGTAAGTTCAGAATGAACTTCTTTTGATGTATCCCCATCTCAACTTTCACCAAATTGTCCAATGCTTTTTCATGTCTATCTCCAAGTATGACAACAACATTCTTTATTGCATCAAAAACAGGATCACCTCGACTCTTGCGCTTCCTACTACCTTGAGATGTACACTCTTGACTTGGCATTCGGGTATCTTCTAGCGGATATTGCATGTTTTCATCAGATTGTTGTTCTTGACTTGGCATCTGGCTATCTTTCATGACAACATTTTCATCTAACCCATCATAATCGCTCACTTGATTGCCATTAGCACGATCCTTTCCGAAAACGTAACACATGTCTTCATAAAGTGGAAATGGATTGTTTCTCCTTTTCACAACCTTTTTGTGTACCTAAATTTGCAAAAAAAAAAATAGAAACCATTAATTCTTAACATGGTAATAAGTTAAACATCCCTAATATGTACCTGTAAGTAAGCATCCCAAACTGAATCGTCGGTAGTCACACACATCTTCACACTATCATATCCAAAACCACTTGTATTTGTACCATGTAGCATATCATGTACAGTTTGCCAAGCTTTTTTTCATGGTTTTGATTCTGGACTCGATGTGTGGTTTACCTAATATATTTTTATCAGGAAGGGATACAAAAGCTTCTTCCAGACCAACAAGTACCCACATTTGAAGTCATTATCAGCTTTATATCCTCCAACATTTACCAAACTCACTAATGCCGCCAAAAGTTTGGCGTCTTCATCTTCTGACCAGTTTCGGTACTTACGACGTTTGTTTTTATCCGCCATACCTAATATTAAAGATCAAATTGTACTACTAAAATTAATAGCGATAAAATTGCACCATTAAAGACCAAATTGTACTACAATACATAAAAAACCAAATTGTACTACAATACATGAAAGGACAAATTGTACTACAATACATAAAGATTAAATTGTACTACAATACATAAAGATCAAATAGAAGCTTGCCAATCATCAAACATGCTTTGGGCCAAATTGTTTCTAAATTCGGTCCACTCGGTAGAAGTACCTATGGAAGTGATATTATTCTCATCTTGATGTTCAACGTCTTCGGTTTCATTCGAGCAAGATATGTTTTTAAACGGATCAATTGGCATTTCTTGTCTTAAAAAATTATGAAGAAGACAACATGCCATTATGACCTTAACTTTCAGTTCAACATGGTAGTAAGAATTATCTTTTAAAATTCCCCATCTTGCTTTCAAAATACCAAAGCATCATTCGATAACATTTCTTGCAGAAGAATGTTTCATGTTGAAAAATTCTCTTGGTGTAGTTGGTTGGTGTCCATCACGCAACTCATTTAAGTGATACCTTTGACCTCTATAAGGGGCGAGAAAACCCTCTCCATTTGTATACCCACCATCTACCAAATAATAATACGGTCTTGACACATTTAACCCACAGGGCCTAAGAAGAGCATCTCGAAGGACTCTACTATCAGTCGTTGACCCCTCCCATCCTGCTAACACGTAGATAAACTGCATATCTTGTGAACACACCCCTAACACGTTTGTGGCAATATTGTTCTTTCGTGTTCTGTACCTAGGCTTGTCTTCAAGTGATATTAGACACTTTATGTATGTTCCATCTAAAGCACCTATACAATTCTAAAACAAAAAAAGCACAAAAACAATCATTACACATATTTACTTTACTACGTGAATACCAAAACAAAAATATTAATTATATGTACCTTGAACCATTTCCATCTACGATCGGTAGAGTCCTCAAGAACAGGTTCGGGTTTCTTAAGTAAATGTGGATGCAATTTATTAACCGCGTTGCAAACTCGAGTAAAAAGTCTACTAATTGTTTCCCTCAAACGATGAAAACGACATGTGACAACCTATTCTTAACATTATGAGCAACCATGTGAAGGAAAATGGAAACTTGTTCATCAATGTCCATATTCCTAGTTGCTTGTAATCCTCCTAATCTTTCAAGCATATCACACAACTTTTTGAAACACCTTCTATCCATCCTAAGTTGTGATATGCACATGGTGTCACTATCATATGCATACCAATGCAATATTGTAGATCGATGGATACTTGACAACGAATATTGAATACGCGGTCTATTTCTTCTATGTTTGGCTACTAAACAACAAACTGTAATGAAAAACCAAAAAATAGCACTCATAGCTTCTTCCAAAATAGTCGCATAATCCTACGTTTGCGCGTTGTGAGACTAATTCGGGCCATTTCCTGTTTATATACCGCACAAGGAATAGGTTATTAAAAGAGCCAAGAACAAGAATATT
The DNA here is from genome assembly GCA_033807775.1 of Saussurea involucrata. Classification (NCBI taxonomy): domain Eukaryota; kingdom Viridiplantae; phylum Streptophyta; class Magnoliopsida; order Asterales; family Asteraceae; genus Saussurea; species Saussurea involucrata. Next base: position 171,185,381 of record CM066322.1, read on the forward strand.
GAAACATATTAGAACAAGATACATAAAAACATAATTCCAACTCTTTTCATGGTTTTGATTTTGTGAAAAAAGAATTCAACCATAATAAATTGAAGGTGACCACAAGAAACACACCCAAGTCAACTAAAGCCAAGAAAATTGAAACTGTTACTCCTCGTACACATAAACCACTAACATGGAAACCATAAATCTAAACCATGGATGTCATGGAACAGATTGTAAATGGCATGGATGTCACATAAATCGAAACCATAAATCGAAAGCATAAATCGAAACCATAAATCGAAAGCATAAATCGAAACCACAAATCAAAACCATAACTCGAAACTATAAATCGAAAGCAGAGAATACAACAATACTGTTTCTTGATAAATCGAAACATCGTAAGCATAAATCAAAAACAGAGAAGACAACAGTCATGTTTCTTGCGATGGTAAATCGAAAGCAGATGATAAATCGAACCAGAGAAGAAGCATAAATCGAAAGCAGATGATAAATCGAAAGTAGAAGCATAAATCGAAAGCATTACCTGTTTCTTGCGATCGAGATGTGCGATCGAACCAGATAAGTCGAATAGCAGATTGTGCGATGGAGAAGAAAACGAGAGAGGGGGAGAGCAGATTGTATTTTGTCGGCTTAAAAGGTTAGATTAGGGTAAGGGTTAATTTTGGAAATTTGAAAATAACAAATTCCATTCCTTTGAAATCCTTTGTTTTTATGATGGAATGTTCAAATACTTATTTCATGGAATTGGTTGGAATTTAGAGATTCCATTCATAGAAAACTGGGGTGCTCATGGGTTGGGTTGATCGGGTTGAAGACATTTCGAAACATCAACCCAATGTTGGCGGTTTGAAAAAATTTCAACCCAACCCAACCCAAACAAAGGTACAACCCAACCCAACCCAACCCGTTCGGGTTGATCGGGTTGGTCGGGTTGTGTTTAAACAAGGTAAAATCAAAATTAGAAACATAAAAATAAAGGAAACATGTATTTAAAATACAACCGATAATTCACACAATATATAGATACTACATATAAAAATGTTTAAACCAAACATGATCAAATAACTTGACGTCTCCAACTTGCATATTTCTTAAATCTTAAATATATCACTGTCAACTATTTTTTTCAATTTGCATATATATGTTAGCATTTACTATATAATATATATATATATATATATATATATATATACATGTGTGTGTGTGAAGGAGTTATATAGAGATGGATAAGAGATTGCATTATATATATATATATATATATATATATATATATATATATATATATATATATATATATATATCGGGTTCATCGGGTTGGGTTGGGTTCAAATTTTCCTAACCCGATATCAACCCAATACATACGGTTTGAGGATTTTACAACTCGATTGGACATCGGGTTGCTTCGGGTTGGGTTATTTCACGTCGGGTTGGGTTGAGTTGATCGGGTTGGTCGGGTTGATCGGGTTTTTGAGCACCCCTATAGAAAACCTTGAACCAAACAATGGAATGAAATATGGTTAAAGGAATATGACATTCCAATTCCATCAGATTCCTTCACTTTCTGTGAACCAAACACCCCCTTGCGGTATGGGTGTAAGTATCCTTGAGATGAACGTAGTAACAATATGGTTAGTTACTTTGTAACCCGAAGTGTCTATAAAAAGCCCGATCTCTCGAAATGATGATTTTTATAAACCGGTCCTACAAAGTTCCCATAAAGTGTTCAGTAAGTTAAGTAAAAGTGTTAACTATAACCGATAAAAAGTTATGGTACAAGCAATGGGTAAATTGTAACACCCTCAAATTGGGAAAAAACAAATAATTATAAATTTTCATTTATACATCAAATAAGAAATAAATTACTTTCTAAAAGTCAACACTTGATTACTTATAATGGAAATCTAAGATTCACATCATCAGATAATAATCTAAAACCTACACAAGGACTATATTAGAAAGGGATGTTACTAAAACCCAATAGTTGTTGTTATTTCTAAGGTGTAAATGACATCAACGAATAGTTATATCCTTTTTGTGCATCTAACTAACATGCAACTCTTCACGTTATCGCTAGTACCATTCCCAACAATGATCTGATGCACTTGCCAACAAATAAAAGGGGTAAGGCCTAACGCCTCGTGAGTTCAAGAGTTTTCATCATTTATATAAAACGGTAAACTAAAAGAGTGCTACTTAAATCATGATCTCTAAAATGAAATGTACAAAATATGAAAGTGTAACACCCTCAAATTTGGAACGAGCAACTAACTTTAAAATTCAATAAATTAACCATAATGGATAAAATCATTTCTACAATTCATTCCTTAAAATACCACAGAATTTAAAACATTAAAATTTCCACTATGAAGTAACTCAAGCGGGTGCTACTAATACAACACAAGTTGCTAGTCCAAACCATTTGCGGAAGACTTCACTAATCGAGTCACCTCTCGTGCACACTATTAGCACTCTTCACTTCACATTTACCCCAACCTGAGCCTGTTGCACATGCCGACAAATAAAAAGGGTTAGGCTTACGCCTAGTGAGTTCAAGCATTTTATCATGACTATATAAAAACATAAATTGTGGAGTAATAGTTTTAGTCATGATCCCAAAAGAGTTTTCTTTAAAGCAATTCATTCATTTTCCAACCCACGCACTTCCATGGAAAAGTTCCCGAAAGGTATAATACGTTTTCCAAAATGAATTACATTTCTAACTCACTCAAATACTTGGAAAATAACATTTTGGCATGTACAAAGTTTTCGCAAAGTAACTTGAACTCACCTTTGCTAGATTTAGCTAAATCTAGATTTTTCCCCAAACGTAAGCTCCTTTGATGCAACCCGAATCCTTAGGTCAAATCTTCCAAAACCTAGATCCACAAGTTTCCAACCATAAATAATCATCCCCAAACACTTATATACACTTCCCTCAACATAAATCATCCAAAACCACCACAAATACCAAAACCACCACAAATACCAAAACCCTAACTTTTTAGATGAAGAAAACTGAGAAGTTTACCTCAACCACCACCAAATACTCTTGGATCATTCATCATACTTCAAAACTCTTTCTATATCCTTGAATAGCTCTAAAAAACGAAACCGTAGCAACTTGAATCATCAAAATCGGAGTTGGGATGCAAAAGTTATGAATGTTTGAAGTTTGAGCTGAAAATTCGCAACTTAATACGGACTCGGTGCGTTACGCGGCTTGGGCCGCGGCCTACAAGTCGCGCACCAAACCGCGCGGTCCCGCGGCCTCATTTTAGGTCGGATATTGTTTCGACCGTAACTTCTTCGTTATAGCTCCGTTTTCGCTTCGGAAAGAACCGTTGGACTCGTATTCGAATTCCTCATCCAACAAGACCATAAAATCTAAGATTTAACCCAAAATTATATTTTTTATATTTTTCTTAAAGATCGGTTTCACACTCATTCGAAATTGTGCTTATCCGAAAATTACGGGTGTTACAATCCTTCCAACCTTAGAATGATTTCGTCCTCGAAATCTAGTTCCCACACACTTAATGGCCACCGCGCCCAACACATTCTAATTTCCTCCGGTTACACCAGGTTCAAATTTATTTCCCACAAAATTGCCCACAACGGCTTATTGGTGTTACTCACAACAAATCCCTGCTTAGGCATAAAACAATTACATTCAATTAAAGGCCTATTTTACTAGTTTGGCTTTCGACTGCCAAACTTGAGTTGCCTCCCAACCTTAAGTGATCCATACTTTCCCAACGACAGATTCGAACTTCCCAATCATACCATATTCGCATGTTCTTAAATTTTATCTCCAAGCCAACTCAACATTGAATCACTACCAACATCGACCAAAACTTCAGAATCCCCAAATAATCCCGCTACTGAACTAGCATTCACTCTCAGCGGATTCTATCGATTCAACACCAACGGTCATCATTGACTCGTCAATTACACAATCCCAAATGTGTGTCTAATTATTAATCATCCAATCGACAGATTCTCTTTCCACGCAAGGAAAGTCATTTCACTAGATCCTCTTATCACAACTGAACATCTATAGATTACTACAATAATTACCATCATTCATTTAAAATCGGACTACCATCCCCCGATTATACTAAAGGTGCTTGGCTTCAAGCCCAAAAGTTGACATCTAGTCATACCACTAAGTTGTATCACCCTAGACTCTACACACGAGCTTCACTCGTCGAGCCTCACTCGTCGAGCCTCCTTACAAAACCAAGGTTATCGATATGGTGTCTAAAGGGTCCCATATACGAAAGTTGACCAAGACCCCAAAGATTCCAAACATGAAAGGTTACTACCAACCTCAATATAAGATACCGCGAATCAGATTTCTTAGTTACAAAAGTGCATCATCCCCGCACCTAACACCATTCGTCCTACAACGCTATCACGCATGGAATACTCAAACCTTCCACCATCAAAGTGCTACTCACACTTACTCTTACTGAGTTACTTAACCTTTCCAGGGTTCCTATGAGTTCAAGGCCTTTCAAGCGAAATGTTTAACAAATATGCCAATCGAAAAGTTCATAAAACCTTTTAACATAAAGGTTTTCATATCAATCTTATTGCACGCACAAAATCTACTACTATCACTTCGGTAGTTGTGCAAAAATAGGTATATTCATCCCACATATGAAAATCATATTGAAAACCATTTCATCAAAATTTTGTATCGTTAACAAAGCGCAAAATCACAGCAAACAACTTCTCTGAAAGAAACCAATACGATTCTAGCATGTATTGATCTATGTCATGTACGTAAGGTAATTTCCCACCTTAAATAGCGTGCAACCAAAAGGTCTATACGTGCCTCAAAGGGTTTGAATGTCACCCGATTCCAAAAATTCCCTTTTTAAATCATGAATAGTGTGAAATAAGATTTACCACTAAGTACGCACACGTCTGTTTATTTCACAACCGGTGAAACAATCCCATAAATGTACTTTGATAAAAAAAACATATAGTGATTTGCGTCAAATCCAAGTTTAAAGAAAAACTAAATACGTTCCCATCATTCAAAGATGTTGACTAAAATGCCAAAAGGAAATTTTAAATTGCATTAAGCAAGCAAGCTAGTAACACTCTCTTAGAGATTTTCTTGAAACGAAAATACGTGTATCAAATTATTCGTAACAAATTTCAAGAGATGAAATCATTTAAATCAATATTCAAAATCTTCTCATCTAGTCATATAATGACATGAGAGTAAAACGTTTGTGACCATACTCACACTTTAATGTATTTTCCCAAAACTTAGGAGCAATAAGTGTTTGTAAACGATTGATACCAAAAGAGTTTAAATCGACTTCGAATGCTGGCTCATACAAACGGTGCGTATTAACGTTCCAAAATTTTAAGCAATTCCACACACCCTAGTTTAGGTCAATTAATTTTCCAAAATCTCCATCACGGAACATTTACACCAAAATTTCGCATTCGCAATACAAAACGTTGAAATGACAATGTTTCAAACTTACTCGTTAGGATACTCAAAATACCCATTTTCTCCAAAACCAAAAGGTTTACAACTTTCCAAAATACTCCTCAAGCCAAAGTTGACCGAAGTTCAACGACTCACATTTTCATGTTTCAAAATGTACCATATCGCAAACCGTGCATAAACCCTAAAATTTTAAAATGTATCCTTGACCAAACGACCCTCAATTATGAAATGAATCAATAAAACATTTTCATTCACGATACACTCATCAAAGCTTTCGAGGGTTAGTGACTACCAATTTATGCACATTCATAGATCAATACCATGCGTTTGCAAGAAAGGGCAATAAAATACTCATCCAGTCGGAAGCACATAAGGCAAATTGTTAAGAAGTACAATTAGCATGTTCTCTCATGCATTACTCATGCCACGTATGAATCAATCCGTATAATTAAATAAATTGTAACAAAACGTGCTAACACAACTCTTTGAAAAAGAAATTACGCGACATCGAAGTTTCAAAAACATTCCGTTTGATCGCCTTACGACATAAATAACACTTCTCAACAAAACCCGAAAGAGTCAAGATGCCCAATACAATCCAAAATCAACACACATAATAGTTAAAGTATGCTCCTTATAAAATTTGTACCCACACGACCCAACACGTCGTAAAACGAACCTTCGTAAAACTCCATGGGCTTAATTGCCTCAACTCAGCCAAATGGTGCCAAACATCTCGCTTCCAACAACCAAATTGCATAACGCAAAACCATGGACAAAATGCCAAGACTCCCAAAATTCTATTTTTGTTGTAACCCGATCTAAACAACACTTCCGATAAAACTTCCATTAAATAGATTTTTCAATAAAACTCAACATAGACATAATGAAAGATAACTTTTCGTCTAAACCTTAACATATGTGGAGGAGATCCAATGTTAAAGTCATAAGTCGTAGTTATTGCCCAACATCTTAAACATCATAAAAATATGATTGTCATTATATCCAAAACAAATGTTGAACAACGATGAAATAAAGAAAACAAATCCCGGCGGAGTTTGCAACTCCCGCAATAAAACTGTTTCATACACGTTCAAAACCATGATTTGTAATCTTGTGTGTGTGCTAAACATTTCTCAAAATTCAAAACACAATCCATATAAGGATTGGAAACACAAGAAATAGTTGATGCAATTTATTTCCAAAATAAACTTTGTGCATGACTTAGTCGGCATTCAACGTCTCAACTCATACTCTTCCAAATCCATCCGGTCCACTATTGTCATCCGGATAATCAAACCTCTTAAGGCAAGTTAGGAAATACATCAATTAACTTTACGGTTTTTCCTCAAATCAAAGTCGGCTCAATAAGCCTATGGTTCTAATCCAACCATCAACCTCGACCCAAAACGGTCTACTTAAAGCAATTATCATGCTTATCATCACTCCAAGTGACTAATACTAGAATCGTCCATCTATTCCAACGGCTACTAGTTTAGAACCTCCTTCACTACCCCAACGATCATCACATGAAAGCAATTCAAGCATGCACATGTACTAGTAGGTTCACCATAACACTGGCCAGGTGTCACTATGAACGCACCGTACATGATTATCCTTGCTACTTTCAACGTGATTCTCGTCTCTAACGACATCCATTGACCTCGAATCCTCCTATCTTAAAGTGCCTAAAGGTGAATTTCACTCTCATTTACTTAAACAAATACTAGTTTGTGTCTAGGTATCCAAAATTAACACCTAAATCTCTCACACTTATGCTCTGATACCAACTTGTAACACCCTAAAATTTGAAACGAGCAACTAACTTTAAAATTCAATAAATTAACCATAATGGATAAAATCATTTCTATAATTCATTCCTTAAAATACCACCGAATTTAAAACATTAAAATTTCCACTATGAAGTAACTCAAGCGGGTGCTACTAATACAACACAAGTTGCTACTCCAAACCATTTGCGGAAGACTTCACTAATCGAGTCACCTCTCGTGCACACTATTAGCACTCTTCACTTCATATTTACCCCAACCTGAGCCTGTTGCACATGCCGACAAATAAAAAGGGTTAGGTTTACGCCTAGTGAGTTCAAGCATTTTATCATGACTATATAAAAACATAAATTGTAGAGTAATAGTTTTAGTCATGATCTCAAAAGAGTTTTCTTTAAAGCAATTCATTCATTTTCCAACCCACGCACTTCCATGGAAAAGTTCCCGAAAGGTATAATACGTTTTCCAAAATGAATTACATTTCTAACTCACTCAAATACGTGAATAAGTTTAGTTTAGGCAAAACCTTCAAATATGGTTGACAATACATACTCAACCCGTAAAACATGGAAACCATCCGTTAAATATAACTCTTTATTAAAACACAATACGAAGCGATACTAATGCGACCGTAAAAGGTAATAAGATCAAATACCATAAACGGGGAAGACCCGTATCCGTTGAAGGTGGAGGTAACACAAATACCCAAAACATCATAAACGGATGAGATATAAACCACAACTTACGTGCCATAGAAAATAATCCATATAAATAGAACACGTCACCGAAAACATGAGTAGTAACAAATACCCAAAACAACACCTTTCGGTGACGGGGGAGACCCGTATACATCGCTCGTGACGGAACACCAAAGTGGGTCACTTACTATGTAATAAAAACACCCACGTGGATTACTCTCGTAAAACTGAGCTCAATCACTCCAGATCTATTGCTCACGAGACTAGGATGCCCCCAACTTCAACCACTCCAGGTCTATACATTGGGTCACCATATCCACAACAGCACATTAGGGATTACACCTTACTGCCCATGAGACGACGCCCGACCATCTAGGTCCACGCCTTACTTATCATGGATCGCGATGCCTATCCCGTGCTAAGCATATATATGGAATTACACCTTACTGCCCATGAGACGACGCCCGACCATCTAAGTCCACGCCTTACTTATCATGGAACCCGATGCCTATTCCGTGCTACAAAATAAACTAATGTCTCGTAAACTGAGCTCAATCATCCCGATCTCTTGTCCGCGAGACTTGGAAAACTCAACAGCCTATGGATCCATAGCTAACAAGGTCTAAATAATATACGACCTCAAATGAATAAACAAATGCATTCAAGTCATGCAATTTCCCAATAACATAAATCAATATCAAAACTCAACCTTGAGTTATCAAAAACTGGACAAATGTCCCCAAGACTTGATAAAATTCAATACCGAGCCACAAGCTCAACTAACTCAAAAGATAGTTTATAAAAGTCATAAAATGTCATCAATTATAACAACATACACCGTTTGCCGGTAAATACCTCAATTCCATGACAACCCGAAATAAAACATTGGATCGGGATAACCCTCCTTTTCAAAACGGACTCAACCTTTACATTTTCAAAACATCACATGAAGTACTATATGCATATTTCCAAATATCCACAAAATGCATTTTCATAACAAATAAACTCCATTTTTCACTTAAATCAATAACTCATTTTCATATAGGATTTATCTATCACATTTTCCCAACATATCCAAAAGTAGTGTTTTACAATGTTTACCACAATTTATACCTCAAAAGGTAAATTCCACCAAATAACTCAATATTGATAATTTGTAGGTAAAACACACAATTACTTGGAAAATAACATTTTGGCATGTACAAAGTTTTCGCAGAGTAACTTGAACTCACCTTTGCTAGATTTAGCTAAATCTAGATTTTTCCCCAAACGTAAGCTCCTTTGATGCAACCCGAATCCTTAGGTCAAATCTTTCAAAACCTAGATCCACAAGTTTCCAACCATAAATAATCATCCCCAAACACTTATATACACTTCCCTCAACATAAATCATCCAAAACCACCACAAATACCAAAACCCTAACTTTTTAGATGAAGAAAAGTGAGAAGCTTACCTCAACCACCACCAAATACTCTTGGATCATTCATCATACTTCAAAACTCTTTCTAGATCCTTGAATAGCTCTAAAAAACGAAACTGTAGCAACTTGAATCATCAAAATCGAAGTTGGGATGCAAAAGTTATGAATGTTTGAAGTTTGAGCTGAAAATTCGCAACTTAATACGGACTCAGTGCGTTACGCGGCTTGGGCCGCGGCCTACAAGTCGCGCACCAAACCGCGCGGTCCCGCGGCCCCATTTTAGGTCGGATACTGTTTCGACCGTAACTTCTTCGTTATAGCTCTGTTTTCGCTACGGAAAGAACCGTTGGACTCGTATTCGAATTCCTCATCCAACAAGACCATAAAATCTAAGATTTAACCCAAAATTATATTTTTCATATTTTTCTTAAAGATCGGTTTCACACTCATTCGAAATTGTGCTTATCTGAAAATTACGGGTGTTACAGAAAGCAACATCTTTCCCAAAACCCACCATTTTCAAGATGAAAACCCTAATACTCACCCAAAACGAGAATAATGATGAATGCTCAAATATTGAAATTCAGATAAAACTTTTAATATCCAAAATACCAAAATAAGAGTAAGACTTAACACCCACAATTATAACTTATGGAGCACACTCCATACTCAAAATTCACCAAAAAATGGATAAAACTCAATACCCAAAACAACATATTTTGGTGATGGGGGAGACCCGATTTCCATGGCTAGTGGCGGAACACAAAAGTAGGCCATCATTCCACGTTATAGAGCTCACCCTGAGGATCAATGGCCCCAATGAGATCAATTATCTGCGATTCATAGGTCAAGGCCCCCGGTGATCCTGGGACACTCATTTACTAAAAATTGCATCATGTGGCCAATGGCTATTATCCGACTCCCATAAGACCGTATCAAGTTGCCCCCGTGACCCAATCCCTATTTCTAGCTACAATGTGAGAATAATAATCCCATAAAAATTGACTAAGAAATTACACCATATGGTCAATGACAAATGTTTGACTTTAATAGCCCGCATCATAGTGCCCCCGATGACCCGATACCAATTCCTGGTTACAACATGGGAACAACTGTTCCATTTAAAACAATAAAGACCGACTCATATGCCTATGGATCCATTGCATTACAGTAACTTACATGACCCCAAAGGAATAACCAACATACTCAAAGCATGTAACTCTTAAGTAAATATGTCATATTTGCATATAACTACAAAAGCTCGACATAGATCAAATCAAACCGAACAAATGTCCCCAAGACTCATCTGAGTCAAAACTGAACTAAACGTTCAGCAATTCAACTGACTATACAATTAAAGTGAATATAAGCAATACAACACATTTAACCGACGGTTATGCAAACACAACGTTCAAAAGTACGATTAACTCGAAAACCCATCATGATTTGGAACAAATCATTTTCCAAATGAAATTATGTCATTTATTTTTCCAAAATGCCTCTTAACATAATAATATGCATTTTCCCAACGGTTTAAAAAATCAAATGCATTAAAAGTGCATTTACATTAATGGCTCTCATTTGTGCAATAAATAATCAGAAGAACATAATAATATGATTTATTTATCAAAATGTCCAAAAATCTCAAATACGAGCATTTTGCAATTTATAAAAACAAATATTAAAATATGCAAAATCAATTAAACAACCCAACTTTAATAAATATCAAGTAAAATACAAAAATACTTCAAAAAGACAATTTTGGTATATACATAGTTTTCACAAATCAACTTGAACTCACATTGCTAGGTTATGTTAAACTAGTTTTATCCAACTTGCGCAAACATTTTGCTACCTAGATAAACGAGTGATCACCAAATCAATGAAAGAACTCTAAACAAAATATTTAGACAACTTATTCAACTTTCTAACTCATTAAGAATCACCCCAACAGATTTAAAACCAATTTTATACGAAATTTTGCAGACAGGTTACTTAATCCCGTCATGAAACAATGTTATTCTATTAAACCCGATTTTTGGCCTATTTACACTTTGAATCAACTCTTACTCAAAACATACAGTTTGTAGAGAACATCTCAACGGTTCCAAAGACATATTCAAAACCTCAAACCGTTCTACGAGCGATTTATTACGATTTTTACAAGATTTGAATATCACCCAAAATCAACCATAACAACTACAAATGTTTTAAACCATTTAATCCATTCTACACATAGATTAATCCATAAAAATCCATCTAATAGCTATAAACTTAAATTTACAAATTTGAAATCCTTAAACCCAAATTAACGTACCAACAAAAGTAAATGTCTCAATTTAATTCATTTGTAAACTACTAAACAAACCCACCATTTACCATATGAGAGATTTCTTCCAACAAAAGATATTAATAAAAATAAAAATTATAATATCTCGGGAATCCTAAATTTCTACCCAATAATTAGAGAAACCTTAGATTAATGGGTTAAGAAGTTCATACCTTTCAACTTCTAGGAATCATAAATCATCAAGAAACTTTAATCCTCTTCAACTTGTATCACCATAAAATCAAATCAAATATATTTGAGAGATGTATATATCTTTTTTAAACAAAAGGGGAATACATAAACCAAAATTTGCTGCCTGTTGCCCTCTTAAACTCATTGCCTCCTCTCGTGGCTAAGGGGCATTTGGTTCATTTTAAGGAATGAGAATGAAAATAAAAATGGAAATGCAGTAGAATGGGAATAGGAATGAGCATTGCATTGTGTTGTTTGATTAAACCAATATAATCAATAAAACATTATTTTATATAATATTTTAACACAAATATATGTCGTCCAACATGAAAATAAAAATTATGTTTCATTAGATGAAGGGATATATGGGGAAAAAGTTTACTAAACGGGAATAAGATTCCATTCCCCTCAATTTGGTCAGAAATGAAAATTAATAGGTGTGGGTAATGAATCTATTATATTATATCAAACCAAACCACATTATTCATTCTCATTCTCATTCTCATTCCTTACCCCTCAATATCCCAACCAAACACCCCTGAAGTTTGTTTCTTTTTATAGAGAAACATTGATGCCCTAATAATATAACTAATAGACTTGGTTGAGGCTAAGAGTGAATTGGGCTTGTGGCTTCGCGGGGCCTGGCACATCCCGTGGGTCGAATTGTTAACCTTATATTATAAGGAAAATAAATTGAAATTATGCCCACAACAAGATTCGAACACATGCCCAACAACATGCAAATACATGTCGTTGCCAATCTCTCACGACTTCATTGCTTGTCCCAAGAGTTCATTTAATTCTTCTATTCTTCTTTCTACCAGATCCAGTCTTTCCTCAACTTCGGCATTAATTTCGGATCTTATGCAACCCGAGTTTGCAAAAACTCAAAGCAAGAAGATTGTAGTACTGTGTATTGAATTTCCAAAGGATATTGAATCACTTAAATCAGGGTTTAGAGAGTAAGATATAATCAGAATGACACAACGTCGCAACAAATATCTCCTTTTTGCTATTTTTCGCTTCAAGGTGTCCCGAACCAAAAATCCGAGGGCTACATAAACGGACCTTAGAGCATTGACTATGTGGTTTTTGAGAGGTTTTTCAAAAAAAACAAAAAACATCATGTTGAGGTTTTTCACATAGTGGAAATGTTTTTCATTTGAGGTTTTTTGTCATAGGAACGACATGCTTTTTCAAAGGTTTTACATATTAAATCAGTTTTAACTTTATAGAATTTTATAAAAGTTCCGTGTTTAATCAAGGTTATTTATTAATAAATTTCAACAAATTATATTTAAATAAAATTAATTAAACTTGACATATTTTTATACAAATTTTTTACATATTTCTTATAACCCAATTTCACTTTTAAGTATGCACATTTTTATTATTTTTTTCAATTTTTAAATTCAACCTTTTTTAATTTTTATTATACATAATTTTATACCATTTTAACAGCTATTTCAATTCGATAGCCCAATTTGCATTTTTTCTAGGGAAATTAATTAAAATACCCCAAGTCAAACATCTTGTTATCAAAATGCCATAAATTTTTTCCATTTTGCAAAAATGCCCTAAATACCCGCGATGGATCCCGCGATCGCGGGATAGGGCTGATGTGGCACGTACTTTGGCCACAAATGCCCCGCGGAGCCCCTCAACTTTGGCCGCGGTGCACTTTTGGTCCCTGCCCGCGATGGACCAAAATTTACAGTTTTGGTCCCTGAAAATTTACACTTTTGGTCCCTGAAAATTTACACTTTCAGCCCCTGTACTTAGACGAATCTTGCATGCTTTTACTGTTTTTTTCCACAATTATTGTACTTTGAAGACCGATTTGTGGTTGAAATTCATTTGCATGTTTGAATCAATGTTAAATCAGTGTTTTTGGAATACCAGTTTGTGGATGAAATGAGAGATTGGTTGTCATCAGTGTTGGTTGTTTCATTGATAAATAGATGTAAAATGCAAGCCATAATCCACACACCGATTTCATACTTCTTTCTTGATTTCTTTCTGCAATATTTTGTGTTTGAGATACTACTGAAAAAATGAGTTCATCGGTTGCAAAAGCTAAACTATATTTCCTGTTTTGATGGTGAATAGGAGCAAGATAACAATGAGTGGAATTTTGCTTATAAATCTAAGCATGGTGTAAAATTGCCAGTAAACTATACTTATCAGAAATTTCTTGCATACGCCATGCAAAAATGTGGAATCAACTTTTCTGTTGTTTGCAAGTTAGTGTTTAAAAATGGCGATGGGTCATTTGTGGATTTATCCAACGATGGGATATCTCTATTTTTCTGCACCTTGCAGTCGATTCAGAAAGGCCCCCATTACTTTTTGTGTATCCCGGCGTATCCGACGGTGACGACGACGGTGAGGACGACGAAGACCTCCAAATAGAGCAGCCTGATTCTCAACAACAACAACCACCACAACCACACGAAGAGCGTACTGTTGGAGTTGCTGATGACGAAACCCACGTTTTCAGAACGGGTAATTCTGAAATAGACAGATCAGACACCGATAATGATGATCACGAAGAATATACCCTTAGTAGAAAATCATGTAGTCAGATAAATGACTTTTTTGATATGCCCCATATTCTTCCAGACTCCCATACCCAGACACAAACCTACGAACCTACACCTTATATTCGCAGTGAAAGGTTAAAAGCAGGTCAGATATTCGATTCGAAGGATCTCTTGGCAAGTCAGATCGGACTCAAGTTCTTGGAAAAGGGTTTCCAAAGTCAAGCGCGGAAATCTGACAAAAGCAGATACGTAGTTGAATGTGCTAGAGAAAAGTGTGAGTGGAGGTTGTACGTGATTCACACGGGTCCCAAAGGAGGGGCGATAATGATTAGAAAGTTGCACGACGTACACACTTGTACGAGGACGTAACTTAATCCCCACCACAAACAAGCCGACAAAAAGACTTTGGGTGCGATCCTGAAAAACAAATTTCTTGATGTTAGTAGGTCATTGCGTCCAAAGGACATCGTCCACGACGTTCACCGGCAGTTCGGCGTCACGATTGATTACCACCAAGCGTGGCGTGCGCGATGCCATGCACTGTGTATGGTGAGAGGCACGTTCGAAGAGTCGTATGAACGACTCCCGACATATTTATATAATTTGCAGCTGCAGAACCCTGGTACTGTCACGCAGCTACGGACCGATTCACGTGGACGGTTTCAGGGACCAAAAGTGTAAATTTTGGTCCATCGCGGGCTGCGATCGCGGGCAGGGACCAAAAGTGCACCGCGGTCAAAGTTGAGGGGCTCCGCGGGGCACTTGTGGCCAAAGTACGTGCCACGTCAGCCCTATCCCGCGATCGCGGGATCCATCGCGGGTATTTGGAGCATTTTTGCAAAATGGAAAAAATTTATGGCATTTTGGTAACAAGATGTTTGACTTGGGGTATTTTAATTAATTTCCCTCAAACTTGGGGTATTTTAATTAATTTCCCTTTTTTCTATGTGTATACTTTTAATTTAACTTTTGAATTTTTTTAATTTACATATTTTTATACAATTTCAACTAGGGGTGTACAAAAAACCGTCCATCCGCGAAACCCGACCAACCCAACCCGCTAACAATCCAATTAAACCCAACCTGCCGAACCGCCGAGCCGTCGAGCCACTAATTATAAGGGTTGAAATTGGGTTAGAAAAAACTCAACCCAACCCAAACCGCCAACCCACCGCTAATATTTTTATTTTAATAAAAATATTATATATATATATATATACACGATACTTGCAGTTGTAGCCCAAATTAATATTATATATAGATACTGTTCTATGTTCTCTACTTGCCTAAAATACTTACCATTGAACAAGGTTGCATCTTAAGATCATAATTGTTAGATAGTAAATTGTTTTCCATTTGCATCAAACATCATAAATAGTTCAATATTTTTTGACTTTTTGTAGCTCTGAATTTTTTACATCTTAGCATCATAAGTTACCAAACTAGATTTATCACCAAAGGATGAACCAAAAGAATCTTATAGGAGAAAATTGTTGGAATCATTTTTGCAACATCAACAAATGGACGTGTCAGAGAAAATGAACGATGTTGATAGTTATTTGGTTGATGAATCTATCAATCCAAATACTCCATCATTTGAAGTATTACTTTAGTGGAAATGTAATGCTAATAGGTATAACATTTTGTCTTTGATAGCTAGGGATGTTCTTGTTATACCTATATCTACGGTAGCATCCAAATCCGTCTTTAGTACTAGCGGCCTTTTACTCGTGTTTTTGAATTGTAGACAAACTCAAGGAGAATGAAACATTGGAGTCGGAAACACTCGTATTTGATTGACGATTTGAATTGGATGTTACAAGTTTACGCTTTTGAAGTCTAAGACTTTAGGATTTTAATATCAATTTGGATTATTGTAAGAACTGAGTAACTGACAACTTTGTTCGGTGTATTTTTAGCTTTATTTGTCGTATTTCAATCGTGAACTTTATGTATACTACCAAACCGCTCAACCCGTTCAACCCGCCACAACCCGCAAGGGTTGGGTTATACTTTTGAATGGATTGGGTTGGGTTGAGATTTTCCAAACCAGCATAATTGGATAGGGTTGTAAAAATGTCAAAAACCGTCCAACCCAACCCGCATACACCTCTAATTTCAACGACTTTCTTAACAACCCAATTTTTATAAAAATTTATAAATTTTACCGTGTTTTGAGAATAATTTTTATATACTTTATAACTTTATTACTATAAAAAACAATATTGTAATATAAGTTATTATTTAATTTAGTTTTATTGTATTGGTTAATTGTTGTATAATAAAAAATTTATATATAACATATGTTGCATTAAAGTATTTAAAACATTATGTAAAATAAATACGTAATTAAATAAATAATATATTCTCAATATAAATAAATATGTATTTGTATAAATAATTAATTATTAATATATTTGTTTTTAAAAATAAGAATATATAAATAGAGGTGGTTTCATTTGCAAACCACTCTTAAGGCTTGTTTGGTAGTGGCTTAAGGAGCTTAATAGGCTCTGCAGCTTATTCGCACAACCATACGATAGTGTTTGGAAGTGGCTTAATCAAAAAAATGTTGACTTATTCGCTCAGATTAAATGATGACCCTTTATGTGGTCAGACACATTTTTTCCACATTTACCCTTCAAATAACAAAGCATGCTCACCATTCAGGGGGTGTTTGGGAGTGCTTATATTTTTAACTTATCTCCTTATAGCTTTTCCTCACCACTGATAAGCTGTTTAGAGTGTTTGGATGGCAAAAATATAAAACAACTTATGACTTTTCCTCACCACTGATAAGTCATTTTTGAGAAGTCACTACTGAGCTACTTATTTCCATCTGCTTATTTTCTTGTCTTTCCAAATTACTTTTTTACCCTCATACCCTAGCAGCGATCAGTTCATTTCTTGTCTTTCACCATCGCCTCCATCTCCGCCATTTCTCGTCTTCACAGGAGCGACACCACCATCCTCCATCGCCTCCACTCGACATCACCACCATCCTCCATCTTCTCCACAGGATCGACATCACCACCATCCTCTATCCTTTCTCCACAGTCTCTCTGCACAATCGGCTTGTTCAACAAACGATCCTGCTCTCGAAAATCGTCAAAACAGGTATATCTGTGATTTTATTGATCAATTTGGTGTTTATTGGTGTTGTGCTCTCGAAAATTACCATCGATTTCAAGTTGTGTTTAACAACCAGATTTGGTTATGTGCTCTCGAAAAATTCTTAAAATTTTAAGAAACTGATTTGCTATTTGTTACTAAAAGAATTGGTGATAAAACTATAATTTGGTGTTTTAGAATTGGTGCTATTTGCTTAAAACTAGATAGTTGGTTAGGGTTTTTCAGCTTTTCCATAAAATCTAAAGAGGATTATTATGTGGTGGTCCTGAAATTGATACGTGTTGTTTCAATTGGAATGGGCAATTTGAAGGAGATTATCAAATGAAAGTGTGCCCTAATAGGGTATTTTTGATGTTACTATTCCGTACCCTGGTTGATTTCACCTAAAAGAGTCAGGTTATTGGAATTTGTAATGTCTCCAATAGAATTGTTGCTAATTGTTTTCAGATTATATTTGCTACCGTTCTTTCACTTCTTTGGCTGTTAGTAGATCCTGAAATTTGAAGAAGTTAATGTTTTAAACAAAGGGGAGTTCAATTTGTCAAACTCTGTCTGCTAGGTGAACTGGATCTTTGTTTTTAACCAGATCCCTGATAATGAATGCTTATAGCTTATTCGTACAGAACTGCTTAATTAGTAAGTTGAAGATAATAAACTTAAATAAGTTGATCCATCGAAGGCTTTTAAAGTCTCTGTAAATACTATTAGATTTGATGTTAAGCTCATTAAGTTGAGTCCCATTAAGCTCATTAAGCTGAGTCCCATTAAGGTTTGAACCCCTAAACTGCCTGTTTGGTTTTATAATGGGTTAAGCCGCAATTTGATGCAATTTGATGTTGTTTTAAACGATTGATTTGGTGAAGTAGGCATATTGGTTAATCCAATTAGAATAACTTTGTTATTCAGGTTATGGAGGCGAACAATGATAATGTTGTTGCTAGTGATACATCTAAAAAGAATAAGGTAAGAACTCTTTGGGATCATAATACCTGCATGGTGTTTATTGATTTGTGCATGAATGAGGTAAAAAATGGGAATAGACCCGGTAGTCACTTCAATAAGGTTGGGTGGGGGAACATAGAGAAGGCCATTAAGGATCGAACGGGAAAATCTGTTGACAAGAAGCAACTTAAAAACAAATGGGACAATATGAAAAAAGAATGGAAGTTGTATGATCGTTTAATGAGGATTGAATCTGGCATTGGATGGGATGCCGCGAGAAAGACATTCGATGCACCGGATGAGTGGTGGGACGAAAAAATAAAGGTAATTCTTACTATTATGTATATATATTCAATTATTTTCGACTACTTTTTATTTAATTAGCTACTAAAGAACCATTAAAACACAGGGAAATAAAGATATTGCCAAGTTTAGGGACTTAAATCTGGAGATATTTCAATTGTATTATGAACCTTTATTCCGAGATTCCGTTGCGGTTGGAGATAAGACTAAGGCTCCTGTTGAATGTCAAAATGATAACAGTCCAACTAATGTAGAACATGATGAGAGGAGAGGGGATAGTGACGAAGTTAATTTAGTTGACAATGATGAACCTCTTTTCCCTCAAAGTAGTTCGAGTAAACGAAAGAATTCGACTAAATTAACTCCTACCCGTTCAACCAAGGGAAAATCTCTTGCAAATTCCTCATATGAGGATAAACTTGATACTGTATTGGAGGCACTATCATCACGAAGCACACAAACGTTTCCACCACAAAAGTCATCACCAACAACACAAGAATGCATGGATATCGTGACATGTTTTCCAGGTTTTGAAGAAGGTTCAAGGATGTATAGCCAGACACTATGTGTTTTCCTTAAAGCACAAGTCCGTGAAAATTTTATGGTTCCAACGAGTCACATGGCAAGGATGGAGTTTCTTAAGTTGCTTGTGGAGAAGAATTGATATCGTGTTTCCCCGTCTCATGTTCTATCGTTTATTATTTTCGTTGGCATTATGTATCGTTTATTACTTCCGTTGACATTATGTATCGTTTATTATTTTCGTTGGCATTATGTATCGTTTATTACTTTCGTTGACATTATGTATCGTTTATTAATAGGATGGATAGTGATTCTTCTGATTCGAATGACGATAATGAAGTAAATTACGTGGAAGAGGAGAACGAATGGCTAATGTTATGTGCAGTAGCTGTCAAAGGAATAATAATGTCTCATAGATTGAATAACACACGTACACCTTGTCGCACATCTTCACACACCGAAAACATATTTATTAACGAAATACTTAATGGTTATCCAAGACGTTGTTACGAAGTTTTCAGACTACATGTCCCAGTTTTCAGAATGTTATGTTCCGATCTTGCTACACGTTACGGGTTCAAGGAAACACGTAATATACGTATTGAGGAGTCTGTTGCGATTTTCTTGATGATTTTAGCACATGGATGTGGAAATAGGTTAATTCAAGAATCGTTTAATCATTCTGCAGAAACTATTAGTAGACATTTTCATGCTGTTTTGAAAGTTTTGCTTAAGTTGAGTGCAAACATCATAAAGCCAAGTGCAACTTACAATCAAGATGTACCCCAACAAATTTTGAACAACCCTCGTTATTATCCAATGTTCAAGGTACTTCTTAAATTTTGCTTCGTAACATTTTAATAGATTAATAAATTATGTTTCTTTATATGTGTAGGATTGTATTGGCGCTATCGATGGGACGCACGTAAGGGCATCAGTTCGAGAACATGAGCAACCGAAATATATTGGTAGAAAAGGGTACCCGACTCAGAATATAATGGCGGTTTGTGATTTTAATATGTGCTTTACGTTTGCATGGGCTGGATGGGAGGGATCTGCGCATGACACAAGAATATTCTATGAAGCGTTACGTAGGCGTGAACTTAAATTTCCACATCCAACCGGTGGTTAGTATTTTGTTTACCGTTATAGCAACTTTTATGTTTTCATACCATTAGAAATGAATAATAATAGTTGGTTTATTTATCATGACAGACAAGTATTATGTTGTTGATGTCGGATATCCAAATACGAGAGGGTATCTTGGTCCATACAAAGGAATAGATATTCGTTATCACATACCGGATTTTCGTCGTGGACAAACCGCCGCAATACGGGCTCCAAGAGGAGGAAAAGAGACATTTAACTATTATCACTCGTCGTTGAGAAATGTTATCGAACGAACGTTTGGAGTATGGAAGGCTAGATGAGCCATACTAAAACATATGCGTGTCAATTACACCTATGAGACACAAGTAAATATTGTGCTAGCGTCGATGGCACTTCACAATTATATAAGAATGAACGGTAATTTTGACGAAGCATTTGACAGGGCGCAACAAGAATCATACAACCCTCGTATTGATGTTGATGATGAAGGAAGTGGTAGCAATAACGAAGCACATGAAGGCACAAGTTCAAGTCGTATTAGGGCTGACACTGATTATATGATTGCAATAAGAGATGCGATTGCAGAAGAAATATTCAGTCGAAACAGATGAAGAACTATTAAAAATTATTGACGTTAATTTGTTATTTAAGTTACTATTATTTTCTTTAAATTATGAATGTTTATAAGTTATTATTTTTATTTTTAAATTATTAATGTTATTTAAGGTAATATTATTTTAAAAAAAATTATTGACGTTAATTTTTTTTGGCCAAATATATAAATATAAATGTTGAAAAAATCAATGGTTGTATATTAAAAAGCAAATAAATAACTAAGATAGAACAATGTCCTTTTTGGTCATTTTACATAAATAAGCAAAAATTTGCCAAACACTAAAAAACTCTTTATTTGCTTATCATGTTTCCACACCACAATAAGCTAATCCAAACACTTTTTAAAAAACTCCTTCTCCTTACCACATAAGCAAATAAACACTTTTAAATATAAGCATAAATTAAAAATATAAGCACTCCCAAACACCCCCTCATTCTCAGATAGTCACATCGATTTACCCTCCCTCGAACACCCTCCTACCGTGACTTCTCAGATCGAAGCCTCTTCACCGGCGACTTCTCTCCTATCATGAGTTGCTCAGGCAGCCTTCTCTTCAGACTTGCTTTGCTTTTCTCCATCGTGGCCCTGGGTTTGAGAGGTAAATGAAAATAGATATTGAGGTGGCTTGAAACCTTCAAAGTGCAGATGGTTTTTTTTGAAAGTGTAGATGGTTTTTTTGAAGTGCAGATGGGTTTCTTCATTCGATTTTGGCTCCCATTTTGAAAGCGCAAATGGTTTTTTTGAAAGTGCAGATGGATTTATTGTTCTTGATTTATTCATTTTGAGTTTTTGGTTTTCGAAAGTGGAGATGGATTTATTGTCGGTGGTTGAAATGCATCCACAGAAACTGTGGAAGAACCTGTGGAGAATGAATCCATTGAATTTTTGTTTTCAATCATAATTTTTTGTTTGGATTGATTCAAGAATTGATTTTTTTATGTTCTTGATTTTTTTATTGAATTTGTAATTAGATTATAATCATTAGAGATTAATCCATTGATGTTTAGTGAATTTTGTTTTGTTTTTTAACTTGTAATGGTATTTGGAGATCAATAATACAAAAAACAAACATAAGGATAAAATGGTCATTTTTTCATCCAGACAGTTGTTCAGCTCCACAAACAAACAACAATTTTATTTAATATATACAGACAACTTTATACATAAACCCAATTTTATCCCTACAGGATTTAATGAAAAATCAACCAAACAGCCCCTTAGAATGAAACTATGCAACCCTATAGATGTTGTAGATGAAATCAATCAATGGTTAGGATTATTTTGTGCTATTTATGTTAATATAGTAAAATTTAATATAAAATAAATAAATAATGGAACAAAATGATATAGTTGTCCTTTTAACCTCCGATTTGAAATATGGAAACAAGATGAAATCACTAGTTTTCAAGGATGCTACTATATTTGAATTCAAATATTCAATCGTAGTTACCAAAATAGCAAAGAACATCATGATGATGAACAGACCTGCAAACATGGTGACGAACATGGTGATGAATACGAACCTGCAAACAAGGTGATGAACATGACGATGAGCACAACTGATGAACAACTTCAACATTCACGAACATAGACGTTGAACCCAGACGATGAAACGGAGATGAACGGTGATGAAAACGGAAATGAAAATGGAGATAGCCGATGAACTTTAAGGACGACCAACTTCAACCTTCACGAACATAGACCATGAACTTTAACGATGTCCCTAACGGAGATGAACGGAGGTGAAAACGAAGATAGACGATGAACTTTAACGAAGAACAACTTCAACCTTCACGAATATAGACGATGAACTCAAACGATGAAACGGAGATGAACGGAGATGAAAATGGAGATGGACGATGAACTTTAACGACGAACAACTTCAGCCTTCACGAACATATACGCTGAACTTTAACGATGTCCCAAACGGAGACGAACGAAGATGAAAACGAAGATAGACGATGAACTTTAACGATGAACAACTTCAACCTTCAAGGACATAGATAATGAACGGTGATGAAAACGGAGATAAACAGAGATGAAAACAAAGATGAAGAATGGGTTTTACATCCATGAAACTTGGGTTTCACATTCACGAAATTTGGGTTTTATGAAACCTTGATTTTACATGCCACAAAATATGGAAAATCTATTTTCACGGATAAATGGTTAACATTTAGGATATATCTAAAATTTTAAAAAATACAAATCAATAACCGTGTATATCCAAAAATAAAAACAAATATTTACCATAAAAACAACCTTATGACCTAAAATGACAATTACGCCTTTTTAATTAAAAAGAATAACAAATTAAATGAAAAAACATGATTGGATGCATTCAGGTTGCAAAGTTTGTAATATAAAGGAGGTTTGTAAAAGATCTCTCCCCTGTATAAATGATCTAAACTTAAGATGGTGAGACCCACAGAAGTATAAAAAATGTTTGAAAAAACTCTGAAGGGGAGGTTTTTCACATGGTGAGGTATGTAGAGGTTTTTTTAAAGTATCTCTAAGAGTTATGTTAAAATAAAAGGATTTTAGCAATTTTTACTCTAACAAATATGTTATCTTGTATGTTAAAATAGAAAAAATATGAAAATCTTCAAATTTAGAGAAATTTCAAAACTCATTATCTATGCGACCAGGCAACACTTAATATTTTTTTCTTTTAAAAAATCTTTCCATCTTCAAACAATAATAAAAAAGGATCAAAGACATTAACAAACTAACCCTAAAATCTGTAAAATTACCCTCAAATATTAACATTCAAATATTAACATTACAAGTTCAAACAAATTCAAACATTTACCAGTTTAGAAAAACAAACAATTTTATTAATTTATATTTCAAAACGCAACACCATATCTTATCGATCATAAGTGAAATAAGATAAACATTTTAGCATCTTTTGAAAAATAAAGTCATCTTAGGGCATTTCCAACTTAAGGCCTACCCACCAAAAAAAAAATAACACTAAAAACACTAAAAATAATGAATCTGTTAAACACTAAAAGAATTCAACTCCAACTGTGCACTAAAATTGATCTTTAATATTATAATAATAATAAACAACTTACTTAATATAAGATATTAATATAAAACCTTAATATTATATTAATAATTTTAAAAACTTACTTTATTAATCTTATTTTTTTAATCTTTTAATTTTTTAATTGTGGATTAAAGATATATTTTTAGTATTTTTAATCTTGTACCAGAGATGGTCTTCAAGTACTTTTGCTCCTCTGAACTTAAAAGGATGACACCTTTTCCTAGTATTTGATGCGTAGGCTGACGTGTAAGCAGGGGAAAGGCGGAGACACGTAATCGCATTAAATGGGCCCCACCTTTTAGTACTATTTTTATTTTATTTTATTTTATTATTGGTGCGTGTATTTTAACTTGTCAAATATCGGTTAAAAACCAAATTTTTTTGTATATAATAATTATATAGGACAATTGTAACAAATAAACTCACAAATACTTCTTGTTTTTTGTGAGATTTGAATCCTTGACCTAATGGAAGACCAAACAGATAAATAAAAAATGGGGTATGAAATTAAATTCTACCTTTTGTTTTCATAAAATATCAACGATTATAATTTGTTTTACATTTTCATAGATGTGCTTTACTTAGTTTTTACAGATAATTAAAAAAGGCCAAATAGAATTAATGAACATCCAAAGAGTATAAAACGTTTATACAATGAAAAATTCGATAAGATAAGTTAGATAGCTTGACAAGAGCATGGGTTACCCCATTTACTTGTATACTAATAGCCTTAATCGAAAAGACTCTTGATTAAAAAGCATAAATCGAATTAGACACATAATATCCCCGAATTCCGAAATGTCCTCCTCCGACGAATTGCCTCATCCACAACAACTTTTGCATCTATCCAAAAAATAACCTGAGTAAGTCCCAAATCAATCACCCAAGATATTTCATCAAAGTGGCGTTAGAGGTCCACATTCACGAACATATGATAATTCATAATTCGATAATAGGCTTAGGTCGAGCGGCTACAAGCTCCCTTTTCTTAGGCATTACGAAGCACTATTCCAAATCCGGCTTTCACATCGTCCTAGATGACAATCGCGCCACTATTACATTTAACAAAACCATTAAATGAGGAATACCACAAATGACCACAATCCATAAAGTTTTTACAAATAAAATTATAACAAAACAATTGATCATAAACAAAGGTTCACCTAGAAAATAAAATCTCAAATCTCAAACTTTAATTTTCTAAAACCTAAAATATGTTATCAAAGAATCTCCAACAACTTTCCCAAAATAGAAAAAATGAGGATTTTAGGCTAATATTTATTCCAACAGCTTTCCCAAAATTATCCGCAAAATGGAGAAAGTTGGAGAGAGAATGTTTTTTTCTCCAAATATGAAGATCACTCCAAATGATTACCAAGTGAAAGGATCAATAGAAAACTTTGAAAATAAATATGTAGAGAGAGGAATAATATTTTAATACATAAATTAAATATTTTAATGTTTTAATTAATGTTGGATTCTCCAAAATAGAAAATCTGTTGGAGATGAATGTATTTTTATTTGAGGATTTTGACTTTTACTTCTCTTTTTTAAAGAAATTTTAAGGAATCTGTTGGAAATGCTTTTAAAAATCTAAATCACGTGTTTATTGACCAATTAATTCAATTTAATATCAAAAAAATATTTTACCATAAACAAATTACCGGATGGTTTTCAAAAACAGTCAAAAAAATCTTTTTTCCTCCCTAAAAGTTACCAACCAAAAAACCCTCATCTATCTTATGCGGCTTTACGCCATTTTCTAGAGCGAGAAAGTTAGATTCCAGAGAGAGAAAAAGAGAGAAAAACGATGAAGGGGACGACGAAGCGGCCGATTCAGGTGGTGCGAACATGGGTACGGAGGCAACCGCCGAAGGTGAAGGTGTTTCTAGGGTTTGTCTGCGCCATCGCCGCCCTCATTTTCATTCGTATGGTGGTTTACGATCATGATAACCTCTTCATTGCCGCCGAGGCCGTTCACGCTCTCGGAATATCTGTTCTTATTTATAAACTCGCCACCGAGAAAACTTGCGCCGGTAAATTCATGCAATTAAGTTGTGTAAATAATTTCTTTTTCTTTTTCTGAGGTTATAATTTGTTGAATTCCTCTTTACGTGAATTATTGTTTCCATTCTTTTGTTGATCGAAATTAAGTTGTGTAAATAATCTTTTTTTTTCGTTTCGTGTGTTAATTTTTGATTTTTTTTGAAGATTTTGTCAAATTTTACTAAAATTAATCGTGATTTTGCTATCTAGAGGCGATTTCTACTCTTCTGTTTCAGGAAGAGTTGCATTTTGATTTTGTGAAGTTGAAATGTGTTTAATTCTACTTTCGACACGTTTCTTAAACGAGATGGTTTAGTCATTTGAAGAATTAAATGGAATTTAGTTCATAATTTCATCTTCTACAATGTTAAATTTGTATGATTTGTTGTAATGTTTGATGTGGTGTGGTTATCATTTTCAATTTTGACAAAAATTCTTAGAATACACAACAATTGTTGTATTAAAAAGGATATATTTGGGAAAGGTGAAACTCATGTCGTTGTTGAATAAATGAAGACTGTATTTGTTCTGAACTTATTTAGAAGAACTTGATAGGGAGAATGAGATCTCATGTGTATAGAATACATGGATTTATATGTATTAATTCTGTTTGGAATGCATGTATGACCTTTATTAATTCATCTAGCATTCTTATAGATTCTTTTGTTAATAGATTCTTACTTGGTGTCTGAATGCAGGTCTTTCGCTGAAATCACAAGAACTGACGGCTATTTTCTTAGGATCTAGACTCTATTGCAGTTTCGTAATGGAATATGACGTGCATACTTTACTTGACTTGGCTACATTGGCAGCTACCGTTTGGGTCGTCTATATGATGCGTTTTAACCTAAATGCCAGTTATATGCACGAGAAAGACAATGTTGCAAATTATTATGTGGTGATTCCTTGTGCTTTATTGTCTCTGTTGATTCATCCCTCCACACAGCATTACATTGTAAACAGGATTCTTTGGGCTTTTTGTGTTTATCTGGAAGCTGTTTCGGTTCTGCCACAACTTCGTGTTATGCAAAATACCAAGGTCAATATGTAACAATAAATATCGTCAATAACTTAGTTCTGCATAGTTGGAAACTTATATATGTATAATATAATCTCCTCTAACATGAGTTTTATTTTTGTTTAGATTGTTGAACCGTTCACAGCACATTACGTTTTTGCTTTAGGGGTTGCAAGGTTTCTGAGCTGTGCGCATTGGATTCTCCAGGTATATTCACAGTCTAACATCTGAATTTTACTTGCCATGATACATAATGCAGCTTAATGTGCTTAATGGGACTCACAGCTTAGCAACTTAATGAGCTTAATGGGACTTCACAACTTATTTGGTCAGCTATATACATGATTGTTTGGTAGTGGCTTAATGATTTAGAAAGTGGCTTATGCAGTAAGCTTCTAAAGGGGAGCTTTATTTAAAAGAGCCAAGTTTTTTTCCAAACCTGCCCCTCCCAATTAAAAAGCGCGCTACTTCCATCTATGAAAAAACCCTCTTAAACAAAAACCTTCCCGGTCTATACTCTATACATATAGATTAATCCACACAGATAGCTTTATCCATACAGAACTTAATGGAAAAGCCAACCAAACAACCCCTTACCTCTTAATAGTTTCAATAAGAGGCAACCTCTGAATCGCTAAGAGGTGAATCTTGTTTGGCAAAAAAATAGTCAACCTCTTAATGTGTTTAAAACCCTGTGAAGGATTTTGTATCTTGGGTCTCCCTTAACCATTCAGCGCCTTAATTTAATTCTGAACAATTACCGAACAATCATATTTCATTTTGCACCATATCATAAGAGCCTCTTAATCATTGTGACCACTTAATCATTCTGCACCAAACCATTCAGCAACTGCCAAACAGCCCCTAAGATGACCAATTTAAAGTCCAGATTATTATAAATAAATATTTCTGAATTCTGAAGAAAGTTTTCCCGAATTTGTGCAGGTGTTGGATACCAGGGGACGGTTGTTGACAGCTTTAGGTTACGGATTATGGCCTTCGATGGTTCTCCTTTCTGAAATCGTTCAAACTTTTATACTTGCGGATTTCTGCTATTACTATGTTCAAAGGTTCCATTTCTTTTTGTTTCATATCATCTTATGGCGGCAATAATATCGAATATGACTTGATTCTTTTGGTTTGCAGTGTTATGGGCGGGCAACTAGTGCTACGCCTTCCTTCTGGCGTGGTGTGAGTTGAAAGATGGCGTAAAAAGAACTGGTTTAATAACTCCTGAAAACAGAGATAGTAAGCAACATCTTTTTTTAATGGTTTTCTTGTTTCTTTTTTGTTTGTTTTCATGAATCATCTCATGTAGGTTACCATGGGACTCATCACCCTGTTTAAGTTTATGTAAAGTTTTTTGATTTAATGTATTGGTAGAGTATTTGGGAGTTATTATTTCTCTATCGGTGTTGTTCGTAGGATCGTTTATTTATTTCGTTTGGAGTAATCAGCTTTTCGGGTTCTTATTCCTACAAAAGAATACTCTAAATTTGGAGGATTTTTGTGAGGCCTACCATCTCCTATTTTGTCCGGTCAGTCCCGGGCCGGTTCCAAATCGGTTCTTAGATACCAGGCCGTCTGGTCTCGGTCTTGAACAAAAGATATAAAAATGTACTACATATTTTTATAATTACGATTTTGAAATTTATGATAGTACATTTTAAATAATATATTTAAGTAGATAAAATCTTGAAGTTTTTGAAAAAAACTGATTATATTGTAATTTTTTTCTTTAAGAATTTGTATTATGATTAATAAAAACTTTAAAAAAATTTCTTAAATTATTCCAATATGTTTGAGCCTTGAAATTCCATAAAATCTAGTCTCATCTTTTGCCTTTTGCCAACAACTTCCCATATTACTATGTTCAAAGGTTCCCTTTTACAACATTATTTCATACAACTCCTACGAAATCCCGTAAAATACGAACAACTCCGTGAGATTTCAAAATCATGTCTGTGCGATTCTAATGAAATTTTGTAATTTAAAATCCAAGAAAAATATGGGATCGGAAATTTTAAATCCTATCAAATCTCTCAAAACCATTCCATCAAACATAATGTCTCTTGTTCCTTTTGCCACAAAGCTTCAGCTTCGGATCTCTTAAATTATGTCCGGGTCCATACTTTTGTTGTTTCAATCATCTCAACCTCTTTTGCTAGAGGATAATGCTATATGCGTCTCATCTTATGTCACTGGTCAAATCATATATTGGAAATATAAAGAGTAATTATTGATGTTGTTGTGTAAAAAAAATGGGGCCGGCAAAATGCACCCCTATGAATTGCAAAGAGCATCTCCAATACAAGGCTTTTACAAGCAAAATGTGAAGTAGCTTGTAGGAACTACCATTGTGAAAAGTCGTTATAAGAAGCCCATCTTTTTTTGGTTTTTAATGTTGGTGTGAAGTGACATATATGCTAGTTTTTTTTTCTTGGTATTTAACTTAAATACTTATTTAAAAATAATAATTATTGAAGTTGAAAAAATACATAAGACCCACAAAAAGATGTTCTTATAAGAACTACCATTATAGACTTTTATATAAATTGGAAATGAGATGACAACAATAAGTATAAAAAGGAGGTTCTTAGAAGAACCTCCATTGGAGATGTTCTAAGTGCACCCCTATCCATTAATTTTCAGGCAAGGCTAATTGCAACCTTATACATTGTTAAATGCACCCCTATATGGTAATTTCCTTCTCACACACATCAACATCAAAGTCTATTTTTAAAATTTTTAATGCATAACATGACTTGATTTTGATATTAAATGGGGTGCAAATTGCATTGCCCTAAGTTTTATTGCTTAGGCCATCCACACACGTGCAATTCATTTACACTTTCAATTGTGTCACATCAGCTTTTGCAATTATCATCCACACACCTGCAATTTATTTACACTTTTAATTGGTCCCCACTACAACATTTATTAATTATTTTATAAATTATTATATATATTCTAATTATTTTTAATTAATAAATATATGATATAATAATATAATAATATAAAGTAAGAAATGACCCCACATGGGACCCACATTTTACTTGCAAATGGAATTGCAAGTACAGCAATCCCTTTCTTACGTGGCTTGCAAAAATGGGACCCACAACCAATTGCAATTACAATTGAAACTCGTGTGTGGATGCTTTTACACGTGTATATCAATACTCATTTTTTCAATTTCTAATACATGACTTGACTTGATTATGGCATTAAAAGAATGCAAATATTAATACCCAAAAAATTAGTAGGTAGGTGTGCATTCAACAATATATATGGATGCTTTTTTAGCCCATCCCTTGTCAAATTGCTAAACCAAATTGACTCAATAAATCCAGCACAAAAGTAGAGTCCGAGGAAAACGAGATGTATGTAGACATGACTTCTACTTTTAGTGTCGTTGCAAAAAAAACGGGGGCCTTGTTATATTGTACCTTACATATGTACCAAAACTAACCGCAAGGCATTTAACCTAGCGGTATCGGAGCCATTGACCTTGTAGGAGGTCATGAGTTCAAACCTCACCAAAGATGAGGAGAGTGTGCGAGTTTATTTGTTCATTTGTCATACATAAATATTATATACTTCAAAACAAAAACTATAGATTTATTGTGCGATTGATAAATAAAAACAAATATAAAATATAATATTATTGTTTATTTACCTCTTAATAGTTCCATTAAGAGGTGAATCTTGTTGGCAAAAAAACCCTGCCTCTTAATGGTTTTAAAACCATTTGAATGATTTTGTATCTTGGGCCTTCCGACGTCCTATTTTCATGCTGAACAATTACCAAACAACCAATTTTCATTTTGTACTATATCATACTCTTAATCATTTTGACCACTTAATTATTCTGCACCAAATCATTGTCAAACAACCCTTAAAAATATTAGAAATTAAACAAAAAATGTCTTAAATTGACAAAGTAACATGAAAATCACTTAAATAGAATCAATCTTGATTCTTCGAAAGTCAGAATCAGGAATCGCGTTATTGGCTAAAAGAGTAAAAACCTAAGGCATTATAGTTCATTGGGTTAAAGGTTAAAACATATATAACCAGATAATAGTCAAAAACATGTATAATTAGGCTATAAAACTTGTAGGCCTACTCCATATGTCACATTGAAAAATGGTAGAGCGAGTATTTCTGACATATGAGTCGGTGATTTATGGTCTGATGATTCATGTTGACGGAAAAGTTTGACGTGGTATAGAAATGTTGGTGAATTACTCAAATTTGAGTTTTGAAAATTTATGTTTTATGTCAACTTTAAATAAGACGGTTGAGCCCTAACTTTTTTGATGAAGCTTGTAATAACATAAATTCGATCAATGCCATGAACGATAGGTTGTAAATGGGTATATAAGGTTAAATATAAGTCTTTTAGTGAGATCGAGAGGTATAAAGCTAGGTTAGTAGCTAAAGGTTACAATTAGAATGGAGGCCTAGATTACGAAGAGACTTTTTCCTATGTAGTAAAAATAGTAACGGTTAGATGTATTGTTACTTTAGCTGTTCAAAATGGTTGGAATTTGTGGCAACTTGATGTTAGCAAAAAACCAAGTTTATGATTAAGGATATTGGAAAAATAATTTAGGAATTGAGGTGTTAGATTTTAAAGGTGGTGTTTGTATGTCACAACGAAAATACTGTTTAGACTTTAGAGTGGCTTAATGAGTTTGAATATCTTTAACCAATGAATACTTCTATCGAGTTTAATTTGGTTGTTTCAGACGTTTAGTGATCTTTTATTAACGGGTTTCATTTAAGAACATCCTTTTTGCACTTTTTGATGACATCTCCAATGGAGGTTCTTATAAGAACATCCTTTTTGCATTTTTTGATGACATCTCATTTCCAACTTATCAAATTAAAAATTTATATAAAAGTTCACAATGATAGTTCTTGTAAGAACCGCATTATTGTGGGTCCCATTTATTTGTCAACATCAACAATTTATAAACAAATTTTAATTATTTAATTTAAGTACCAATAGAAATGAAGAACTTGTCATTTTACACAAACTTCATGGTAAGAACCAAGGTTCTTATTAAGGAGTTGGGGGTTCTTATAATAACTCTCCACAATGATAGTTCCTATAAGTCACTACACTTTTTGCTTGTAAAAACCTTGCATTGGAGTCTGGAGATGCTCTAATTAAGGTGTCTCATTTCTCGTAGATGATTAATTAATTGGGTATCTTTTTGTAGCAACTCTTTAATATATTGGAAAAGTAAAAAAGCAAATAACTATGTCTCGATCTTCTAGTGGATCCACTAGAAGATCGAGCCATGACTTCCGCTACCTATGAGATAATATGGGTTCTAAGGGTGCGTTTGGTTTACGGGAATGGATTGGAATGGATTGGATTTGGATTTCAAGTGCATTTCAATCCCATGTTTCCATAGAATTTGGAATTGGAGGGTTTTGGAATCCTTGAATTTTGTTAGAAATCCCATGTTTGATGGATTTTGAAATCCTTTGGTGAAGGCCGGGATTTGAAATCCAATCTGGACAGGATTTGTGAGGCATGTTTGAGAAGCATGTGAGGTTTATTGAATTTTCTTTAACTATCGCTTTGTTACTAAAATAGAAAAAAGATAAGTAATAATTAATTATTATTAAGTTGTTTTAATACTAATAAACTATTGTTACTAATAAATTAAACAATATCTATTGGTTTAATATATATATATATATATAATAATAAACAAATTTGGATTTGAAATCCAATCCATTCCCGTAAACCAAACGCACCCTAAGTATTCTAATTGTCTGAAGGTTTGCTTCATGTCAGTAATCCGCAATTGAGATTGCAGATTATCTAGATTTCCATATTCGAGTTCTAAGATTAATCGAGATTGCATCATGCTAGATTAAATTGCATTACGATAATAAACTTGTAATTAATATGTAAAGTATATGCATCATGCATGCATGCATGCATGCATGCGTACGTTTGTTGACGCATACAATCACGAATCATAAAATGCATTCATATATATATACATACATTCGTGCATTCATATACTCTTTCCTTCTTACTTCCATATATGCATACATCACATGGATTCATATTTATACCTACATGGCTACAAACATGCATACATAGATCATATATACACAAACACATTCTTACCTTTTTCAGTAGTATATATAGCGTGTTTCAACAAATACATATATCGGTAAGTTCATATGAGAACCGTTAATATTTTAGGACAATAAAATCAACTATTTATAAATACCTTAAATAATGAACATGAACGATAAATATTTGTGAATGTTTAGGTAGGACTGTGAACGAACACGAACGAAGGCTTGTTCATGTCCGTTCGTTTAACATAACCGAACAAACGAACGAACACGAACGGTAAACGAACGAGATTTTTTGTGTTCATGTTCGTTCGTTAAGAATTTTTGTTTGTTCGTGTTCGTTTATGTTCGTTCATTAAGAGTTAAACGAACGTAAACGAACGAACTTAAATGAACATAAACGAACGTAAACGAACGAACTTAAATGAATATAAACGAACGTAAACGAACGTAAACGAACGAACTTAAATGAATATAAACGAACGACTTTAAATGAACATAAATGAACGAACTTAAATGAACATAAACGAACGAACCCAACTTAACAAAAAACAACCACCATACTCATCATTTCGTTTGTAAAAAGTACTTTAACAAAATGAAAAACCGGGTTAACTTAGAAGATATAAAATATATTCTAAAAGATCAATTTACTTGATGATTATACATTTATACATATTAATTTCATATTATATAAATATGTTTATATATATAAACAGGCATAAACGAACATAAACGAACGTAAACGAACGAACATTAACGAACATAAATGAACGAACGTTCACGAACATAAATGAACGAACGAGACCATTGTTCATGTTCGTTCATTTAACTAAACGAACAAAAAAACTTGTTCATGTTCGTTCATTTATTAAATAAACGAACTTCCCGCCGAACGGTTCACGAACGGTTCGCTGAACGTTCGGTTCGTTTACAGTATAACAACCCAAACATTTCATATAAGCAAAACATAAGAATTAGAATATCCCAAAATCGCGTCTCAAAATTTCTTACATAACATCCAAAATTTGGTTGGCGGAACAACCTACACAACTGAGAAAGCTAAACTAAACTGAAGTGTCACTATACTACCAAGCCTCCTTGGTAACGCCCTGCTCACTTTCCAGGACCTTTCATTACCTGTTTCCCTGAAAATGTTTTAAATTTGAAAATGCGAGGGTTAGACCATGAGGCCTAGTGAGTCCCTTTTAACAGTTATCAAAGCATTTAAAAGTTTATCATTTTCAGAAACATATCATTCGTAAATCTATTCATATAAAATCGTTCACGGATAAAGGTCCGCCCCTCATAAACCGGCACCCTGAAGTCACCCCAAGGTGACAACGAGTCAGTCTCATGCTACCTTACGTGGGGCAACACTACTCCTTGGGGCCACACTACCCCTTGGCATAAACGGGTCACACCTCCCGACACGAGCTGGCGGGCCACACCTCCCGACTTGGCCAATTTACAAATCAAACAATGTATGCATACATTCCATTAGAAACTTTAAACAACTCTCATTTAATTAAAACACAGGAGTAAAACATGGCATTCTTCTTCATGTATACGCTTTAGAAAACACGTTATAAGGCGCGCATTTTAGTTAGAAAACTCACCTGATATGCTTACTTTCTTCCTACCTTGCTCTGTACTCCCCAAACATTCTACCTGAGTTAAAGGATAAACACATAAGCTGACTAATCAAACTGTCCGGATACCACTTACCGGACACTCTTACTTCCCGGACGTTTCTACTTACCAGACACCACAACTGTCCGAACACCTATGTTTTCCGGATAACACTACTTTCCGGGTACTTCTACTTTCCGGGCACTTAAACTTACTGGGTACTTAAGCTTTCCGGACACTCTACCCGGTAACCTATGACATTCGAAGCTTTCCGGACAAACTTCCGGACACCTGCGTCGCAAGAGGCTTTCCGGGTAAAACGCTGTTCGAGTTTAATGCTCGAAATCTTGCTAAACGCTCACTAAACCGAAAGATAAAGCGACGATTAACTACATACAGTTCTATTACCAACTCCCACAAGATTTTACTGACAAAACACAATCCTAAGGTGCTTAAATCTCCCTTAATGGTCTCAAGCAACTTATGCAAGAAAAACTCTCAAAACTACAAATCATCAGACGAATCATAAATGAAGTTATGGATTAAGGATTACCGGATTGATTGCTGCAAGAAACGAATTCCAAATCCTAATCCTTCTTCTGATTCCAAGGCTTGATGATTCTTCTTTTCCAATGCACCAAGACCATCAAGACCCTAATGTTCTTTTCTCTCCAAAATCCTAGCCGATAAACACAACAAATTCTGGAATGTGGAATGTTTTCCTAGGATTTTGTGCCCTCTTATACCCCCTTTCTTATTTACCAATTGTCCCCTTAACTTCTATTTTCATTTAAAACTTCACACCAGACACAAAGCACTTCGAAAAAAGTCTGGGTCGTTACAACACTCCCCCCTCAAAAGAATTCTGTCCCCGGAATTCCATTTTCGAACATGTGAGGGTACCTGGACCTCATATCGGAATCTACTTCCCACGTAGCTACTCGTCCCTTGTGGTATCTCCAATGAACTTTCACTAAACGGACTTCCTCCTTGTTCCTCGTCTTTCGTATTTTACTGTCTACGATCTCGGTTGGCTCTTCTTCGAACATTAATTTCTCATCGATGCTGACGTCTTCCAACGGAATAGCCACATTGGTCTCGGCCAAACACTTCTTCAAGTTTGACACGTGAAATGTCGGATGAATCCTCCTCAATTATTCCGGCAATTCTAGCTTGTAGGCCACCACACCCACTTGCTCACTGATGACAAAAGGCCCAACGTACCTCGGCCTTAACTTTCCTTTCTTTCCAAAACGTACCACTCCTTTCCAGGGCGAGACCTTTAGCATGACCTTGTCACCCACTTGGAATTCGATAGGCTTCCTCCTTCTATTTGCATACTTCCCCTGTCGGTCTTGCACGATTCTCATCCTCTCGCGGATCACTTCAATCTTATCCTCCGTTAGCTGCACAATCTCCGGTCCGACCAACTGCCTTTCTCCTACTTCATTCCAGCACAACGGTGTGCGGCACTTTCGCCCATACAGGGCTTCGAACGGTGCAACTTGGATGCTTGTGTGGTAACTATTATTGTAGGAGAACTCTATCAACGGAAGATGCACCTCCCACGACCCCTTAAAGTCGATAACGCATGCCCGAAGCATATCCTCTAACGTCTGAATGGTCCTCTCGTTCTGACCATCCGTTTAAGGATGATATGTTGTGCTTAACTTTAAATGCGACCCCAACTCCCGTTGTAAACTCCTCCAAAATGCCGACGTGAACCGACTATCACGGTCAGACACTATGGATCGCGGCACTTCGTGCCTAGACACTATCTCATTAATGTACATTCGGGCCAACTTCTCCAAGGAATCTGATTCTTTAATCGGTAAGAAGTGTGCAGATTTGGTGAGTATATCAACAATCACCCAAATTGCATCATTACCCTTTGGAGTCCTTGGTAACTTTGTGACGAAATCCATGGTGCCGTTATCCCACTTCCACACTGGTATCACTGAAGACTGGAGTTCCCCATAAGGTCGCTGGTGTTCTGCCTTAACCTTTAAACATGTCACGCACCGCTCCACGAAATGGGCGATATCCTTCTTCATTCCCGGCCACCAATAAGACTGTCTCAAGTCTCGGTACATCTTATTTGTTCCTGGGTGTATGGAATACCGCGACTGGTGCGCTTCTTCTAGGAGGCTTGCTCTCAGATTGCCCAGTTTAGGTACCCACACTCGGTCTTTCATACACCTCAGCCCACCATTGTTGACCTCGAACAATGATGCAGCACCGACTACTCTTTCGTTCTTTATGTTCTCCTCCAACAGCGCTTCTTCTTGAAATCTCTTAATTTCTTCGAGGAGGTTCGAGGTTGCCTCGACTTTGAAAGCCACAACTTTGATCTGTTCCCCCCGTTCCTTTCGACTCAGAGCGTCGGCCACTACGTTAGCCTTACCTGGATGGTACAAAATCTTGCAGTCATAGTCGTTCAACAGCTCCATCCATCTCCTCTGTCTCATATTTAACTCCTTCTGATCAAACAGGTGTTTCAGGCTTTTGTGATCGGTGTAAATCTGACACTTTACTCCATATAAGTAATGTCGCCAGATTTTCAGCGCGAACACCACCGCCGCTAACTCCATGTCATGAGTGGGGTAGTTCTTTTCATGATCTTTCAACTGCCGAGAAGCGTAGGCGATCACCTTTCCGTTCTGCATCAGCACACACCCCAGCCCAAGCTTAGAAGCGTCACTGTATATCACAAAGCCCTCCGATCCAGTAGGCAACGACAAGATCGGAACACTGCTTAAACTTTCCTTCAGCTTCTCAAATGCCGATTCTTGTGCTTCAGCCCACACGGATTTGACGTTCTTCCTCGTCAACGAGGTCAGCGGCGAAGCTATCCGAGAGAAGTCTTGGATAAACTTCCGATAATAACCTGCTAAACCGAGAAAGCTTCTCACCTCCGATGGGGTTCTTGGCGCTTCCCAATCTTTAATGGCTTCAATCTCAGCAGGATCTACCTTGATGCCGTCCGCCGACACTACATGACCCAAAAACTGAACTTCCCTTAACCAAAACTCGCACTTCGAGAATTTCGCATATAACTTCTCACGCTTAAGCAGTTCCAGCGTTGCTCGAAGGTGCCTCTCGTGGTCCTCTCGGGTACGAGAATAGATTAAGATATCGTCAATGAAGACGATCACGCACTTATCCAACAATGAGTTACACACCCGATTCATCAAGTCCATGAACACCGCGGGCGCATTAGTCAACCCAAAGGGCATGACTAAGAACTCATAATGTCCATATCTCGTACGGAAAGCCGTCTTCGACACATCGTCTTCCTTCACCTTCAATTGATGATAACCCGACCTCAAGTCTATCTTTGAGAAGTAACTCGCACCTTGTAGCTGGTCGAAGAGGTCATCAATTCTCGGAAGCGGATACTTGTTCTTCACGGTTACCTTATTGAGCTCACGGTAATCTATGCACATTCGCATAGATCCGTCCTTCTTTTTAACAAACAATACCGGCGCTCCCCAAGGTGATGTGCTCGGACGAATAAAGCCCTTGTCGAGTAACTCTTGCAACTGAGTCATCATTTCCTTCATCTCCGTTGGTGCTAGCCGATAGGGCGTGCGCGCAATCGGTCGCGCCCCAGGTACTAGTTCTATTATGAACTCCACCTGACGATCTGGAGGCAGACTTGTCAAGTCATCTGGAAATACTTCCGGGTATTCACTCACTACCGGAACATCCCCCACACCCTTCTTCTCCTTCTTAGCATCTAGCACGTAAGTTAAATACCCCAGACATCCCTTTCCCAAACACCGCCTAGCTTTCATCAACGAAATCAAACACGACTTCCTATTTCGTTGGTCTCCGTATATTACCACTTCTTTCTTATCGGGCAAGGCGATACGGATCAACTTCTTATTACAGACAATGTTAGTATCATTCTCCGCTAACCAGGCCATTCCCAGGACTACATCAAATTCCCCCATATGCATAGGATACAACCGCAATGGAAATAGATTACCATCCACGTCTATGCTACAACTCTCATAAACCTCTTTCACCCAGACTCGACTATCATCTGCTATCTCTACCTCAAACCCCTCTTGGGTTTCACTTGCAATTTCTGGATAAACTTGGGCGACACAAACGAACGGTTGGCCCCCGAATCAAACAATACTTTAGCAAAAATCGAGTCTATAGGAAAGGTACCTGTCACCACGTCAAGCATTTTCTCTGCCTCTTCAGCCGACATGTGGAAAGCCCTTGCTCTGACGCGAGCCGGTTCCACGTTCTTTTCATTGCTCTTTCCTCCGTTACTCCCACCTTCACCTCCAGCATAACCTTTCTTCAACTGCGGGCAATCCCACTTGACATGACCCAACAACCCGCACTGATAACAAGCCCCCGGGCCGCGACAGTCTCAAGCTAGATGCCCCGCTTTCCCACACTTGTAACATCCTCCCTTATCAGCCCAACATTCTCCCCTATGCATCTTGTTACATTTAACACACGGTCTCTCCGCTGCCTTAGACCCCACCCGTGGATCGGGTCTGAATGCGTTCGGCCTCTTACTGTCTCGACTAGCTCCGTCCCACTTACGTTTGTCTCCACCCCTTTCAGTCATCTGTCTGGCCTTTTCCTTCTCGGTAAGTTCCGCGGTATCTACCGCAGCCTGAAAAGTAGACGGATCTTTTACCTGTACCAACTCCCTTATGCTGCTTTTCAGCCCATAAATGTACCTCTCAATCCGCCTTTCTTCGGTAGGCACGTACAACTCAGCAAAACGGGCCTTCTCGATGAACTTGGACGTATAATCTTGGACTGACATTGACCCCTGTTCCAGTCCCAAAAACTCTTCTTCCAATTTCTTAACTGCCGCCAAAGGACAAAACTGCGCTCTGAACCTCTTAACAAAAGATTCCCACGACATGCTCTTTGCTGCTTCCGATCCCCTACCTCCGGTCTCAACGTCCCACCAATAGATGGCCTCGGATTTCATCATTGACATGGCAAACAGTACTCTGTCTTCCCCAGCGCACTTGCTAGTATCAAATGCCAATTCCATCTCGCAAACCCATTTCAAAGCTAGGACAGAGTTGCGCTCTCCGTTGAACGTTGGAGGTTTGCACGAAGCAAAGGTTTTAAACGAACACCCCGTCACTGTTTTTGGTTCAGAAACAACAATCGGGGTTGTCACCGAATTGTTCCCTATTTCAGTTTGCGGTGTACTACCCCCTTCAGTCTTCTTCTCGGTACTACTCTTGGTTCCTCCCCCATACGCAGTCTTATTCTGGATGTCTAACACTGCTTGTAGTGTCCTTTGCAGTCTATCCATCTCGGCCGTGAACTTATCCTCGGTTACAAAAGCCGGCGCATTTTCAGGTTTACGCCCCTTCTTAGCTTTTGCTTTCTTCACCGGTGCTGAACTTTCCTGTTCGGATAATGCTTGAATTTCTGGTTCCTCAACACTCTGTGCCTTGCGTTTAATCGGCGCTTTCTTCTTCTTACCCTTTCCTTTGGTGGTTGTTGCTTCTATCTCAGTAACGGCCCTTCTTGGTGCTGCTCCTTTGCCCCTTCCACGACCTCTACCCCTCCCACGAGTAGCTACTGCTCTCGGAGATTTCACGGGTCCGTCCTCCACTAGATTCTCAAATCCCACCGCTTCCTCATGCGGTGCAGTGCTCTTGGTCTGAGTTTCCTCTACGAACGGGATCAACCTACTTCTCAGAGTTCTTGCCGACATTCTGATACACAACAACAAAAGACTCATTTAATACTCAAGGCTTATTTAGTGCTACAGCAACGAAATAATAAGGCAACTTAAGCACATACATGTACTTGTAAGTTCGAAATTACACTGGCCAGATGTAACTCCAAACTTACCTTACATGACCGTCCTTGGTACCTTATTAGTCCAAATTCTAAAATAGTGCTCTCCTAACGCATTCCTGATTCTCAGTTGTGATTTCTACTCTTCCAAAGTTTAAGTCTAGGCCCATCCGGCCACCTAAATCCCTTAAACTACGGCTCTGATACCAACTATAACAACCCAAACATTTCATATAAGCAAAACATAAGAATTAGAATATCCCAAAATTGCGTCTCAAAATTTCTTACATAACATCCAAAATTTGGTTGGTGGAACAACCTACACAACTGAGAAAGCTAAACTAAACTGAAGTGTCACTATACTACCAAACCTCATTGGTAACGCCCTGCTCACTTTCCAGGACCTTTCATTACCTGTTTCCCTGAAAATGTTTTAAATTTGAAAATGCGAGGGTTAGACCATGAGGCCTAGTGAGTCCCTCTTAACAGTTATCAAAGCATTTAAACAGTTTATCATTTTCAGAAACATATCATTCGTAAATCCATTCATATAAAATCGTTCACGGATAAAGGTCCGCCCCTCATAAACCGGCACCCTGAAGTCACCCCAAGGTAGACCTGACAAACGTGTCGTGTCGGATTCGTGTCGGGTTCGAAGTTAAACGGGTTGAGAGTGCACGACCCTAGCCCGACCCGTTTAATAAACGGGTCAGAAAATCACAACCCTAACCCGACCCGCCTAACCCGACATGACCCGCCTAACCCGTTTAACATTTAAAAAACTAAAATTAAAAATCGTAAATTCACAAAAAAAATTACATATCCAAAATTCAAATGAGAGCATTAGAAATATAAATTTTATAGTTCAAACTTTAAGTTCTAACCAAATCCAAAACATTAAAAATCCAAAGCATTAAAAATAAAACTTATAATATTTATATATGTTTATATATATAAACGGGTTATTCGGGTCATTTTCGAGTTGAAATTTTTGACCATGACCTTACCCGTTTAATTTTCGTGTCGTGTCGTGTCAACCCGTTTACTTAAACGGGTTGAAATGTATTACCCAAACCCGTTTATTTCGTGTCGAGTTCGTATCGGGTTAGCGTGTCGTGTCAGTTTTTGCTAGGTCTACCCAAGGTGACAACGAGTCAGTCTCATGCTGTCTTACGTGGGGCCACACTACCCCTTGGCATAAACGGGTCACACCTCCCGACACGAGTTGGCGGGCCACACCTCTCGACTTGGCCAATTTACAAATCAAACAATGTATGCATACATTCCATTAGAAACTTTAAACAACTTTCATTTAATTAAAACACAGGAGTAAAACATGGCATTCTTCTTCATGTATACGCTTTAGAAAACACGTTACAAGGCGCGCATTTTAGTTAGAAAACTCACCTGATATGCTTACTTCCTTCCTACCTTGCTCTGTACTCCCCAAACGATCTATCTGAGTTAAAGGATAAACACATAAGCTGACTAATCAAACTGTCCGGATACCACTTACCGGACACTCTTACTTCCCGGACGTTTCTACTTACCGGACACCACAACTGTCCGAACACCTATGTTTTCCGGATAACACTACTTTCCGGGTACTTCTACTTTCCAGGCACTTAAACTTACTGGGTACTTAAGCTTTCCGGACACTCTACCCGGTAACCTATGACATTCGAAGCTTTTCGGACAAACTTCCGGACACCTGCGTCGCGAGACGCTTTTCGGACAAACTTCCGGACACCTGCGTCACAAGAGGCTTTCCGGGTAAAACGTTGTTCGAGTTTAATGCTCGAAATCTTGCTAAACGCTCACTAAACCGAAAGATAAAGCGACGATTAACTACATACAGTTCTATTACCAACTCCCACAAGATTTTACTGACAAAACACAATCCTAAGGTGCTTAAATCTCCCTTAATGATCTCAAGCAACTTATGCAAGAAAAACTCTCAAAACTACAAATCATCAGACGAATCATAAATGAAGTTATGGATTAAGGATTACCTGATTGATTGCTGCAAGACACGAATTCCAAATCCTAATCCTTCTTCTGATTCCAAGGCTTGATGATTCTTCTTTTCCAATGCACCAAAACCTTCAAGACCCTAATGTTCTTTTCTCTCCAAAATCCCAGCCGACAAACACAACAAATTCTGGAATGTGGAATGTTTTCCTAGGGTTTTGTGCCCTCTTATACCCCCTTTCTTATTTACCAATTGGCCCGTAACTTCTACTTTCATTTAAAACTTCACACCAAACACAAAGCACTTCGAAAAAGGTCTGGGTCGTTACATACAG
Source organism: Saussurea involucrata (assembly GCA_033807775.1). Lineage (NCBI taxonomy): Eukaryota > Viridiplantae > Streptophyta > Magnoliopsida > Asterales > Asteraceae > Saussurea > Saussurea involucrata. The sequence continues at coordinate 171,228,425 of CM066322.1, forward strand.
CCCTATGTTTAGGTATATTTATCTTGGATAATTAATGAATAGTTGGTTCCAACTATTCTCAAAATGTTTACGGTTCCAATTTCAAAATGAACTTTCCATACACATGCATACATATATATATATATATACATATACACGTAAAAGATCATGTGAGAAGTTGAGGTTAGCATGAGAATTGAATCTGAACCTTTGATCATTTTTTGAACAATGTCCTCCCATGAATTACGCTTTAGAATTAAATTGATCAGGTGCATCTCGGTGCATTTTATCCTAATGAGCATTGATTTCTCAGTTGATAACCACTTCTCATCAACAGTTGATAACCACTTTCACACTTGTCACTAAATTTGCCACTTTTCACCGAAACCCTACAATTGCAATTAATTTGACTAACACAATCTGGGGAAGTTTTCTTGCATTATTTCTTTCAAGGTGGATGATAATTAAGTTATTGTTTGAATAATTTATAGATAGTTGGTTTTTACAGGTTTTAAATATCTACGGTTTCGAATGATGAGTGTTGCATAGATTTACAATTGCAATTACTTATACTAGGAACACAATTTGGGGGAAAAATTATTCATTATTCAATTTGATGATGAATTATTGTTGAATTTCTATACGATAAAAGGTTTTATTTTGTCGTTATAAAATGTTGTAGATTGTGGAGAAAAACGCCGTATAAGGTGTAGCAAGGCGTCGAGGACAGATATGCGTTTAAGGGCATGTGGAACTTGTTGCGAACGTTGTCAATGCGTTCCCCCAGGCACTTATGGTAACTACGATGTGTGCCCGTGTTAGACTACTCATGGAGGTAGGCGAAAATGTCCATAAGTCACTTTTTGGAATTGACATCACCTTGTTAAGAAAGTTCTACAAACGAGAGCTTCAAATTTCGTTCAATAACATAATAAAATGTTACAACCTTCTATTCTGGAGATGATTTGATACAAACATTTATGTTCCACTTGCCCTTTCAATTCATTCAAAAATATTTTTTATCCATGAAAAACGGTAGATTTGGGTTACAGTATAGATGGTGATTTAAATAGAAACATTTCAAGAAAATTGAGCCCCTAATTAATTAAACTGGACGAAGTTTGACTTTAACTTACTAAAATGGCCAAACTCTCTTCAATTTAACTAAAATACCCAAAAAATCCACGAAATATCCCATGATCGCGGATCAAATGAAATTCACGGATTGGATGGGGTGGATCGCGGACAAAATATATTCTTATATATTCTAGTCCTTTTCAATTTATTTTGTAACTAAAATAATTTTATGAAATGGGTTTTCTGGAGTTGCATCGTGGAGAAAATATATTCTTAATCAAAGTGGAGTGCATCGCGGACAAACCAAATATATTCTTAATCAAAGTGGAGTGCATCGCGGACAAAATGGAGTTCATCGTGGACCTATCTCGTTTTTTAACTGGGTCCGCGATCGAAGGTTAAATAGCAAGAAAATTGGATAGTTTTGTAAAGTGGGAGTGAGATGCGGTACTTTTGTAACATAATTTTGAACTTCGTTCATTTTAATTAATTTCCGAAATTGAGCTTCACCAATGGCTAATCAACAACATAGCGACATCTATGTTAACCAAAAGTTATTGACGAATTATTGTTAGATTAGCAAGCAATTTATCTCAAAAGAACTAACATCGCTGATCTGTCATTAAAATACAACCATACAATTAGAGCATCTTTAATGAAGGTTCTTACCGCCTTATTAAATTAAAATTTCACATAAAAGTCCACAATGGTAGTTCTTATAAGAACCTCATTTTTGTGGGTCTCACGTATTTGTCTACATCAATAATTATTTTATATTTATAAATAAATATCAAATATTAAATTGAAGTACCAATAATAAAAATGAGGACATTGACATTTCACACAAATTTCATGGTAAGAACCAAGGTTCTTAAATAAGAACTCAAAGGTAATGAGGTTCTTATAAGAACTCTCGACAATGGTAGTTCTTACAAGACACACCACTTTTTGCTTATACGAACCTTGCATTGGAGATGCTCTTAGGACAACGAAATTAACAGTGGGTAACCAAATAATTGGTATTCTGTCGATAAATATTATTACTTTTATACTTTTTAATTTAATTTTCTTTAATGCGATTTTGAAATCCATCAATATTTTTTATTTATTATGGACATATCACAAGTGAGATTTAAGTTTAATATATATAGGGTTGTAAATGAACCGAACGTTCAGCGAACAGTTCGTGAACCGTTCAGTGGGAAGTTTGTTTGTAACAACCCATTCTAAAATAAAGCATGCAATTCATATAAAATGAAACATCCCAAAAACGGGTACCAAAGTTTCCTTACACAAGTCTCAAAATTCAGGTTGGCGGAAACAACCTATTACACAACTGAAAAAATACTAGTACTAAGAATAATAGTGTCACTGCCTCTACTGCATTTATCCACTAACTGCCCTGCTCACCTGCCAGAGCCCTTTGCTACATGCTTTCCTGAAAAAGGATTTAATTTGGAAATATGCGAGAGTTAGACCATGAGGTCTAGTGAGTCACTCCTGACAGTTCTCAAATCATATAAAAACATTTCATAGCTTTCATAATAAACATTCGCATAGCTAAACATTTCTAAATCTTTCACGGATAAAATTCGCTCTCGTAAATGGCACCCTGAAGTCACCCGAGAGTGACAACGAGTCAGTATCACGCTGCTTTATTGGGTCTCACTTCCCATGGCATAAACGGAACCTCCCCCCAACGTGAGTACCGGAAGAACCTCCCCCCGACTTAGCCAATTTACGTCTACACTATGTATGCATACATCTTATATAAAACTTTAAACAACTTTCATGCAGTTATAAGCATAAGAATAAAACATGGCAGTTCTCATCATGTACTCACTTTAGAAAACACATTTAAAAAGGCACGCATTTTGGTTAGAAAACTCACCTGGTGCTCTTACTTCTCTTTTTCCAATTGATTTTCCTGAAGGAATGGACAAAACATAAGCTGATCACTCATCTATCCGGACACACAACTTTCCGGACAACAACCCATTCCGGACAACTCTACTTTCCAGGCAACATCACATTCCGGACAACACTACTTTCCGGGCAACATCACATTCCGGACAACACTACTTTCCGGGTGACTCTACTTACCGGATACCCTTCCGGAAACCCTCGGCATAGAGTATTTCCGGATACTTAAGCTTACAGGATACCTTTTCCTGGTAACCTGCAACACTAGAAGCTTACCGGACACACGCCCGGTAACCTTCATCACCTGCAACTTACCGGACGGAACATTGGTCCGAAATCAGAGGCTAAGATCTTGCTAAACGCTCTACGAACAGAATGATAATGCGAAAATTAACCATACAGACGTTCTATAACCATTTCCCACAAAGCTTTTCTAACTAAACACGATTTAGGGGTGAATAAATCTTCCTTTTAGGTCTTTAATAACTTTAACAAGGAAAACCCTCAAACCTCCCAACAATCATCAAAACAATCTTAATCAGAGTTGTAGATTAAGACTTACCTGGTAGATTTCTTGCAGAAAAACGAATCCCAACCCACCTCTTCTTCTGATTTCAAGGATTGATGGTTTTCTTCTTCAAATGCTCAAGAACTCTCAAACTCCTTTTTCTCCTTCCTCTCAATTGCTCAGCCGCCAACTCCCAAATGATTGCCAAAACTAGGGTTTTATGCCAATCATTGGGTTTTTATACCCTAACCTTAGTTAACTATTTAGTCCCTCAACTTCAAATTTCATTGCATTCCAACACAAGACTTGAAACTCTTACAATATTGGTCTCGGTTACTACAACATTCCCCCCTCAAAAGAATTCCGTCCCCAGAATTCCATTCTCAAAAAGATGAGGGTATTTGGACTTCATATCTGATTCTACTTCCCACGTAGCCTCTCGTCCCTTATGATACCTCCATTGAACTTTTATTAGCCGAACTTCGCCATTCCTTGATTTCCGGACCTTGCTGTCCACAATCTCCATTGGTTCTTCTTCGTACATCAATTTCTCGTCAATGTTGACATCTTCTAACGGAATAGCCACATCGGTCTCGGCCAAACATTTCTTCAGGTTCGACACATGAAATGTCGGATGAATCCTTCTCAACTCTTCTGGCAAATCTAGCTTGTAAGCTACCGCGCCAACTCGTTCAACGATAATAAAAGGTCCCACATACCTCGGCCTCAGCTTTCCTTTCTTCCCGAAACGCACTACTCCTTTCCAAGGCGAGACCTTTAGCATTACTTTGTCTCCCATTTGAAATTCAATAGGCTTTCTTCTTCTGTTCGCATACTTCCTCTGTCGATCTTGCGCGATTCTCATCCTTTCACGAATTACCTCAATCTTATCTGTCGTTAGTTGAACAATTTCTGGGCCTGCCAATTGTCTTTCTCCTACCTCATTCCAACACAGCGGCGTACGACACTTTCGTCCGTATAAAGCTTCAAATGGCGCCGCTTGGATACTCGCATGATAATTGTTATTATATGAGAACTCTATCAACGGTAGATGTACTTCCCACGACCCTTTGAAATCGATTACACACGCTCGGAGCATATCCTCCAGTGTCTGAATAGTTCTCTCGCTCTGACCATCTGTTTCAGGATGATAGGTCGTGCTTAGCTTCAGTTGCATGCCTAACTCTCGTTGTAGACTCCTCCAAAATGTTGACGTGAATCGACTATCACGGTCAGACACGATGGATCGCGGCACCACGTGCCTAGACACTATCTCATTAACGTATAATCGGGTTAGTTTCTCCAACGAATCTGACTCCCTAATAGGTAAGAAATGCGCGGACATGGTGAGAATATCCACAATCACCCAAATCGCATCATTACCCTTCGGCGTCCTTGGTAACTTTGTAACGAAATCCATAGTGATATTATCCCATTTCCACACTGGAATTTCTGTAGACTGAAGTTCTCTGTACGGTCACTGATGTTTTGCCTTAACCTTCAAACATGTCACACATCGCTCCACCAGATGAGCGATATCCTTCTTCATCCGTGGCCACCAGTAAAACTGTCTCAAATCTCGATACATCTTATTCATTCCCGGGTGCAAGGAATACCGCGACTTATGCGCTTTCTCTAAGATGCTTACTCTTAAGTTACCCAACTTGGGAATCCACACCTGGTATTTCATACACTTCAACCCACCACTGTTGACTCCGAACAGTGATGTAACTCCGACGACTCTTTCGCTCTTCACGTTCTCTTCTAGTAACGCTTCCTCCTGAAACTTTTTAATTTCATCAAGAAGATTTGAGGTTGCCTCAACTCTGAAAGCCACAACTTTGGTCTGTTCTCCTCGCTCTTTCCGACTCAACGTGTCGGCTACCACATTAGCTTTACCCGGGTGGTAAAGAATCTCGCAGTCATAATCATTCAACAGTTCCATCCATCTCCTCTGCCTCATATTCAGTTCTTTCTGATCAAACAGATGCTTCAGACTTTTGTGATCAGTATAAATCTGACACTTTACTCCATATAAATAATGTCGCCAAATCTTTAAAGTGAACACCACCGCCGCTAACTCCATGTCATGCGTTGGGTAATTCTTCTCGTGATCTTTCAACTGTCGGGAAGCGTAGGCAATCACCTTTCCGTTCTGCATCAACACACACCCAAGCCCAAGCTTAGATGTGTCACTGTATATCACGAATCCATCCGATCCGTCAGGTAACGACAAAATCGGAGCACTGCTTAAACTTTCCTTCAACTTCTCAAACGCAGATTCTTGTGCTTCCGCCCACACGAATTTAACGTTCTTCCTTGTTAGAGATGTAACAGCCCACTCCAAGCATGCCAAAATAAGACATTAACATAATATAAATCGCCAAACATGGCTCAAAGTTTTTACACCGTCAAAATTCAAAATTTGGGTTTGCGGAAAATAACCCTAGTTACAACTGAGAGTTTCTAAACAAGAAACGTAAAGGAAGGTCTACTAAGTTAATCCACGCCCGCTCAAGCTTTCTCCTTCCCACCAGAGGAGCCGCCCCTAACCTGCTTTCCTGAAAAAAGGTTCAGTTTGAAAAGGCGAGGGTTAGACCATAAGGTCTAGTGAGGTCCCTCAGTTACAACCACACCACAACATTCATATAAAGGAGTTGTTAGATATATAAATCAACAAGAAGTTGGGCGAATAACATCCACCAAATAGTCCACGTCCAACACGTCATATGGGACACACCCCCCCCCCCCATAAATATAAATCGTGCTATATCATATGGGTCACACCCCCTATATATAGCATACTCCGCCACATGGGACACGCCCCCCATGTATATCGTACCATCTCATATGGGACACCCCCCCCCCCATGTATAACACATCATGCATATGGGACACCCCCCCATGTATAGCACATCGTGCATATGGGACACCCCCCATGTATAGCACACCACATTATAATGGGACACACCACCCATATACATATATAAACCACCGCATCATATGGGACACACCCCCATATATATATATATCACATCATGCATAAGAAATTCATATGCAACGTAACTTAAATAAGCATGCATGTACGGGAAACAACAAGTACCACCAAGCTTAGTTAGAAAAACTCACCTGGTGCTCTTACTTCTCTCCTCTAGGCTGGTTCCGACTCCCAAACGACTTCCCTGAACGCACAGGCAAAAATATAAGCTAAGTCATCCAATTATCCGGACACAGCAATTGTCCGGACAACTCGCCTATCCGGACAACATACCCATCCGGACAACACTTCTATCCGGACCACACTCCTATCCGGACAACATACCCATCCGGACAACACTTCTATCCGGACCACACTCCTATCCGGACAACCTACCCACCCGGACATCACATCTATCCGGACAACCAGCTCTCCGGGTGCTTACCCGGACACCTTCTTCTACTGAAGGTTTCCGGACGGGGCGCTGTTCGAGTTTTTCACCCGAAATCCCGTCCTAAGCTCCGCCAAAGTAACGATTAAGCAATAAACAACCACCAGAAACGTTCTAGAACCAAATCCCACAATATGCATCAATTAACATATACTAGAGGAGTTTAAACCTTCCACAAGAGCTTTGGCATTACTTTCATCAAACTAAACTTCTCAATACTCTACAATCAACAACCTGATTAAATGGAGTAATGGATTGAGAGTTTACCTGCTTAAATGCTTGCAAGAAACGAATTCCACAACAATCCTTCTTCTGATTTCCAATATTTGATTACTCCTCTCTCCAATGCACCAAAAACCTTCAAGAGCTCCTTTTCTCCCTTTCTCTCACAAAATCAGCCGACACACACCAAGTTTCAAGAGAAAAATGGTTCTCCTAGGGTTTTGAGCCCATTTTATACCTTATCCCACATTTACAAAATACCCCCTTCAACTTCCATTTTATTAAACTTCCACCACAAGACTTGAAACTCTTATTATTTTGGGCACGGTTACTACAACACTCCCCCCTCAAAAGAATTCTGTCCCCGGAATTCCATTCTCGAAAAGATGAGGGTACCTGGACATCATTTCCGATTCCACCTCCCACGTAGCCTCTCTCCCTTTATGGTATCTCCACTGAACCTTTACTAGACGAACCTCTTTATTCCTCGTCTTCCGGACCTTACTGTCCACGATCTCTATTGGTTCCTCCACGAACGTCAATTTCTCGTCAATACTGACATCTTCCAACGGAATGGCCATATCGGACTCGGCCAAACATTTCTTCAAGTTCGACACATGAAACGTCGAATGAATTCTGCTTAACTCCTCCGACAACTCCAACCTGTACGCCACCTCACCTACTCGCTTGGTGATGGCGAAAGGTCCAACGTATCTTGGTTTTAGTTTCCCCCTTTTTCCAAATCGGACCACTCCCTTCCACGGTGATACTTTGAGCATCACCTTATCCCCCACCGCGAATTCAATTGGTTTTCTTCTCTTATTCCCGTACGCTCTTTGACGATCCTGAGCCACCTTCAATCTTTCCCTGATCACGCTAATCTTATCGGCCGTTATTTGCACGATTTCCGTCCCTGTCAACTGCTTCTCTCCCACTTCATTCTAACACAACGGCGTCCTACACTTACGCCCATACAACGCTTCAAACGGTGCCGCTTGAAGACTGGAGTGATAACTGTTGTTATACGAGAACTCAATCAACGGTAGGTGGGATTCCCACGAACCCTTGAAGTCTATCACGCACGAACGTAACATATCCTCCAAAGTCTGAATAGTTCTCTCGCTTTGTCCATCCGTCTGAGGGTGATAGGCGGTGCTCAAACAAAGCCGCGTGCCTAACTCCCTTTGCAGACTCCTCCAAAACGACGACGTGAAACGACTATCATGATCGGAGACAATGGACGACGGCACTCCATGCCTCGTCACTATTTCATTGACATACAACCTCGCCAGCTTCTCTAACGAGTCGTCCTCCCGAATGGGTAGAAAGTGAGCCGACTTGGTGAGACGATCAACAATCACCCATATAGCATTATGCCCCTTCGGGGTCCTTGGTAACTTTGTTACAAAGTCCATGGTAATACAGTCCCACTTCCACACTGGTATCTCTAAGGGCAGCATTTCTCCATACGGCCTTTGGTGCTCTTCCTTGACCTTCAAACAGGTTATACAACGCTCCACAAAGTACGCGACATCTTTCTTCAACCCCGGACACCAATACAGTTGCCTCAGGTCTCGATACATCTTATTAGTACCCGGGTGAACAGAATATCGCGATTTATGCGCTTCTTCTAAGATTCGTTCACCCCACTCTTATCACACTTTAAGGATGTCACATAGCCGACAATCCTCTCACTTTTCCACTTCTCCTCTACTAGAGCCTCCTCTTGAAACTTCCTGATCTCGTCAAATAGATTAGGATCCACTTCAATTCGAAAGGCCACCACTTTCGTTGGCTCTCTTCTTTCTTTCCGACTCAAGGCGTCGGCCACGACGTTCGCTTTACCGGGATGGTAAAGGATCTCGCAATCATAATCACTTAAAAGATCCACCCAACGCCGCTGTCTCATATTCAGCTCCTTCTGATCAAACAAATGCTGGAGACTCTTATGATCAGAATAAATCTGACACTTAACCCCGTACAAGTAGTGTCTCCAAATCTTTAGCGCGAAAATCACCGTGGCTAACTCCATATCATGCGTAAGATAATTGTTCTCATGCTCTTTCAACTGACGGGACGCATAGGCAATCACCTTTCCGTCTTGCATCAGAACGCACCCTAGCCCCAACTTGGACGCATCACTGTAGATTACAAATCCTTCGGTTCCATTAGGCAAGGATAGAACCGGAGCACTACTCAACTTGTCTTTCAATTTGCTGGATGCTTCCTCCTGGGCCTTTGTCCATTCAAACTTAGAATTCTTCTTGGTTAAAGCAGTCAACGACGTAGCTATCCGAGAAAAGTCCTGAATGAATTTCCGGTAGTAGCCTGCTAACCCAAGAAAACTTCTCACCTCGGATGGCGATCTCGGGGTTTCCCACCCTCTAATGGCCTCCACCTTGGTCGGGTCTACCTTGACACCATCTTCCGACACTACGTGTCCTAAGAATTGAACTTCTTTGAGCCAAAACTCGCACTTAGAGAATTTTGCAAACAACTTCTCTCGCCGCAACAGATCTAGCACCAGGCGAAGATGTTCCTCGTGCTCACTCCGAGATTTGGAATAAATGAGGATGTCGTCGATGAACACGATCACACACTTGTCTAACAGGGCGCTGCACACTCGATTCATCAGATCCATGAATACCGCCGGAGCATTAGTCAACCTAAAGGGCATGACTAAGAACTCGTAATGCCCGTACCTCATACGAAATGCCGTCTTCGGCACATCCTCTTCCCTTACTTTCAACTGATGATAGCCAGATCTCAGGTCTATCTTCGAAAAGAATTTCACCCCTTGCAACTGATCAAACAAATCGTCGATCCTCGGAAGCGGATACTTATTCTTGATCGTTACCTTGTTGAGCTCGCGATAATCAATGCACATTCGCATCGATCCGTCTTTCTTCTTGACAAACAGTATCGGCGCTCCCCAGGGTGACGAACTAGGGCGTATGAACCCATTATCCAACAACTCTTGCAACTGAGTCATCATCTCCTTCATCTCTGCCGGTGCTAACCGATACGGCGCACGCGCTATCGGTGCCGCGCCGGGCATCAAATCAATTCTAAACTCGACCTGTCGATCCCGGGGTAAACCCGTCAGGTCATCCGAAAATACCTCCGGAAACTCACTCACCACCGGGACGTCTTCTAAACCTTTCTTCTCCTTCTTAGCGTCTAACACATATGCTAGAAAACCCTGACACCCCTTTTCTAAACAATGCCTCGCCTTCATCACCGTGATAAGGCAGGACTTACGTTCGCGCCTATCCCCATAGATCACTACCTCGGACTTATCCGGCAATGCGATACGAATCATCTTCTTATTGCATACAATGCTAGCATTATTACTAGCCAACCAATCCATCCCCACCACAACATCAAACTCTCCCATACCCATCGGGTATAGGCGCAAGGGAAAAGTATGACCCTCTACTTCCATACTACACCCCTCATATACCTCCTTCACCAAGACGCAACTATCGTCTGCAATTTCAACCTCAAAACCACACTCTAACCTTCGAGGCATCACTGACAGACACTGAGCAAAGATCGGCGAAACAAACGAACGGTTTGCACCCGAATCAAACAACACTTTAGCAAGCTTCGAATTAACAAGAAATGTAACTGATACCACGTCAGGCTCATCAACCGCCTCTTCCGCAGACATGTGAAAAGCTCTAGCCCTCACTCGGCCCGGTTCCACTTTCTTTTCTCCACCTCTTCCTCCTTGACCCCCTCCAGAACCACCAGAAGATCCCTTCCTCAACTGCGGGCAATCAGGTTTGATATGATCTGGAGAGCCACACTGGTAACACGTTCTCGGGCTAGAACATTCCCGCGCCATGTGCCCCAGTTTTCCACACTTATAACAACCATCAGGTTCAAAGCAATTTCCACGGTGCACTTTATTACACTTCCCACACGGCCTGTCACTGAACCTCGGTCCCCCCCGCAACTCGGGTCTAGAGGTCTTAGATCTCTTCACATCCCGCACAGGTCCATCCCACCTCCTCTTATCCACACTCCTTTCTGACATCTGTCGGTTCTTTTCCTTCTCAGTTAACTCGGCCGCATCGACCGCCGCTTGAAACGTCGCGGGGCCACGGTTCTGCACTAGCTCCCTTATACTGCTCTTCAGACCCCACACATACCTTTCAACTTGTCTTTCCTCAGTAGGTACATATACTTCAGCGAAACGTGCCTTTTCAATGAACTTAGAAGTGTATTCTTGCACAGACATCGACCCCTGCTCAAGTCCCATAAACTCCTCTTCCAATCTCTTTCTTGCCGCCAACGGGCAAAACTAGGCTAGGAACCTTCCAGTGAAAGTTTCCCACGATGTCGTCTTTGCCACTTCCGAACCTTTACCTCCTGTTTCCACATCCCACCAAAAGATAGCATTTGCCTTCAGCATTGACATGGCAAACAACACCTTATCTCCTTCAGCACACTTACTTGTGTCAAACGCCAGCTCCATCTCCCGAACCCACCTCATTGCCAAAACCGGGTCACATTCCCCCCTGAAAGATGGAGGCTTGCAAGACTTAAAGGTTTTGAAGGTACAACCCTTTTACCGACTTTGACTCTCCCGCCACAAAAGGGGTCACGTGAGAGTGACTTCCCATCTCAGCTATAGGTGACTTGGATGCCTCCGTCTCAGATTCTTTCACACTATCAGTCCGCCTTTCCGATGTCGACCCAGTACGATGCTTCAGCAATGCCTGCAAAGTCTCTTGCAGTTTACCCATTTCAACAGTAAACTTTTCTTCCGTCACAAAAGCCTGGTTGCGGTCCAGACTCGGACTCTCTTTCTCTGAAGCAGTACTCTCAGATTGGGTCGGCTTGCGTACCTTTGGTGCTCCCGCACTCTTAGTTCGACGGGCGGTTGGCGCCTTTTTCTTACCTCTGTTCACCATCCCGTTTCCCCCAGTCTGGGTGGCAGCTCGTCGGGGTGCTCTTCCCCGACCCCTTCCACGGCCTCCGCCTCTCCCGCGGGTAGCCGGTTGTCTCGGATAACCCACCGATCCATCCTCCAAAATCTCCTCCACGCGGATTTCCCTCGCTGTAGGCACAGTTTCCACAAACGGCACAGACTTACTCCTCAAACTTCGTTCTGACATTTTCAACTACTGAAACATTACACAAAACATAGATTAACAACCGCCCCAAAATAACAAGGCAAGAGTGATCCCCGTCATGTACCTGTAAACTCGCAATTACACTGGCCAGGTGTAATCCCGAACTTACCTTACATGATAGTTCTCACCACCCTATTATGTACGCATCCCAGTGAGGTCTCCCTAGGGCCTTCCTATTTTCTCAGTTGTACTCTACAATTTAAGTTTAGGCCCATCCGGTCACCTAAATCCCTTAAACTACGGCTCTGATACCAACTGTAACAGCCCACTCCAAGCATGCCAAAATAAGACATTAACATAATATAAATCGCCAAACATGGCCCAAAGTTTTTACACCGTCAAAATTCAAAATTTGGGTTTGCGGAAAATAACCCTAGTTACAACTGAGAGTTTCTAAACAAGAAACGTAAAGGAAGGTCTACTAAGTTAATCCACGCCCGCTCAAGCTTTCTCCTTCCCACCAGAGGAGCCGCCCCTAACCTGCTTTCCTGAAAAAAGGTTCAGTTTGAAAAGGCGAGGGTTAGACCATAAGGTCTAGTGAGGTCCCTCAGTTACAACCACACCACAACATTCATATAAAGGAGTTGTTAGATATATAAATCAACAAGAAGTTGGGCGAATAACATCCACCAAATAGTCCACGTCCAACACGTCATATGGGACACCCCCCCCCCCATAAATATAAATCGTGCTATATCATATGGGTCACACCCCCTATATATAGCATACTCCGCCACATGGGACACGCCCCCCATGTATATCGTACCATCACATATGGGACACCCCCCTATGTATAACACATCATGCATATGGGACACCCCCCATGTATAGCACATCGTGCATATGGGACACCCCCCATGTATAGCACACCACATCATAATGGGACACCCCCCCCCCCCATATACATATATAAACCACCGCATCATATGGGACACACCCCCATATATATATATATCACATCATGCATAAGAAATTCATATGCAACGTAACTTAAATAAGCATGCATGTACGAGAAACAACAAGTACCACCAAGCTTAGTTAGAAAAACTCACCTGGTGCTCTTACTTCTCTCCTCTAGGCTGGTTCCGACTCCCAAACGACTTCCCTGAACGCACAGGCAAAAATATAAGCTAAGTCATCCAATTATCCGGACACATCAATTGTCCGGACAACTTGCCTATCCGGACAACATACCCATCCGGACAACACTTCTATCTGGACCACACTCCTATCCGGACAACATACCCATCCGGACAACACTTCTATCCGGACCACACTCCTATCCGGACAACCTACCCACCCGGACATCACATCTATCCGGACAACCAGCTCTCCGGGTGCTTACCCGGACACCTTCTTCTACTGAAGGTTTCCGGACGGGGCGCTGTTCGAGTTTTTCACCCGAAATCCCGTCCTAAGCTCCGCCAAAGTAACGATTAAGCAATAAACAACCACCAGAAACGTTCTAGAACCAAATCCCACAATATGCATCAATTAACATATACTAGAGGAGTTTAAACCTTCCACAAGAGCTTTGGCATTACTTTCATCAAACTAAACTTCTCAATACTCTACAATCAACAACCTGATTAAATGGAGTAATGGATTGAGAGTTTACCTGCTTAAATGCTTGCAAGAAACGAATTCCACAACAATCCTTCTTCTGATTTCCAATATTTGATTACTCCTCTCTCCAATGCACCAAAACCTTCAAGAGCTCCTTTTCTCCCTTTCTCTCACAAAATCAGCCGACACACACCAAGTTTCAAGATAAAAATGGTTCTCCTAGGGTTTTGAGCCCATTTTATACCTTATCCCACATTTACAAAATACCCCCTTCAACTTCCATTTTATTAAACTTCCACCACAAGACTTGAAACTCTTATTATTTTGGGCACGGTTACTACAAGAGAGGTCAGTGGTGAGGCTATTCGAGAGAAGTCTTGAATAAACTTCTGGTAATAACCCGCTAAATCAAGAAAGCTTCTCACTTCCGATGGGGTTCTTGGCGCCTCCCAATCTTTAATGGCTTCAATCTTGGCGGGATCCACTTTGATGCCGTCCGCCGACACTACGTGACCCAAAAACTGTACTTCCCGTAACCAAAACTCGCACTTCAAAAACTTCACGTATAACTTCTAACGCTTTAGCAAATCCAGCGCTGCTCGAAGATGTCTCTCGTGATCCTCTCGGGTACGAGAATAAATTAAGATATCGTCAATGAAGACGATCACACATTTATCCAACAACGAGCTACACACTCTATTCATCAAATCCATGAACACCGCCGACGCATTAGTCAACCCGAAGGGCATGACTAAGAACTCATAATGTCCGTATCTCGTGCGAAAGGCTGTCTTCGGCACATCCTCCTCTCTCACCTTCAGCTGATGGTAGCCTGATCTTAAGTCTATCTTCGAGAAATAACTCGCACCTTGTAACTGGTCGAAGAGGTCATCGATCCTCGGAAGTGGGTACTTTTTCTTCACAGTTACTTTGTTGAGCTCACGGTAATCTATGCACATCCGCATAGATCCGTCCTTCTTCTTAACAAAAAGTACCGGAGCTCCCCAAGGCGATGAGCTCGGACGAATAAAACCTTTGTCGAGCAATTCTTGTAACTGAATCATCATCTCTTTCATCTCTGCCGGTGCCAGACGATAAGGCGCACACGCAATCGGTGCCGCCCCAGGCAACAGTTCTATTCTGAACTCTACTTGACGATCTGGAGGCAGACTCGTCAAATCATCCGGAAATACCTCAGGGTACTCGCTTACTATAGGTACATCCTCTACACTCTTCTTCTCCTTCTTAGCATCTAGCACATAAGCTAAATTGTAACATCCTAATATTTCGTTATTAGTACTTTAATAAGAATTGGGATTGTATGGGAATTTTATAATCCAATTTAAGGTTGAAATGCAAAAGATAAAAGTTTAGTGTAACTTTTGGAAAGATTAGAACTTGGTGGTAGTTTAGTCATTTTTCCTATAATTGTTGGATAAAACATCTGAGATAAGTGAAAGTATCTCATTCTCGTTTTGTTGAGTCGGTCAGTAAGCAGAAAGAGAGAAAAAGGAGAAAAGAGAGAAAAGGAAGGAAACAAGGGTTTTGGTCATCAATTTGGTAAGAAATTAATCTGTGTTTTGATAAAGACTGTTGTAGCTATAGAATTGTAAACGAATCTGTATTTTGGGATTGAATTGCAGAATCTTATTCAAGAGATTGAAGTTCTTATTTTGTGCAGAAGTCGGTTTTGCAGCAAAAATGTGAGTTCATTCGATTCGTTGTACAAATCAGTGTTTTTAAGTTGTACTAACCTTAATATAGCTGTATAAATTGATTGAGGACTGAATGGAATACATAGATTGAACTGATTTTACAAGTTAAGTCGATTTGTGGACTTGTTGAAATAAACTGTACGTAGTCCCGTACATGAAAAGCCCCGGTACTTATGAGTCCCGGTGCAGTCCCGGTAGAATAAAAAGTTCCGGTAGCGACAAGTCCCGGTAGTGGCAAGTCCCGGTAGTGGCAAGTCCCGGTAGTGGTAAGTCCCGGTAGTTGGAAGTCCCGGTAGAGGTAAATCCCGGTACTTATGAGTTCCGGTGAAGTCCCGGTATATGTGTTGAATACCGGGAGATGGGGATACCGGGAGTTGGATAAAAAGAGTCAGTTTCTAGATGTTTTGTAGCGGAACCCCCGTGCTAAGTCGCCGAAGGGGGGCATTTGAGGATGAAGATACGATAGGTTATCTAGTATTCTTAGATTTGAGAATATGATATGAGTTGTAATATGTTGTTAAGCAGATACGTTAGTAAAGTGTAATGGATCCATAGGCACTAGTGGTTATGTACACGTAGAATAGATGAAGATTAATCATTATTCTGATGTGTGTGAGAAATCATGAAATAAACGTAATTCCTGATTTCTAAGGAAAAGAAGAGATTGGCATGTGTATATTGTAATCACTATTTCCTTTTCTAAGAAATAGGCATGTGTATATTGTTATTTCTTAGATGTGTACAGAAATGGGCATGTGTATATTGCGGTTTCTGGAATAGACATGTACGGAATTGGGCATGTGTATATTGCGATTTCCGAAATAAAAACATTACTCTATAATCAGTACAGATTCGTAGGGTAGATCTGAGACATGATATGATGATGGAATGTGTGTCAGTCATATTCATGGGATTAGATGGAAGTCGTGTTAACGGAATAGAGTTACACTTTTGGTAAGAAAAAGGGTAACCAGGTTTGTTATAACTTGCTTACATTGATTTTGCAAATGTTATTATGGAAACGAATGTTCTCACTAGGCGTTAGCCTAATCGTTTCATATGATGTTTTCTTACCAGGTACCAGCTCGGGAAAGTAAAGGGTTGTGGGACGAGCATTTTTGGAATAGCAGAGGTGTCAATTAACCAGAAGAGATTTTGTTGGATTGCTTAGATAACTTAGCTAATCTGATTGTAGTGATGTGATTAGATTAATAGGTTATTTGAAGAATCCTGTATTGTAAATGTACTCTTGATGGTTAATTACCTTGCTATATATTTATAAGTTGAAGTTTCTTGTATCATAACTTGTGAAATTTGAGGTTCAAATTAGCCCTGATTTTAGGGTGTTACATAAATACCCCAAACACCCTTTCCCCAAACATCGCCTAGCTCTCATCATCGATATCAAACACGACTTTCTATTCCGCTGATCTCCGTAAATTATCACTTCTTTCTTATCGGGTAAGGCGATCCGAATTAGTTTCTTATTACATACTATACTAGCATCATTCTCCGCTAACCAGTCCATTCCTAGGACCACATCAAACTCCCCCATCCCCATAGGATACAACCTTAAAGGAAACAAGTGTCCATCCACGTCTATGCTACATCCCTCATAGACCTCTTTTACCCAAACTCGACTATCATGTAATACCCCGGGTAAGTTTGTTAGTTAAAGTCTCGTTTCGTTAAAATTTATTTAACTTTATAATTGATGTTAGGGTAAGTTTAGGAGAGTTTATAAGTTTAAGGGTGTTTGGATTAATATTAAGAATTCCAAGGTCTAATTAGTAAATATGGTTAGATATTATCCTCTTGGTATTCAGATATTTTCACAAAAACCAGAAACAACAGTGTGTGTAAGTGTGTGTTTTTTAGAGCAAAAGGAGAAGAAGAAGAAAGGAAAAGGCTAGGGCTTTAAATTGGTGGACTTGGAAGGGATTTAAGGTATGTTTTCTTTGTGTTTTATGTCTATAATTTCTATTAGGAAGTATCTATCGGATTAGAATTATCACATCTGGACTGGGGTTGATTTCAGTTGAATTCTGGGTTAAAAATAGGCAAACCGACAGAGGTTTCTGGATAGAATGAATGTGTTCGGGTAGTTTTGTTGGTGGTGTCCGGATGATGTGTTAAAGGTGTCCGGACGAGTTCATTATCCGGGTAAGTCTTTCTTTTCTATAGTTTCCGGATGAAATGAGATACCAGATGGTGTCCGGATTGCTTTGATGTCCGGGTGTTATCCGGATTACTTATGTTGTTCGGAAAGGTTATGCTGTCCGGGTTGTATGAACTGTCCGGAAAGTTGTGTTGTCCGGATAGTTAGAGTGGCCGGGAACTTTGAGCTGTTTGGTCACTTTTGAGGGTTCAGATGCTTTTGAGTATCCAGTAAGCTGTGTGTTGTTAGACCTTAGATAGGTAATGAATGAGGACTGAATATTCTGTGGACTAGACTTAAGTTCGGGCTTAGGGATAACGTTGGAGGAGTTGAGTTATCTAGAGTTCTTAGCTCTAGTAAGTCTTATGTGTTCTATTTGGTAAAGAGGTACTTGTATCTATTTGTTTCAGATTCTGTGGATTTGGGGTGAAAGCTAGACTGTTTTTGAGAAAGGATTGGAAGCGTTTTGATAAGCAAAACAGGTGAGTTTTACTTAAAAATGTTTTTAAACTGGAATACATATATGTGTGTATTGGATATGTGATTGATGATGTCTTTATATGCTTATGTTGGAAATATAATATGTTGAGATGTATATTATATTTACATGAGTATTATACGAGAGTATATTGTCCGGGCTTAGGACCGGTGGTGTTGGCTGTAATACTCGTACGACGGTGTTGGCTGTAATCGTCGTACAGCGGAGTTAATTTATTAGTTGGCTTGCAACCAACTAATATGGCCATGGGAATGAGGAAGGAAAGTACACGAAGTGTGAGTTCTAATCGATATCTGTGATTGTGTTATGTGTATGGGATTTATGTAAATGGTTTCAAACTAACCGGGATTTTCTCACTTAGACCATTAGGTCTAACCCTCATTTTTGTTTTAAAATATGTATTCCAGGTCGTTGAGCAAACAAGGACAAGTGATAGGAAAGATCTAGGAATTTCTTTTGAAGAACCATGAAGCACTTTTGTATCTATCATGTTTAGTAGAT
The DNA here is from genome assembly GCA_033807775.1 of Saussurea involucrata. Classification (NCBI taxonomy): domain Eukaryota; kingdom Viridiplantae; phylum Streptophyta; class Magnoliopsida; order Asterales; family Asteraceae; genus Saussurea; species Saussurea involucrata. The sequence goes on from CM066322.1 coordinate 171,247,145, forward strand.
ATTATGTAAAAAGTTTGTACTGAAAGACTTATTTTGTTAAGCTAAGGGACCGTAAATGAAATATGATGTATCTTTGTGGTGAAATTATGTTATGAAATATGTGTTTTTTGTATGTTTGGGAATCCGGGTTGTTACAGATGGTATCAGAGCCCTAGTTTAAGGGATTTAGGTATTCGTATCTATACCTAGACTTAAACTGCATGCGAAGTAGAATGTCCCTAATAATTTTAGAAACCTTGGGATGTTAAATATAAAAAGGTAAAAGGAACATCATGTAAGGTAATTTCAAATTACGCTTGGCCAGTGTAATCGTGAACTTACAAGTACATGTTTGGACTGGAATACCTTGTTATATGGGGTATGTGCTTATGTGTATATTAACCTTGTCTGAATAAACAGAATGGCAAGTGGTACTAGACAAACGAATCGGGAAGGAGGAGGAAATCCGAATAGAACAAATCCAACAGTCGGAGGAAGGGGAAGAGGGGGAGAAAGAGGTAGGGGCAGAACAGGCGGCAGAGTTCAGCCGCGAGGTGCTGAATTTGTAACAAGGGATGATTTGGCAGCCGAAATGGGAAGATTACAAGCGAATATCCAAGCCATGTTTAATCGAACTCGTGATACTGAAACAGAAAGACCAGATCCTACTCATGAAGACGAAATGCCTATTGCTCCTACTGTTGTACCAGTAATGAAAAAGTGTGATTATAAAATGTTTCTCAGTTGTAAGCCTCAGACCTACTCAGGAGACCGGGATCCAGTGAAAGCTATGAGATGGCTGAAGGAAATAGAAGCTATCTTTAAGACTAGTAAGTGCACGGAAGAGGATAGGGTACTTTATGGAACCGCAATGTTGAAAGGCGATGCTTTATATGGTGGGAAGCTCATAATTCTTCGGGAGGTTCTGACATATATTCTACCTTCTCTTGGGAAGAATTCGTTATAGCTTTCAGAAAACAGCTCTGTCCTCATGCAGCAGTCAAACAATTGGAGGAAGAGTTTATGAACTTGCAACAAGGAAATTTATCTGTTCGGGACTACACTGATCGTTTTCTGGAAAAATCTCGTTTTGCGGAGTATTATGTTGCCACGGAGGCCATGAAGATTGAAAGGTTTATCTTTGGGTTGAATGCAGAAGTCAGAAGTTTTGTAATTGCTAAAGGACCAGAAACCTTCTCCGTCGCAGTAGACGCCGCGGAAACCGTGGAGCAGGATAAAGGAAGAAATACTAGCGATAAAGGTGCGGGAAAAAGGAAGTGGGAAGGACCACAGTATGATCCAAAAAAGTCCAGGTTTCAGAGGTTTGATAACCATATGCCTTTCCGAACAGCGGAGAGACCTTGTCCGAAGTGCAACCGTAACCACCAAGGAAATTGTCAAATAGATTCTCGGATTTGTTATAGGTGTGGGAAGACCGGACATGTTGCTAAAGACTGTCGAGTAACGCGGTTTTGTTTCTCGTGTAATTCTCCGGATCCCATACAGTCTGATTGTCCGAGGGGAAGAATACAGCAAGGGGGTACGTCAGGGAAACCAACGATTGTCAGACCAGTAATACCAAGAATAGAACCACCAAGAACAAGAGGTCGTTCATTTCAGATGACATCAAAAGAAGCGGAGGAAACTCCGGACGTGGTTACAGGTACATTTTCAATAAACTCTACACGTGCTAAGGTGTTATTTGACTCCGGTGCAAACCGATCGTTCGTATCTCCTTCATTTGCTGCTTATATGCATTTAAAGCCTAAAGTGTTAGATCATGCTTTAATGGTAGATACTGCAAATGATAATCAAGTGTCGGTTAAAGAAGTATTTGATAGCTGTGTGATAAATATAGAAGGGTGTGGAGTACTGATACAATTATTTCTTATAGCTTTGATCGAGTTCGATGTGGTAGTAGGGATGGATTGGTTAGCTGAGAATGAAGCTAACATAGTTTGTGATAAGAAGCTAATAAATGTTGTCTTACCTGAGAAGGGGCCGGTAGTGATTTATGGTGATCGTAGAAATCATCAGTCTTTCCTAATATCTATGTTAAAAGCATGTAAGTGTGTCAGTAAAGGTTGCCCGAGTTACTTAGCTTATATGATAAATACTAAGCTAGAGAAGAGTAAGTTGGAAGATATTCCAATTGTTAGTGAATTTCCAGAAGTTTTCCCCGAGGACTTGAATAGTCTTCCGCCCGTTAGACAAGTAGAGTTTGGTATAGATCTGATTCCTGGAGCCGCTCCTGTAGCCCGTGCACCGTATCGTCTAGCACCTCCAGAGATGAAAGAAATGATGGCACAACTGCAAGATCTTTCAGATAAGGACTTCATCAGACCCAGTTCTTCGTCGTGGGGTGCACCAGTTTTGTTTGTGAAAAAGAAGGATGGTTCGATGAGAATGTGTATTGACTACCGGGAACTGAATAAGCGTACGATCAAGAACAAGTATCCACTTCCCAGAATTGATGACCTCTTTGACCAATTAGTTGGAGCTTGCTATTTCTCCAAGATTGATCTAAGATCCGGTTATCACCAGCTGAAGGTTAAAGAAGAAGATGTTCTGAAAACTGCTTTCCGCACAAGGTATGGTCATTATGAATTCTTGGTGATGCCGTTTGGACTGACAAATGCTCCAGCTGCCTTTATGGATTTAATGAATCGGGTATGTAAGCCGTATCTCGATAAATTTGTTATTGTATTTATCGATGATATACTTATCTATTCCCGATCCAAAGAAGAGCACGCACAACATCTTCGTTTGATTATGGAATTGCTGAAGAAAGAAAAGTTGTATGCTAAATTTTCTAAGTGTGATTTCTGGCTACGAGAGGTTCAGTTTTTGGGGCATGTAGTTTCCGAGAAAGGCATTCAAGTTGATCCAGCGAAAATAGAAGCAATTGAAAAGTGGGAACCGCCGAGAACGCCAACCGAAGTACGTAGTTTTCTGGGTTTAGCCGGCTACTATCGGAAGTTTATAAAAGACTTCTCTCGTATCGCGACGCCTTTGACTAAGCTGACTCAGAAGAATCTAAAGTTTGAATGGAAAGCAGAACAGGATGAAGCATTCCGGATGTTGAAAGAGAAACTGTGCAGCGCGCCAATTTTGTCATTACCTGAAGGTTCCGAGGACTTTATTGTTTATAGTGATGCTTCCAAACTGGGATTGGGATGTGTACTTATGCAGCGTGGTAAAGTGATTGCTTATGCTTCTTGTCAACTAAAAGATCATGAAAGACAGTATCCGACACACGACATGGAACTTGCAGCAGTTGTTTTCGCGTTGAAGATATGGAGACATTATCTTTACGGATCTAAATGTCAAATTTATACCGATCATAAGAGTCTCCAACATCTCTTTGATCAACGAGAATTGAATATGAGGCAAAGAAGATGGCTAGAACTGGTGAACGATTATGACTGCGAAATTCTTTATCATCCGGGAAAGGCGAATGTGGTAGCTGATGCATTGAGTCGTCAAGAAAGAAGTGGAACAATAAAAGCCATTGCACTACGAGCTGAACTTCTACCTAACATATTAGACGAATTACATAAGTGTCAAGTAGAAGCCTATCAAGAAGAACAATTGAAATCAGAACGGTTAGTGGGGATATCAGCATTGCTTGTAAAAGATGATCGTGGGTTATTGTGTCTGGGGAACAGAATTTGGGTGCCTCGTTTGGGTGGTTTACGTGACCGGGTACTACAAGAAGCTCATCAGTCTCGATTCTGTATACATCCAGGTACGAATAAGATGTATAAAGATCTAAAACAATCTTATTGGTGGTCGGGAATCAAAAGAAGTATTGCTCAGCATGTGGAAGGTTGTACTACTTGTAAGAAGGTAAAGATTGAACATCAAAAGCCGTTTGGTGAGTTGCAAAGATTAGAAATACCTATGTGGAAATGGGATCAGATTACTACAGATTTCATCACGAAGCTACCAAGGACTCCGAAGGGATTTGATGCCATTTGGGTGATCGTTGACAGGTTGACAAAGTCTGCTCACTTTCTACCGATAAAGGAAACCGGTTCGTTGGAACGATTAGCCAAGTTGTACATTGATGAAATAGTAACTCGACATGGAGTTCCAATCTCGATTATCTCTGATCGTGATAGTCGTTTTACTTCAAGGTTCTGGAGAAGTTTTCAAAAAGAAATGGGGACGCAAATAAAGTTAAGTACATCGTATCATCCTCAAACTGACGGACAGAGTGAAAGAACGATACAGACTCTAGAAGATATGTTACGGGCATGCATTGTTGACTTCGGAGGATCGTGGGATAAGCATTTTCCGTTGATCGAATTTGCCTACAACAACAGTTATCATTCCAGCATATAAGCGGCACCGTTCGAAGTTCTATATGGTAGAAAATGTCGAACTCCTTTGTGTTGGAACGAAGTGGGAGAGAAACAGCTAGCGGGGCCAGATATAGTTCAGTTAACAGCGGATAAGATTACTCAGATTCGGGAACGTTTGAAAGTGGCTCAAGACAGGCTGAAAAGTTACGCGGACCGACGCCGAAAACCGTTAGAGTTTCAAGTTGGAGATTTTGTAATGTTAAAAGTCTCACCTTGGAAATGAGTCATTCGGTTTGGAAAGCAAGGTAAACTGAGCCTAAGGTACATTGGACCGTTTGCAATTACAGAAAGAATCGAAGTAGTAGCCTACAGGTTAGATCTTCCGCTAGAGTTAAGCAGGATTCACAATGCGTTCCACGTTTCAAATTTTCGAAAGTGTTTGGTTACACCAGATCAGGCAATATCTCTACCAGATATACAAGTTGATGAAAAGCTGAATTATGATGAGGAACCTGAAGCCATAGTTGACCACAAAGTTAAAGTATTGCGGAACAAAGTAATCAGACAAGTGAAAGTTCAGTGGAGACATCATAGGGGTCAGGATGCTACTTGGGAAACAGAATCAGAAATGAGAACCAAGTACCCGTACCTATTTGCCTAACCGAATTCCGGGACGGAATTATTTTAAGGGAGAGATGATGTAATACCCCGGGTAAGTTTGTTAGTTAAAGTCTCGTTCCGTTAAAATTTATTTAACTTTATAATTGATGTTAGGGTAAGTTTAGGAGAGTTTATAAGTTTAAGGGTGTTTGGATTAATATTAAGAAGTCCAAGGTCTAACTAGTAAATATGGTTAGATATTATCCTCTTGGTATTCAGATATTTTCACAAAAACCAGAAACATCAGTGTGTGTAAGTGTGTGTTTTTTAGAGCAAAAGGAGAAGAAGAAGAAAGGAAAAGGTTAGGGCTTTAAATTGGTGGACTTGGAAGGGATTTAAGGTATGCTTTCTTTGTGTTTTATTTCTATAATTGCTATTAGGAAGTATCTATCGGATTAGAATTATCACATCTGGACTGGGGTTGATTTCAGTTGAATTCTGGGTTAAAAATAGGCAAACCGACAGAGGTTTCCGGATAGAATGAATGTGTTCGGGTAGTTTTGTTGGTGGTGTCTGGATGATGTGTTAAAGGTGTCCGGACGAGTTCATTATCCGGGTAAGTCTTTCTTTTCTATAGTTTCCGGATGAAATGAGATACCGGATGGTGTCCGGATTGCTTTGATGTCCGGGTGTTATCCGGATTACTTATGTTGTCCGGAAAGGTTATGCTGTCCGGGTTGTATGAACTGTCCGGAAAGTTGTGTTGTTCGGATAGTTAGAGTGTCCGGGAACTTTGAGCTGTTTGGTCACTTTTGAGGGTTCAGATGCTTTTGAGTATCCAGTAAGCTGTGTTTTGTTAGACCTTAAGATAGGGAATGAATGAGGACTGAATATTCTGTGGACTAGACTTAAGTTCGGGCTTGGGGATAACGTTGGAGGAGTTGAGTTATCTAGAGTTCTTAGCTCTAGTAAGTCTTATGTGTTCTATTTGGTAAAGAGGTACTTGTATCTATTTGTTTCAGATTCTGTGGATTTAGGGTGAAAGCTGGACTGTTTTTGAGATAGGATTGGAAGCGTTATGATAAGCAAAACAGGTGAGTTTTACTTAAAAATATTTTTAAACTGGAATACATATATGTGTGTATTGGATATGTGATTGATGATGTGTTTATATGCTTATGTTGGAAATATAATATGTTGAGATGTAATTTATATTTACATGAGTATTATACGAGAGTATATTGGTTGGGCTTAGGACCGGTGGTGTTGGCTGTAATACTCGTACGGCGGTGTTGGCTGTAATCGTCGTACAGCGGAGTTAATTTATTAGTTGGCTTGCAACCAACTAATATGGCCATGGGAATGAGGAAAGAAAGTACACGAAGTGTGAGTTCTAATCGATATCTGTGATTGTGTTATGTGTATGGGATTTATGTAAATGGTTTCAAACTAACCGGGATTTTCTCACTTAGACCATTAGGTCTAACCCTCATTTTGTTTTAAAATATGTATTCCAGGTCGTGAAGCAAACAAGGACAAGTGATAGGAAAGATCTAGGAATTTCTTTGGAAGAACCATGAGGCATTTTTGTATCTATCATGTTTAGTAGATAGTATGTAAAAAGTTTGTACTGAAAGACTTAATTTGTTAAGCTAAGGGACCGTAAATGAAATATGATGTATCTTTGTGGTGAAATTATGTTATGAAATATGTGTTATTTGTATGTTTGGGAATCCGGGTTGTTACATATCATCCGCTATCTCTACCTCAAACCCAAAGTTCAACCTTTTGGGTTCCACTTGCAATTTTCGAATAAAAATCGGTGACACAAACGAACGATTGGCCCCCGAATCAAACAACACTTTAGCACAAATCGAGTATATAGGAAAGGTACATGTCACCACACCAGGCGTGTTCACCGCCTCTTCAACCGACAAGTGAAAAGCCCTCGCCCTCGCGCGAGCCGGCTCCACCTTTCTCTCACCACCTCTTCCTCCGTTACTGCCACCTTCACCCCCAGAATATCCTTTCTTCAATTGCGGGCAGTCCCACTTGACATGATCTGGTGCTCCACATTGAAAGCATGATTTCGAGCTGCGGCAATCCTGAGCCATATGACCTGTCTTTCCGCACTTGAAACATCCGTCTTTATCAGCCAACCACTCTCCCTTGTGCATCCGATTACACTTACCACATGGTTTCTCCCCTGATCTAGGCCCCACCCGCAGCTCGGATCTAGGCGCGCTTGGCCTCTTTCGATCTCTAGTCGGTCCTTCCCACTTTCGCTTGTCTCCGACTCTCTCGGTTATCTGCCTGTTCTTCTCTTTCTCAGTGAGTTCTGCAGTGTCAACCGCAGCCTAGAATGTAGCCGGGTCTTTCACTTGCACCGACTCCCTTATACTGCTCTTTAGCCCATAAATGTACCTTTCTATGCGTCGCTCTTCTGTAGGCACATACAGTTCAGCAAATCTAGCCTTCTCGATAAACTTTGATGTATACTTCTGAACCGACATTGACCCCTGTTCCAAACCCATAAATTCCTCTTCAAGTTTCTTAACTGCCGCCAACGGGCAAAACTGTGCTCTGAATCTTCTTACAAATGATTCCCACGACGTGCTCTTAGCTACTTCCGATCCTCTTCCTCCGGTTTCAACATCCAACCAATAGATGGCCTCAGACTTCATCATCGACATTGCAAACAGTACCTTATCTTCCTCGGTGCACTTGCTAGTATCAAATGCTAACTCCATCTCACGAACCCATTTCAAAGCCAGAACGGGATTGCACTCCCCGTTGAACGTTGGAGGTTTGCACGAAGCGAAGGTCTTAAACGAGCACCCTTTTACCATCTTTGGTTCATAAGCAGCAATTGGAGTTGTCACAGAGTTGTTCCCGATCTCAGTCCGTGGTGGACTAGTTCCCTCTGCTTTCAAGGTCTTCTGCAGTTTATCCATCTCTGCTGTAAACTTCTCCTCCGTTACAAAAGCTGGTGCGGTTTCAGGTTTACCCCCTTTTTAGCTTTCGCTTTCTTTGCAGGTGCAGAACTCTCCTGTTCGGATATCTCTTATACCTCTGGTTCTTCTACGCTTTTAGCCTTACGCCTAACCGACACTTTCTTCTTTTTACCCTTGCCCTTGGTGGTTGCCGCCCCCACCTCAGTAACGGCCTTTCTCGGTACTGTTGCCTTGCCTCTCCCACGGCCTCTACCCCTCCCACGAGTGGCCGCTGCTCTCGGAGAATTCACAGGTCCATCCTCCGCTATCTCCTCAAATCGAATTGCTTCTTCATATGGCATAGTGTCTTCATTCGACACTTCTTCCACAATGGGCATCGACCTACTTCTCAAGACTCTTGCAGACATTCCTGATTACTGGTGCACAACAATTAAACTAATTTAATACTACTGCCACAGAATAATAAGGCAATTTAAGCACATACATGTACCTGTAAGTTCACAATTACACTGGCCAGGTGTAACCCCAAACTTACCTTACATGACCGTCCTCGGTACCCTATTAGTCCTAGATCTGCATTAGTGCCATCCTAGCGCAATACCTGATTCTCAGTTGTGATTTCTACTCCCCAAGTTTAAGTCTAGGCCCGTCCGGTCACCTAAATCCCTTAAACTATGGCTCTGATACCAATTGTAACAACCCATTCTAAAATAAAGCATGCAATTCATATAAAATGAAACATCCCAAAAACGGGTACCAAAATTTCCTTACACAAGTCTCAAAATTCAGGTTGGCGAAAACAACCTATTACACAACTGAGAAATACTAGTACTAAGAATAAAAGTGTCACTGCCTCTACTGCATTTATCCACTAACTGCCCTGCTCACCTGCCAGAGCCCTTCGCTACCTGCTTTCCTAAAAAAGGATTTAATTTGGAAATATGCGAGGGTTAGACCATGAGGTCTAGTGAGTTCCTCCTGACAGTTCTCAAATCATTTAAAAACATTTCATAGCTTTCATATGTAAAACTTTCAATAATAAACATTCGCATAGCTAAACATTTCGAAATCTTTCACGGATATAATCCGCTCCCGTAAATGGCACCCTGAAGTCACCCGAGAGTGACAACGAGTAAGTATCACGCTGCCTTATTGGGTCTCACTTCCCATGGCATAAACGGAACCTCCCCCCGACGTGAGTACCGGCGGAACCTCCCCCCGACTTAGCCAATTTACGTCTACACTATGTATGCATACATCTCATATAAAACTTTAAACAACTTTCATGCATTTATAAGCATAAGAATAAAACATGGCAGTTCTCATCATGTACTCACTTTAGAAAACACATTTAAAAAGACACGTATTTTGGTTAGAAAACTCACCTGTTGCTCTTACTTCTCTTTTCTAATCTGTTCCCGACTTCCAATTGATTTTCCTGAAGGAATGGACAAAACATAAGCTGATCACTCATCTATCCGGACACACAACTTTCCGGACAACATCCCATTCCGGACAACTCTACTTTCCGGGCAACATCACATTCCGGACAACACTACTTTCCGGATGACTCTACTTACCGGATACCCTTCCGGAAACCCTCAGCATAGAGTATTTCCGGATACTTAAGCTTACCGGATACCTTTTCCCGGTAACCTGCAACACTAGAAGCTTACCGGACACACACCCGGTAACCTTCATCACCTGCAGCTTACCGTACGAAACACTGGTCCGAAATCAGAGGCTAAGATCTTGCTAAACGCTCTACGAACAGAATGATAATGCGAAAGTTAACCATACAGACGTTCTATAACCATTTCCCACAAAGCTTTTCTAACTAAACACGGTTTAGGGGTGAATAAATCTTCCTTTTAGGTCTTTAATAACTTTAACAAGGAAAACCCTCAAACCCCCCAACAATCATCAAAACAATCTTTATCAGAGTTGTAGATTAAGACTTACCTAATAGATTTCTTGTAGAAAAACGAATCCCAACCCACCTCTTCTTCTGATTTCAAGGATTGATGGTTTTCTTCTTCAAATACTCAAGAACTCTCAAACTCCTTTTTCTCCTTCCTCTCAATTGCTCAGCCACCAACTCCCAAATGATTGCCAAAACTAGGGTTTTGTGCCAATCATTGGGGTTTTATACCCTAACCTTAGTTAACTATTTAGTCCCTCAACTTCAAATTCCATTGCATTCCAACACAAGACTTGAAACTCTTACAATTTTGGTCTCGGTTACTACATCGTTTATGTTCGTTTATTTAATAAATGAACGAACATGAACATGTTTTTTGTTCGTTTAGTTAAATGAACGAACATGAACAACGGTGAACGTTCGTTCATTTATGTTCGTTAATGTTCGTTCGTGTATGGTCGTTTACGTTCGTTTATGTTCGTTTGTGTTCATTTATGTTTGTTTATATCTGTTTATATATATAAACATATTTACATAATATGGAATTAATGAGTGTAAAATCATCAAGTAAATTTATCTTTTAGAATTTATTTTTTATACCTACTAAGTTAACCCGGTTTTTCATTTTGTTAAGGTATTTTTTACGAACGAAATGATGAGTACGGTGGTTGTTTTTTGTTCATTTGGGTTCGTTCGTTTATGTTCATTTAAGTTCGTTCGTTTACGTTCGTTTAACTCTTGATGAACGAACATAAACGAACACGAACAAACAAAAATTCTTAACGAACTAACATGAACACAAAAAATCTCGTTCGTTTACCGTTCGTGTTCGTTCGTTTGTTCGGTTAAGTTAAACGAACGAACATGAACAAGCCTCCATTCGTGTTCGTTCGGTTCGTTTACAGCCCTATATATATATATATATATATATATATATATATATATATATATATATATATATATATATATATATATATATATATATATTTTGTAAAACCTGTTTGCAATCCTTCAGCAATTAAATGATCAAACATTTTAATATTAGTCATGTGAATTATACTTAAATGTTTATAATTTTCCAATTATTATTTTTAAACTCATAATTATTATTATAATAAATAAAAGTTATCATATTTAGGGGGTGTTTGGGATTGCTTATTTATTTGACTTATTTGCTTATTGTTTTTTCTCACCGTAAATAAACTATTTTTAGTGTTTGGACTGGGAAAAAGAAAAGTGCTTATAACTTTTTTCCACCACAAATAAGTTGTTTGTGATAAGTTAATTCATTCTAACTTATTTGAAACTGCTTATAACTATTTGTCTAAATTAAAATTTTACACCTAACTCCTTATTACAACATAAGTTAATAAACACTTTTAAAAATAAGCATGAGCTGTTTTAAATAAGCAATCTCAAACACCCCCTTACTATATTATATTAATAACCTAAGAAATTTATAATTTCAAAAATAAAAAAATTAATATTAAAATATCAACTCACTTCATTTCATAACGTTAACGCGTGCTTCAGGCAGGATTTTTATGTGGCGGGGCCATATGCCCATATTTGGCATGGAAAAAAAGCTATTTAGGTAGCAACACAACACTTGTCGTCTTGTTGATACTTGGATTTTTATGTGGCGGGGCCAAAATAACATTTATCCGTTAGGAGTTAGGTTACTTTTTTAGTATATATATGAAATTTTAAAAAATGATTGTTCATATAAGAGATAAGTATCTGAACCTTCAAAAATATATGATTATTTTATATGGAAGAAGATATATGAAACTTAAAAATCCAACAAACATATTATGAAACCGTTTATGAAACTTGAAATTTTCGAAAAGACAGTTTATGAAACTTAAAAATTTGAAAATTTCGAAAACACAGTTTACCAAAAAACATATTATGAAGCTCGCTGGAATTAGGGGAGGTCGCCGGAGAGGGAGTAGTGGAGAACCACGATGGTTCTCGATCACCAGCGTAGTGATGGTGGTTCCCGGTCGCCCTTGTAGTGACGGTGATTCTCAGTCGACGGTGTAGTGATGGTGGTTCTCGGTGCAGTCGGAATTTTGTGTGTGAGAGAAAGAGAGAGGTGCCGCCGGAAATTGAGAGAGAGAGAGAGAGAGATTAAATCCGGAAATTGTGAGAGAGAGATAGAGATTAAATCCGGAAATTATGGGATTCCTTTATTAAAATAATGACAATTTTTTTTGGGTAATTATCCTATGATTTTATTTGATTTTTAATTCCCAAACTACCCTTTCCCTATTTTTTAATAAATTTAAATCCAGAAAATTTCTTAACCGTCGATCAAAATAATGGATGGTCTAGAAATGTATGAAACTTTTACTGTAAGTGGAAAATGAAAAACTCTCTGATGTGCAACTCAATTGCTCAAATACACAACAAGTTAAAGTATGAATCGTGTGGGAGACAAGTTTGATCCCCTCTGCTAGCTTCAGCCGCTGAGTCAGCTCGAAAATGTCTCCTGACATGGTTCATGTGAGGACGATCGGAGTTGTCGACAATCAACCCTTTACTCGAAAATAGAGGATGAATTTCGTTAACTAATAATAATATGTTATAGGTGACGAGATTGAGGACATATAATCTTATTTCAATGGCGATTTAAATTAACGACTTTCAAGGGATTACCACCTGGACTGGATAATGTTCAAGTTGCACATGTTACAAAGTTTCCTTATATTTACCATATAATTATGTATATCTAATTAGTAGTGTCATGGACTGTGTTATCACTTAAGAATTGTCCGTGTCAAAGTTTATTGGCACCATCTGTGTTCACTATAAAGATAATAGTACTTCTTTTGTCCCCCATAAAAAATGCACAAATTTATTTGACATGTAGTATGTAGTTTAGTGCGAGTTTGTGACTAATGAAACCTAAAATATCATTTAGTTTGTGTTCTAGTAAAATGGTAGTGTGACAGAAGTTTTTAAATTTTTACAATAAACGGTTTGATAAACCCAGATCTAGCAATCAAGAATATAGAGAGAATCTAGAGAGCAAACTTGTCATTCATATATTGAGAATTGAGTACAAATGACAATGTGCATTAAGTGTTCTAGATTGTTATCTACAAATGAACTAGACAAGCCTATTTATACCCATAACATACAAGGTATAAAGGCATTATGAACTAATACAGTACATTGACTTTACAGTAAATCTTGAATACAATAATGCTCTAACAATCTCCCCCTTTGGATTCAAGATTTTAAAAAAATATGACAGCAGTCTTCAGCTCTTTGTAAAGTCAATCTTCTCAAACAGACACTCTATCAAATCATCTTCAAGTCTTGTACATGAAAAATAGATCTTTGTAGCATTATCAGTCTTTGACAAACAGTAACTTCTCGTAACCTTCTTGATGCAAGAACCTTAGTTCTCATATTAATTTTCTCATATTAAAAGGATCCGAAACCATCAATTTGGATGTAGACAGATCTGAAACCAAAAGAATTCAGATCAGTAGGATGCGAAACCATCAGATCTCGGACCAAGAAGAATGCGAAATCATAGAATTCGGAACAAGAAGGGTGCGAAACCATATGCATTCAGATCAGTTGAATACGAAACCATAGGAATTCGTATCAAGTTGAATGCGAAACCATCAGAATTTGAATCAGAAGGATAGAAGGATGCGAAATCATCTATATTGTTGAACTTTTAGGTGTAAGCACATTTCGAAACGCTCAGAACTAAAATAACCAAATTCAGCAACATTTCAGACTTCACATGATCCGAAACCAATGCAATTTTGAACAATCCGAATCCAGCATGCGAATTTTGGACTTCTTGTATTTTGAATGATTTCTTGAACTTGGTATCTTCATCTCTTTGATCTTGAATTATCTTCGACATGAAATTGAATTAAACATTTCTCCCCTTTTTTCGATGATAGTGAGCATCATAATCATTGAAAACCTTTTTCAATTTCAGTCGCATCTCTGAGTATTACTAACAATCTCCTCCTTAATGAATAACCTTGCTCCCCCTCAAAATAAGAATTCTGGAGCAATTTGTTTTCTTCCCCTGAAAGTATGCATATATTTCATTAAAGAATTATTCATTTCAAATACAGTGCTTTAATGAAAACATTTATACAAGGAATATAAAATACATTGAACCACATTTTATAACTACTAACATTTGATCATTTGAAAACTTTACAAAAGAAATCCAACTTAATGAAACTTAACAGATTTTTCAATCAAATGAAATCAAATGCATGTGTTTGGATTCAAAAACAAGACATCATTGCATATCAAGTTAAAAAATGTTCAGTTTCAACCCCTTTATTAAATCTATTTGGTTAGCTAGCATGCGAAATATGATTAGCATCAAGCATATGCAATTCTAAAACATATAAGAATACTTTGCTCTACTCACACTATTTGTCCAAAATCAGGATTTTCACAAATTTACGGGTTTATCGCGACTTTGTATTTTTCCCAAGTTTCAAGAGATGTGTGCTCATTGGCATCTTTTGATTTTGTGCTCATTGGCATCTTTTGATTTTGTGCTCATTGGCATCTTTTAATCAAAAAGTTTAGTAAGAATAAGATACACCGTTAAACATGACTTTCTATCTGGTTCTATAGCAGGATTTGGGTTAGCAGATCCCAGACCAGTTGGCCTTAGGTGTTAGGTGTCGAGCACCCCTTAGAACTTACTTTCCCAAACCAGAAAGGCTACATCGATATATCTTAAACCCATTTGTACCGGTAGAACATGGCTTTCTATCTGGTTCTATAGCAGGATTTGGGTCAGCCGATCCCAGACCAGTTGGCCTTAGGGACTAGGTGTCTAGCACCCCTTAGGACTTACTCTCCCAAACCAGAAAGGCCACAGGTACAAACGTTCAAACTAAATGATAGTGCATAATTTTATCTCAATCACTTGGTTCTAAAACATAGTGCTTCCCCCATATTTTCGTTTCCATCCATCATTTTGACAAATAGGCTTTTTGAGCATTATATTCTATATAAGTCTAGATTCACATAACTTTGAGCATTCAGCATAATTTCATTCATGTTTTGCTGACCTTTCGATTAATTTCAGAAGTGAAAGATGAAACAAATATAACTCAGATAAAACAAAAACACTTGTAAAATCACCCTTGACACACATTTCATTCATTGAATGAAAATTGAAAATTTTCATCTCAATGAATTAAATTTGTAAAGATTCAAACATTCAAATCAGTAGAAATAAAATATAATGCAATGTTACCTTTCACCACTTGTTCCTTGAAACAGAAAGATGTGACAGTTAAGGATATCACCTGAGTAGTATGAGTTCTAAACTGATTTGTTTAGAAGTCTTAGACTTTGAAGTACGGGTCCTGAACTGAATTGTTCAGAAGCCATAGTCGTTGAAGCACGGGTTTTGAACTGATATGTTCAAAAGCCAAAAACTCTTTGCTCCCCCTTAATGGTACAAATACTCCTCTTAAAAAAAATTCACCGCTTCTCTTCTGTTTTCAGTCATGTGTGTGGTATATATATTTCCAAATCAGCACAACACATGATGAACCTGCAAAACAGATTAAGCAGATTTTGGTACCCAACGGCACTTGGGTCCTAGTGTGTTAGGTGTAAATTTCTTAGAAGGAATACTGTAAGTACCGTACCAATAAGAAGTATAATCTTTATGTACAAAATTATTTGATCCACAGTAAGAACAACAGATTTTCTTATGTGCCAACCTAATCAGATGATTTGCGGAATGAATAGGATTAGGTTTAGCAGAAGATTTACCTTTCGGTGCATTGTTCTTCTTTGCTTTTGATGTGGATGCAGATGATTTTGGTACATCTTTCTTTGGAACTATTGTGCCTTTGACTCTCCATTCCATCTTCACCTTTTTGAAGACTGGAACTTCTTTAGGTTTGGAAGTATTAACTTTAGGCACATTTGGTTTGTTATCTGATTTATCAAGCAGAGAATTATAGAAGAGATTTGTTGAACGAATCTGATCTTTTGAGAAATCAGTTGATCTATTAAATTGTTTAGAAGATATGTTTTTAAAACTTGAACTTGAAGCAGTTTTAAAAGAGCATTCAGAATCATTTGAATTAACAAATGGAGTCTGAAAGATAGTATCATGACTGGGCTGCTTTGAGACATCACATTTAAAAATGATGTCTTCAAGTTCTTTGATTTTATTGATCAAAACATTTTTCTCTTTAAGAATTAGATCATGTTTCCTTTGAAAATCAGATTTTACCTTTTGCTCCTTCATAATATCTGTTGATAAACCAGATAATCTTTTGGTAAGATTAAGAATCGCATCTTCAAAATATTTGCGTTCCGATTCAAAATCTTTTTCCAAGAATTTTCTTTTATCAGTTATCTCTTTGAAAGTTTCCATATTTTTCTTTTTAAGGATTTTATTTTCCTTTTCAAAGAGATTTTTCTTTTCCGCAAAATCTTTTCTTTCTTTTTTCAAAAGATTTTCTAAATCCGAGATTTTCACGGAAAGTTCAGAACTTTTTATCTCAAAAGATTTTCGTTCAGTTTCAAAATCAGCTCTTTCTTTTTCGAGCTTCTCTTTTTCTAAAAATAAAACTTTCTCAAAGTCATAACTTGTTTTGAAAGTTTTATACATTTCAGCTCAGTTTCTTTCTTTTCTTCAAGAGAAAAATTAGACAGTTTTCTCTTTAGATCAGCATTTTCACTGTCCAAACTTTTTCTTTTATCTTGAACTTCTTTTAATTTAGCTTGTAAATGCAAGTTCCACTTCTCTCTCTTTTCTTCCCTACTCTTCATATCAGCATTTTCTCTTTGAAGAGTTGTTACTTTCTCTTGAAGATTCTCGATTTGATCGTGCAGACTTGAGTTGTCTCTCTTTGCTTCAAGATCTGCAATATAAACGTCAAGATCAGTAACTCTTTTAATAAGTTTATCATTTGAAGAATAAATGTCTAAAATTTGCCTCTTCAGATTAGCATTTTCTTCCTCCAATGCTTTTATACTTCCTTGAAGCTCCTTCATGTCATCTTGATGAGTTGAAGGATTTGAAGTATTAGTTTTAACAAAATTTTGCTTCAAACCTTCACCACTGGATTTAACAATAGTTTGCTTCAAACTTTCATTATTAGATTTAACAAAAGTTTGTGGTGTTGAAGGTATTTCTGTTATAAGAACTTGTTGCAAAATTTCATTATTTGGTTTAACAAAAACTTGTGGAGTTGGAGGAATCTCCTTTATAAGAGTTTGCTTCAAACCCATTTCTCTCTTTGGAATTGCTAGATGTTGATCTTTCAGAAAATCAAGCAGAAATTGTATGAAATACACTATAGAAAAAAAATTATATAATTTTTTTTCTTGAAAAGCTCTTAAAGTGTATAAAATACACTATAGAAAAAAATTCGGAATAAAAAATTATATATATATATATATATATATATTTTTTAATCAACACGAATTCGGATCAAGAAGGATTCGAAACCACGGAATCCGGATGTATAAGGATCCGAAACCAACAGATTACGGATCAAGAAGGGTTCGAAACCAATGGATTCGGACCAAGAAGGGTTCGAA
This sequence comes from Saussurea involucrata, assembly GCA_033807775.1. NCBI lineage: Eukaryota > Viridiplantae > Streptophyta > Magnoliopsida > Asterales > Asteraceae > Saussurea > Saussurea involucrata. The sequence continues at coordinate 171,264,481 of CM066322.1, forward strand.
ACCAATGGATTCGGACCAAGAAGGGTTCGAAATCAATAGATTTCGAATGTATAAGGATCCGAAACCAAATGTAAAGCCCGTATCCCGGTATGTAATTTCTTTTATTAATTCTTTTCTTTTAAGTTTGATTTAATGTGGTTTCCGTTAACGGGGTTAGTCGAGTTGGACCCAATCGGTAAAAATGTCGGAATTTTGGTTAGTTGCGAGAAGGCTTAAGTTGAGGGACCATTTGTGTCAAGGGCCAAAACACACATTGGTTTTGGCCCATGCAAGTTAGAACCGAAACCCATGTTTTTAATTTGATCATTTTGGTGTCGTGTCTTGGAAGAAAAGTGAAGAAAAGAGAACAAAAAAGAAAACCTACCCTCCCCTTTTGTTTTGTCGTCGGCCGGAGAAACAAGGAAACCGAGATAGAGCGTCGGCCGGAGTAAGAGAGAGAGAGAGAGAGACGCCGGAGAGAGAGCGAGAGAGTTCGCCGGAAAGAAGGGAGAGTCTCCGTCGTTTTTTCCGGAAAGGGTGGAGGAGAAGCCACGTCGAGGTAATCCCGTGTTTCCGTTCTTTTCGTTGTGTTCTTCTTCGTCGGAAATTGGTAAACCACCACCGCAGCCACGGCTGCCGGCGGTGGGGCCGCCGCTGCGTGCCGCCGGGTGACGGCAGGAGGGGTGCGTACGTGTGCGGGTGTGTGGGTGTGTGCGGGTATGAGGTTGCGGGTAAGTCGGGATGGGCGGTGTTTTGGGTGTGGTTTCGCCGGAAGTTTTTAACCGCCGCCGCCGCCACTGCCCGAGGTGGCAGAGGGTGGTGCACAGGCTACTCAGCCCTTTTAATCTTAATCAATAAGTCACAGCTAGTTCCAGGTCTGAATTCTTAAGGCATGGCTTAATGGGTTAAGAATTAAGTTAAGCTTCTTTTGTCATTTCATGTGAAAACGTTTTTCTGCCACTGTTTTGCGACAGCCATAACTTTTCCTTCGTAGCTCGGATTGAGGCGAATCCGATGCCCACGGTTCACATTCTGTGCCGGGCACACTTTTCGTGTTTTAGCGGAAGTCCGGTTCGGCCTCTAGCTAGGCGTAAATTGGCTGTTTATACAGCAGGTCCGGAATGGACAGTTTCGCGTTCCGTCTTAAAAAAAAAGTCACAGTTTCTGCCACTGTTTTGGGAAAGCCATAACTTTTCATAGGAACATCGTATTGGGGTGAAACCAGTGCCAAAATCTCCCATTCTGAGTCTAGTAAGTTTCTTATGTTTTGCGGAAAAACCAGTTCGGACCATAGCTAGTGTCAAACTGCTGTTTTGTACTGAAATGTCCTGTTTTTCACTGTGCAGCAAGCCGGTTTTGTAAAATCCATAGTAAATTGTAGAAAAATCGTTAGAGCGCGTGCGATATGTCCCTGGAACCCTAAGACATAGAACTAACAGATTATGGAATAATAATTCTGGGTTGATGAGTTTAAGAGGGGATTATGGAACTAACAGATTATGGAATAATAATTCTAGTAGTCGTGAATTTGGGCTAGGACTTCGTGGTGACGTTTGATATCACTTATTTAGGTGGAAAAAAGGTGAACTGGTGTTGGCCGGTTCGTGTTGCTGTTGAGGACATAAGCTTTGCTTTTGAGGTGAGTTCTCTCACTATATAGGATGGGAATCATATTTGTGTTGCTATAGTTCGAGTGTGTTGATTATGATTGTTTGTTGATATTATTGTGGTGTGGAATATATATATTTGTGTGTATATATTGAACTGTGATTGATGTACTTCTTGATGGATGTTCCAAGAGGTATATGCGTTTGTATAATGAGTTATGATTATATCTTCTTGAGGGTTGTTCCAAGAAGTATAAGGCCACTTCTTGATGGTTGTTCCAAGGAGTAGGTGTATTGGTATAATGAGTTGTGATTATATCTTCTTGAGGGTTGTTCCAAGAAGTATAAGGCCACTTCTTGATGGTTGTTCCAAGGAGTAGGTGTATTGGTATAATAAGTTGTGATTATATCTTCTTGAGGGTTGTTCCAAGAAGTATAAGGCCACTTCTTGATGGTTGTTCCAAGGAGTAGGTGTATTGGTATAATGTGTTGTGATTATGTCTTCTTGATGGTGGTTCCAAGGAGCATAAGGATTATTATTAATCGTGTTATATATTTTCTTGATGGATGTTCCAAGAAATTTATGTGCTGGTATGTTTAAGGGTGATGCTGATATGATTGCGATCCTATGTAAGGATTGAATTCACTAAGCTTCGTGCTTACCCCTTCCCTATGTCTTATGTTTTCAGGTGCGAGTAGCAGTCGGGCATGACGGTACACACGGGCGCAAGGCGAAGATTGTTTAAATTGATTTTTAGTAAATGGGGATTTAATTATATAACTTTCCGCTGCTTAAACTTTGTTGACGGTTTTAAATAACGACGTTTATTCTTATTGTAATGGGATTTGTTAACTTTTGGTTTGATTATAATGAAATGTATCACTTTTAAAAATTTTAAATTCCTTGTAACTTTTGGGACGTTACACCAAAACTTAAACAAATATCACTTCTCTTTGTGATCCGAAACCATGCAACAGTAAATGATGAGTGGTCCGAAACCAAGCTTGAATGATCCGAAATCCTTATGAATGATCCGAAATCTTCATGAATGATCCGAAACCTTCACTTAATACCCAAAAACCACTGATTCTGCCATAACTTCTTCGATTCTTGATCAATTGAAATGAAACTTACACCGATTTGTTCGAAATCAAATTCCGCACACTTTTCTTGTTGATTACAAATCCTAATTCGATCAAATAAATCGAATTTTGATCCAAAATCAGTAAAAATAGGGTTTTCAAACAAACAGATCTAAAATGGTCAATTCGATGAATTTTATGCAGAATTTGGTAGAAACTCGTGTATTAAAGATGATCATGGATGAAAAACGAGTTCAGTGATGTAAAATTTCAATCCAAAAGATCAAAAATGGCTGAAAAGTCGAATTTTGGATGAATAGTAATCGAAGAAGGGTCAGAAATCTCGATGAATAGTAAACTCTGAAGGATCCGAAATCTTCAATCCAGTGTAAAAAATCTTCAATTTGCTTCTTAATCTGATTGAATTTTCTGTTTAGCTCTGATACCAATTGATAAACCAGATCTAGCAATTAAGAATATAGAGAGAATCTAGAGAGCAAACTTGTCATTCATATATTGAGAATTGAGTACAAATGACAATGTGCATTAAGTGTTCTAGATTGTTATCTACAAATGAACTAGACAAGCCTATTTATACCCATAACATACAAGGTATAAAGGCATTATGAACTAATACAGTACATTGACTTTACAGTAAATCTTGAATACAATAATGCTCTAACACGGTTGTTCTAATTTTTTATCCTTGACTTATAAAAATTATAATCCGACCGACCCATATGGAAGCCATCCCTAGGAACCACATGTGAGGAGACATTTCATAGTTGACTTAGCAACCGAGGCTAGAGGAGGGATTAAGTCCGTCTCCTACACTTGTGTAATTGAGTAAGTTGCTCAACTCATTTGCCAACTCAGGTACGCGCATGAAGGCTTTTCATTTATGATAAAAATTTCACAATTCGCTCATCCGGTGCACGGACACACTGCTAGTATGTAGTATATATATTTATACATACATACTTAAATGGTTATTCATCCATCCATGCACTACACCAAATGTCACTTAGGCAACAAATGAAAAATGTTGCCTAAGAGGGGTTTATATGTTGCCTAAGGCTTAGGCAACATGCCTATGTTGCATAAGCAATGTTGTCTTCTCAATGTTGCATAAGAACCTAGGCAACATAGGCAAACATTATATGTTGCCTAAGCAGACTCCTTAAGCAACACATAACAGGTTATGTTGCCTATGAAAAAAACATATGTTGCACCAAATAAACACTAAGGCAACATTAGATTTATGCATGTGTTGACTAAGATATCAACTTAGACAACATACTCTTCTACGTATGTTGCCTTTGAACTACGATTAAAATAATAAAATATTTCTCTTATGCAACACTTATGGATAAGTTGCCTAAGATGTTTTATATATAAAAAAAATATTTACCGCTCATTTTGTGCACCATGATGCAATTATTTACTTGCATGTTTTCTACAAACTCTCATAAACAAACAAACTCGTGTGAATCGACAAACAGCTCGAATAACCAAACATAACTAATAAGTTCAATAATTAAAAGATCGATAACGTTTTTCCTAAATAAATACAAAAGTCGGTAATAAATTCGAAAACATAAAAATAAAAATTAACCTAAATCATTGTTCACCGGGGTTGTTGAGTTGGAGTTTGCATCACTAGCAACACCGCACATACGCATTAAAGATTCTATCATCTCTCTTTGGTCGGCGGCTTCTTTTTTTTGTTTAGCGGCTTCCTTTTTTGCCTCTTCTTGCCCTTCTTTTAGTAACCGAATCTCCTCGTCGCGTTCGACAAGTTGTCGCCACAAATCATCATCATTAACCGTAGACACCGGCATATAGGTTCCTTCACCGGACCTCTCATCCTCGGAGCTCGAACCGCCAAACATATTCACCATTCACATATGCATGAAGAACTTGGTCTGTGCAATTAACTCTCAGCCTCATATCATCGCTCCAAATTGGATCATTTTCATCAAGATTCACACTGCATATATATACATACATACAAGTTAATTTATGATTAACTAATGCTAATTCATCAAGAAAAAAAGGAATTAAAGAAACATGCAAAGGATGGAGTAATATATGCGCATATATATACGATATGACAAGAGGGAAAACTTCTCAAGATACATATATATTAACCCTTTCTATTTATGAAACAAATTAAGTTGACAAGTAACAAAGGGCGGGCTATATATACTTTGTGCAGACGCTATTTTCACGAAAATGATACATACTTGTAAGAAATCTATGAACTTAATAATGATCTAAAAGTTACCTCTTTTCGACTTTAGGACCTTGGGAAGAATCTCGATGAAAATGGTATCTTTGAAAGAGGTTAGCACAAGGATTTTGACACCATACTGCATGAAAACATAAAGGAGTTGAATAAGTATGCAAGTCCAAGCTCAAATAGACAAAGAAAATTAGCAAAACCTTTTTAACACTTAATTGATCCATCCTACTAATTATGATGCGAAAAAGAGAAACATACCAAATCTGCAGCTGCCTGCAAGGTGACATGATCTCCCCACTCTCCATTCCTGCTCAAATATTAAAATTAACAAGAAGTTGGAAAGGGAAAATGTGGTGAAAAAAAGGTGCGACTTACATAGAAATCTGTCTCAAGTAGTCACTGTACGTCATAGGGACATATTCCTCGTACATTTGTGGATGCAACTTAAGCTGAATTAATCATGTACATAGATATAACACGTATATATATATATATATATATATATATATATATATATATATATATATAGGGAAGGGTTCAATTGAGAAGTCTAAATATTTTGAGAAATAGAGAAGTAAAAAAACACGGGAGTGTTCATATATGAACGTTCATATATAAACAGTCATATATGAACGTTCATATATGAACACTCCAACGTTCATATATAAACGTTCATATAACAGTCATATATGAACGTTCATATATAAACAGTCATATATGAACATTCATATATGAACACTCCCCGTGTTTTTTTACTTCTCCATTTCTCAAAATATTTGGACTTCTCAAATAAACCTAACACTATATATATATATATATATATATCAGTACCTATAACCAATAATGAACAAAACCATACAAAATTCAAGAACAAATGCAGAGGTATTCATTATCATTCTGTGATGTTTACCTGCATAAAAACATGCTGTCTCACAGATTCGTGATACTCTGGTGTGCGATATAACTGATCCGATAAAGCACGAAACTAAAGAGAAAGTGTGGTATTACATGAGATCCGATAAGTCCTAAATCTATGAATGTCTAAGAGATAAACAGATGATTAATTATATCAGAAATTAATAAAGAAACCAGGAAGGACTTGATATACAAAATGTTTAATTGGGAATGATATCTAATCAATATTTGAGGTTCAAAAGCCTGCAGACCCTAAGAATGTCATCAAGAATTTGATTTATTTGTTCAAAGCATCTAGTGATCTGGAGTACTTTCATGATAAAAAATCCAAGCAGAACAAAACATATTGGTCTTGGTCACCATTTCAATATTTATGACCTCATTAATTGCAAACTAAGGGGGTAATAATTAACCTTCAAGTGTAGCACCAAAAGCAGGTAGCTAGCTAGCCAGGAGAAGTTGTGTTATTAGAGAAGTTTAATTTCTTACCCAGAAGTTCTTTGTTGAACTAGCTAGCTACCAAACCAGATACATCTGATCGGTTGATCCACACAAACTCGATCGCATTGGTCTTTTGCCTAATACATAATTACATATAACTTTAAGATTTCATGAGTTGTTGAAGCAGTAGTACGAGCTAGTAATCCAAGATCATAAGAAATGGAGAAGGACATTGACCTGACAGTTGCCATCACCTTCAACTTTAGACTCAACGTAATACCTGTGTTATGTATATTATAAGAATATATAGAGTAAAATACAAAAATACACAAAACACATAGGGGTTCTGGTTTTACCTCTTTCACTCGTGGGACAGCGACGGTGGAGGGATGGTGGTGTGACAACGACCGCGAACGGTCTGGTAGTGGTGGCTCTCGACGAAAACGGTATGGTGGTGGTGCGACGACGGCAAACGGTTTGAAGGTGGTGGCTCTCAACAACGGCGGTGGTTGGTGGTTGAAATGACAAACGGTCTGGTGGTTTCTATGGCTGGTGGTGGTGGCTGGCGATGGCTCTCGATGGCGACGGTCTGGTGGTAGTGGTGGTGGTGGTGGCTCTCGACGAAAACTGTCTAGTGGGGTGGCTCTCTTGCAATTCTGCTATTGTTTCAATGTTGGTAGCAGGTAAACAAATTGGGGGTGTGGGAAAGGATTGTTTGATTTTTGACCTAGTAAAAAAGAAGTGGGAAATTGGGGTGGGAAATGAATTTGGGGAAGCGGGAGAACCAAAAAATTGGGTTTTAGTTAACTTAGATTAATTTTTTTAATTTATAATTTTGTAAACAATATATCAAATATAAAGTTTATAAATGGAATTTTAACTAAATTATTTAAATTAACTTTCTTAATTTATAACTTTATAAACAATATTTAACAAAATTATATATGGAATCTTATTTCAAAAAAATTATTAAAATTTTAACTAAATAAATAAACATGAAAACGGTCAATGTAACGTTGTACAAACTACAACGTAAAGGTTACGAAACTTTTCTTAACAGAATTAATTCATTGCATCACACATACTAATATTTAATCAATAATCTGGGTCATGGCGATTGTTGTTCATTTTATGAAACTCATTAACATCACAATCAAAATTTGTACCATCGTTGATTCCAAACACATTTTATTGAAAATGAAAAAAATATTGGAAACGAAAAAAAAGGTGAATTTTATTTATGATAGTTAATTAGGTTTAGAAAGAGTTCTTAATGAACTTGATTGGGCCTTGATGGACTTTAGCGACTCTTAATAAACTCTAATAGCTCGCGATAGGTTTTACCTTACTGTGTGATTGTAAACGAACTGTATTGGGCCTTCACGGGTCAAGCTTCATGACACCAATGTTTGATTGATTATATATATATATATGTGTGTGTTGTTATTAGGTCGTATTAGAGTCGTTTGTTGTTATTAAGAACCATTATAGGCCAACAATATCTTTTATGACTTATCAAGGCCCAATAGCACTAATGTTGACTTATTACGTGTTTATATCCAGGTCGGTACTCATATATGCATGTGGTGTATATTGCATTCGATAAGACCACCAAGACCTACTATAGTCTATTAAGAGTCACCAAAAGCTTATTAAGAACCATTGTAGGCCAATAAGACACTCTTTGTCTTATTAAGGCCCAAAAATACCAATGGTAGTTGATTACGTGTGTTTGTATGCATGTGGTATGTATTGGGCTCTATAAGATCACTAAGGCCCACCATAGTCTATTAAGAACCACTAAATCATATTAAGAACCATTATAGGCCAACAATACCTTTTATGACTTATCAAGGCCCAATAGCACTAATGTTGACTTATTACGTGTTTGTATCCAGGTCGGTACTCGTATATGCATGTGGTGTATATTGCATTCGATAAGACCACTAAGACCCACTATAGCCTATTAAGAATCACCAAAAGCTTATTAAGAACCATTGTAGGCCAATAAGACACTCCTTGTCTTATTAAGGCCCAAAAATACCAATGGTAGCTGATTACATGTGTTTGTATGCATGTGGTATGTATTGGGCTCTATAAGATCACTAAGGCCCACCATAGTCTATTAAGAACCACTAAATCCTATTAAGAACCAATATAGGCCAACAATACCTTTTATGACTTATCAAGGCCCAATAACACTAATGTTGACTTATTACGTGTTTGTATCCAGGTCGGTACTCATATATGCATGTGGTGTATATTGCATTCGATAAGACCACTAAGACCCACTATAGCCTATTAAGAATCACCAAAAGCTTATTAAGAACCATTGTAGGCCAATAAGACACTCCTTGTCTTATTAAGGCCCAAAAATACCAATGGTAGCTGATTACATGTGTTTGTATGCATGTGGTATGTATTGGGCTCTATAAGATCACTAAGGCCCACCATAGTCTATTAAGAACCACTAAATCCTATTAAGAACCATTATAGGCCAACAATACATTTTATGACTTATCAAGGCCCAATAGCACTAATGGTTACTTATTACGTGTTTGTATCCAGGTCGGTACTCATATATGCTTGTGGTGTATATTGCATTCGATAAGACCACTAAGACTCACTATAGCCTATTAAGAATCACCAAAAGCTTATTAAGAAACATTATAGCTCAATAAGACACTCCATGTCATATTAAGGCCCAAAAAATAACAAGGGTGGCTTATTATGTGTGTGTGTGTGTGTGTGTGTTTGTTTGTCTGTTTGTATGCATGTATGTATTGCATTTATGCACGTGGTGTGTATTGAACTCTATAAGACGGACCATTAATACCCACGACAACTTATTAAGAACTACTGAAGTTTATTAAGGTCCATTATAACCCGACAAGATATTTTATGACTTATACAATTTTAAAAATTACACATAATTTTTAAAAAAATACACATATAAAATTACGCATACAATTTTTTAAAAATACACATATTCACATCCGACTTCTTCAACTCTCGAGCAGACAACATCTGAAAGAATCTAGATAATTCACAAATTGCGTCAACCTTAAATCGTTCGTACACGAGTTATTACATTTTCAACTACCTATATTTATCTATATTTTTTACCTTAGGCAACATAGAAACAAGAATATATGTTGCTTAAGCCAACTCTTACGCAACAAATACAATAGATTATATGTTGCCTAAGTAAAAGTAGGTATCAACCTTAAATCATCCGTACACACTTATTAGATTTTCAACTACCTATATTTATTTATAATTTTTTACCTTAGGCAACATAGAAACAAGAAAATATGTTGCCTAAAATAACTTTCATTGAATTAAAAAAACATTACACAACTAAGGCAACATAAGAGAAGATGTTGCTTAAGATAGTTGAGGCAACATATAATTCATATGTTGCATAAGGTCTCACTTAGGCAACATATAACTATACGTTGCCTAAGAGGAAACTTAGGCAACATATATTAGCCTTTGTTGCCTAAGCTTATCTTAAGCAACATAGGCAATTAGCCTATGTTGTCTAAGGCAACATTTGGTGTAGTGATGCCTCAATGCATTCGTAAATCATACATGCATGTATAACAACATTCATATATACATAAAAGATAAAACTATACATGCATACATGTATATGTTTTTTTATCGATACAAATATACATTAATTATATATGCATACATACATTTACAGATTTTCTCATTCTTTCTTGCTTCCATAGTTCCATACATACATTACATGCATTTATATATACATTACATTAAAATGTCCAATATTACAAAATTTTATATAACAAAACATAAGATACTTTGTCTTGAATCCTGTTTTGCATAATATACTTTCAAAACTTCGTTTCAGTGAGATGTAAAATCACAAACATTTGAATATTTGGGTGACCAGTACTTAATCATTAACCAGTTACTATGTTGACATGACATACACCTAAACGTTATTTGTTTGCATGGCCGATGACGTGGATTTGTTTATATAAAATAAATGACAAAGAATGTTATCTTTTCACGTAATTTGCCCTATATAATATATATTTAAAACCTTAAAAACACAATCTCCCTACATATTTGGTGTCATTAACGAAAAAATATTGCGTTAATAGTTTCTTCTATGATAAATAGAGTTACGTTCGTTCCAATTCTAGGTGGGTAATAAATCCTCACACAAAGATCGTTCACACCCAAATTCATCTCATTTTAAGCAGCCTTCTCTCTTTTGGGACTTATATAGTAGCAAATTTAATACCCGAGGTTATACAAAGCCATGACGATATCCAAGTCTGTGATCGGTTCACTTTTAGTAGTTTTCGTTGTTGTTCATTTTATTCAAGTCCGCAGTGAAAAGGTGAGTTGATTTCTTCAATTGCTATTAAGAAATATGTAATTTCTTGTTAATTCTGTTTTATTATCTCTAATGTTGATCAAAGACTTATATCTTAATATCAATTTGTTGCCATGCAGATAGATACAAACTCTTCCCTACAAGATATAGGTTGGATTATGATTGTTCCATACATAAATTTCATACTAGTTATATATAGATGCAAAATAGATGCATTGTCCAATAAATGCTTATGATTTTCCAATAGCATGTCCCAGTAAATAAATAAATAAATAAATAAATAAATAAATAAATAAATAAATATATATATAGAGAGAGAGAGAGAGAGGCTCCTTCAAATGTAAAAATTCTTTTTTATGTAAACAATGAAACCAAGGGTATTTGGGTCTTTTTCTCCAAATTCATAATTTTAGCAACTAACAAACTTCCTTAATTTTCTCAATTATCTCTCTCTCTCTCTCTCTCTCTCTCTCTCTCTCTCTCTCTCTCTCCGGCGACCTCCTCCTACTCCGGCTATCTTCAATCCGGCGACTTGCTCCCACTCCGGTGACCTCCCCCAAAATTCCGGCGAGTTTCATAATTTTTTCGAGTTTCATAACAGTTTTTTTCATAAACAATTTTTTCATAAGTTCGAGTTTGTAAGTTTCATAAACCGTTTTTTCGAAATTTTCACATTTCATAGGATAAAAAACAATATGAAACCGGCGAGTTTCATAATTTTTTCACGTTTCATAGGAGAAAAAACAATATGAAACCGGCGAGTTTCATAATTTTTCACGTTTCATAGGAGACGTTCTGGACAGCTTCTCCGACGAAGGTTGTTGTGATGGTCACAGCTGCGGTGGCAGTAATGGTGGTGGGCGGTGGTTGTGATGATAACGGATGGTGGTGGCGCACCCATGGTGGTGGTGACAATCTGTCGTGGTGAGCTGTGATGATCTCTCTTTGCTTTATATTCACTGGATAGCTTCTTCCACATGAAACCATTGTGTAGAGATTGTTCTTGACTCTTCACCGGTGGTTTGGAATCATGGTGGCCGGAATTTTGAAGCTCCCTCTATATAGATGGGTGGCCGGAATTTCAACTTCTCCTGCGAAGGTGGTTGTGATGGTCACAGCCGCGGTGGCAGTAATGGTGGTGGGCGGTGGTTGTTTTTGACTCTTCACCGGTGGTTTGGAATCATGGTGTCCGGAATTTTGTGAGAGAGAGAGAGGGATGGTGGCCGAAATTTTGTGAGAGAGAGAGAGGGGGATGGTGGCCGGATTTTGTGAGAGAGAAAGGGGATGGTGGCCGGATTTTGAGAGAGAGAGAGAGAGAGAGAGATTGATTCAAATCAATTAATATATTCCAAAATTAAATACCTAAAACACTATTTCCAAAATACCCTTTCCCTATTTTTTAAATTCAAAAATCTCTCAACCGTTGATCAAAAAAACGGATGGCTTAGATTGGTTTACATTGTTTACATAAAAAAGAATGTTTACATTTGAAGCTCCCTCTATATATATATATATATATATATATATATATATTATGAAAACCAACAATTCATAAATTATTCATGATGAATATGGTGAATAAAAATATTATGATGAATAATATTCATTAATAAATAAAGTAGTGTTTATTTGTAATAAAGCCAAGTATATTTTTAAATGTTGGGTTTCGGTGAGAATAGATCTTCATCCTCAAATATATATTATGAAGAGATGTATGGGATTAATCCTCGTATTAAACACAATTCAAGGGTCGATTTGAAAGTAAAAAGTGGTCAAAGATCAAAATCATTTTTTATCTTGTCACCTTAACTTTTCTTCTCAAATAACCATGTCATATATATTTTTAAGGAGTTAAGATTTATATAAAAAATTATATTGTAATGTATTATTGTGATTAGGGGTGCTCACGGGTTGGATTGGCCGGGTTGAAGGCACTTTAACAACCCAACTCAATCATTGCGATTTAAAAAATCTCAATCCAACCCAACCCAACCCAACCCAATCAAAAGTGCAACCCAACCCAACCCAAACCGTTCGGGTTGGGTTGGGTTGGTCGGTTTGACCGGGTTGAAACTTTTATCATCATTTCACTATTTAACTAAGTTATCGTATCTAAACAAATTACTAAATGTTTCTAAATATTTAAATGTTCAACATATTAATCGTCTAATAAAAGATTGCTTATGAATGTTTGTTTATAAATTGTTTGTTTATAAATGTGGCATCAAGAATCAATAACAATATTATTAAAGTAACAAGTGACCAACAATTATTTGTTTATGAATGTTCAATAGTAACAAGATTGCTTTGACAGTAACAAAAATGACAGTAACGAGAATTTAAAATTAGATTTAAATGTTTTTCACGGGTTGTCGGGTTGGGTCGGTTTATTTTGGGCCTAACCCGTTATCAACCCAATATATGTGGGTTGGTAAAAAATAGGATCGATTATATATCGGGTTGGCTCGGTTTGAGTTTTTTTGCCTCGGGTTAGGTTGGGTTGGCTGGGTTGGTCGGAAATTTGATCACCCCTAATTGTGATGTTTTGAAGTCGGCGTGGGAATCGGTTCACATTTGTGACCCTATTATTGTCCACCAAAACAAGTACCGGTTCTCTCATGATTCCATTTAACAATGACCGTTCCATAAACCTCTATGAACTTCTTATTGGAGATGCTATTAGGGGTGGTCATGGATTGGATTGATCGAGTTGAAGGCATTTGAACAATTTAATATTGTTGGTCCCGAAGGGCTATACAAGTTTGTAGAAAGGGGGGGGGGGGGGGGTTGAATACAAACACACGTTTTTACTTTTCTAAATTGTTTATTGATAAATCAAGACAATTTACAACTTGTTGCGGAACAAGATTAAAGATAAACCTAATCTTAACAAGTCTTGAGAAACACTAAGTTTCTTGCACTAGAAAGAGTTAAAGAAATTACGAATAATAACTTAACAATAAGAAATAAGAAGATGGTCCGAGCACACTTCAAAACTGAAGTAAGGATCTTCTTATATACTGCATGCATTTAATGCATGACAGTATGGCTTTACACGTGGCAGCAGCTGAGTGGTTGCATGTCATTGACCTTTGTATACAACCTTAGTAGCCGCATGGTGCACAGTGTAGAATCAGAGTTGTTGTATGATTACAGACAAAAGGGATGTCCGTTCTGACAGTTCGTACGAAGATGTGCAAGGGAGGTAAGACAATAGTAACATCAGGGAGACTTCATGATCAACTTTCGTTGAGTCAGATCTTTATCAGCGAATGATAAAGTTCAGTGATTGCTGAAGTCTTCTACTTGATACTTCACGTTGAAAGGACAGGTCTTGCTTCGCTGATATCCGCATCAGTTCATGAGTAGACTTGTCGCTGGTTCTTGAGCTTGATCTTCGACTTCAGCGTAGAACTTTGGTTGACGTGAAACTTGTCTTTAGAGATCATAAGTAAACAATTAACTTATCAGCGATCATCTCATAGATTGAACAGGCTTAGAGCTATATGATGATGAACAGTGTTCACTGAATATCTAATCTAAAGAGTGAGAGTTCCTATCAGCGGTACTGTAAAGTCTTAGTACTTATCAGCGATAGTGAAACTCTGATACATATTGTTTACTTACAATTTTCACTAAGTGTTTAAGAGAGGGTCATTATCAAATCACTGAGGGTTTGGATCAACAATCTCCCCCTATTTGATTATGACATAGCAACAGAGAAAATTGCTATTTAATGAAAACATAAGGATAAAAAGAACTCATAAAATATTTGTCCCTTTTACTGTTTTCTGGGATCTTTTCAGTACTGATGGAGTAAAGTACATTCGCTGAAATTTTTCTTTAAACTTCGTAAAGATTACATAGGGAAGTGGAAAAATTACAAGTACAGCAAATAAAATTACAAGTACAAAAGATGTAGACAGATAAGGATAGAAAGAATTACATCGAGGGTCTTTGATGTGGGAATCATCCAGTCAGGGACATCTACTCCTTGATTCTTTTTGTTCAGAGCTTCTTCAAAAATCAAGGGCTTCAGGTGTCTAGCTTTAATGTCGTGTCTGACTTCACACCAGTATATGAGATCTCTGAGTTGTTCGATGGGAGTGATTGGAAGCTCAGAGATGCGTTGAAAGTGATGATTTCCTTGGTAGTCTAGAAAGAATATACCATAAGGATCACTTACAACTTTGCCATGAATGAAAGTTTCTCCAGGTGGTAGGGAGGTGTCAAGCGCTGAGAGATCAGCATCAGGGCCAAGAACTTCAGCACGAGAGAAACCAATACCTGTTTCATTCCGTATAGGAGGACCTGAGTCTGAGACTTTCTTTTCCTTTACAGAGACTCTTCTTTGTTGAGTAGGAAGAAGAGTGGAAGGAGGAATATCCACAGTAGAAGAAACCAAGTCGACATGAGTATTTAAAATTTTCTCGACATGGCTCTTGAACTTTGAGCGTGATCCCTGAATGGCTAATTTCACTTCCAACCATTCAGAGAAACCAAACTTCTCTAAAGTAGTAGCATAGAAGGTTTGCTTGGTTTTGTCTTCTCTGAATACATCAATTTCAACAACAGGAACGTCAACGAATAGTCTTCCTCTGATGTTTACTTTGATGATTTTGGATGGTCGAGATCGATAATTCAGCATTTCTTTACACCATTTCAAAGTCGTATCAGATACTTTTGTCTTTTCTTCAACGATCCTTTGGGCATCATCCCATAGCTGACGTTGGACATCAATGGGAGTTCTTTTCAGCGCGGGGTCTTTCACCGATTGTTGGACAAGCTGGATGGCGAGTTCTCTGTCTTTTTCTTCAGCTTCCCTTCTTTCAGCGATTAACCTTTCAGCTCTGAGGTGATCCTGGTATTCCTTTTGTGAAAGTCTGAACTTTGGAGGAATAGAAGGAAGTTGATCACGCTTCAGGATGATTCGCTGATCTTCGAATCTCTTGATCATTCCATCTCTCTTTTCTTGATCCTCTTCACTCAGCTTTTGAGGAGCCAAGGAAGGTCTGTTTTGGTGAGAGAGCAGCTGTTCTTCAGGTTCATCAGTCTCAGTGGTTAAATCCAAGACTGGGATTATTTCTTCAGCTCTTGTGGCTGGGATTATTCCTGGTGTAGTCGAAGGAGCTTCAGCGGGATCCTCAAACAGGGGAGAGGACTAGCTGAAACACAGCGATCGTTTAAGTAAGCAGAGTTGGGGAAGAAAGAGATAGAGAAAAGAATGTGGTTAAGTGTATAGAGGTTTTATGGATAGAAGGATTGAGATTGAAGAGGGATAGAGGAGGGATGCAATGTAAGGGAATAGGAGGTAGTGTACCTGACAAACTGGCTTTTGAAGCAAGATCATCAGATTGTCTTCTGCAGCAAGGCCTTTGTTTTTGCCTTTGTCAGCTTCAGACGCTGCAGGCTTTGTCTTGGTCCGCTCCCCTGAAGGTTCGTTTATCGAAATCCCTTTGAGAGCTGTAGTCTTCTGAACAGGCTTGACGATAAAGGAGTCATCATCATCATTCTTTGGAGAAAAAGATGGTTCATCATCAGAGATGTCGAAAGCTTCATCGTCTTCAGCTTCGTCTTCATCAGATTCAACCTCGTCAGCGTAGGGTGAGGTTACATCAGCAGCAGCTTCAATGTTCTGCTCTTCGAGTTGCTCCCCCTCAGATACAGAGGAAGGTTTCTCGGTTCCCTCAGGGTTTTCAACTCCCTGAGGTTTTGAAGAAGTAGCATCAGCTTCAGTCTCAATACCCTCCCACTCAGCATGGGGAAGGTCTTCTTTATTTTTATTCTCCCCCTCATCATTATGGGGAAGGTCTTCTTTAGGCTTCTCCCCCTCTTCCACATCATGGTTGGGGGAGGTAACGGACTTTTCAGCAGCAGCAGCAGCAATAGGATTACTGTCTTCTTGGCCAGTAATTCTTATGCAGATTTCAATCGTTGCTACTCTGTCTTCTAGGCCAGTAATAGCAGGACTGATCTTTTTGAGATCATCTCGATCGGCCTGAGTGAAATGAGAAGTTGGGGTGTTCAGGCGATCGAGCACTTTTTGAACAATCTCTTTGACCGCAGAGACTTCAGTCTTGATCGTGGAAACTTCACTCTTAAGAGAACCAACCTCTGTCTTCAATGATATGACTTCATTGGACAGAGAGGTGAAGTTTGTTGAGAGAGTGGTTGTGGCGGTTGAGTTTTCAGCGAGGGTGGTAGCAAATTTATCAATGCTACCATTCACCTTCTCCAGATCAGCTTTGGAGGCTTTCTTTTCGACCTCAGTGGTCAAAGTCTTCAAGTTCTCTCCAGCGTTTGTAACCGTTGAAGAGTTGGCAGTTAGAGTTTTGTTGAAAGACTCCATCTTTGTTTCCAGGGCCGTCAGGGAGGTGTTGGTATCTCCCAAATTAGGACCTGAAAAAGTTATAAACTTATGAACAGAGGAAAGCTCAGAAGTTTGGGGTTGAGAGAGAGAAGTGTGTGGGATTTTGTGTATACCTGCAGGCGGGTTGGCGAAGTTGTCGAAACCTCGATGTCCTGAAAAAGTTTCGTAGTCGTCTTCAATATTTCCTAGACGACTGGAAGTACCTGCAGGTCCTGTGGTGTGTCCTATCATCCTCTGAAAATGTTCAGCAGTAGTGTCGCTGAGGATGACGGTTGTTGAGGAGAATAGGGGAATAGATTGAGTGACCAAAGAAGAGGTGAGAGGAATGGAGGATGAGAATGATGGTTGGGTGCGGGGTTCAGCGTTGGATCCGCTGAGAATCACTTCAGTCTGTAGAGAGGCTGAAGGAGGTGGGTTCATTTCCAAGTTTATAACTTCAGCGTTTAGAGATGCCGAAGCTGGGATGGAAGGGGTGGCTTGTTCAGCTGTGGCAGAGCGTACCACTGAACTTTCCATCAGCTCTTCAAGATGAGATGAGGAGTCTTCAGCATGTAAATGCTGGGGGGGTTGCTCCTTGGTTTTCTTGATTCTTTTGGAACCAAGTTGGGTAGTAGATTGTTTCCTTTTTCTAGAAGGAGTGGAGGTTGCAGCTGGGGTATCAGCGTTGGGGATTTCCACTGAATGAGCCGCAGAAGTAGAAGAAGGAGATTGAGAATAGATAAGAGAGTAGAGAGACGTACCTCGTTTGGCAGGGGCTTGAAGTCGAGCACCTTAGGGCCAACCTGAAAGAGTTTCAGGTCTCCTACTTTTGGGTAGTTATCCTTAAGCCGGTTTGGAAGATGGCGCTGAGGAATCTTGGGTATGGAACCCATGATGGTCTATCAGCAAAATCTACTCTGAGCGCAAGTTCGTCGTAGATTATCGAGGCCCAGTCAACATGGAGACCCTTCAGCAATGCATTGCCCATGGCTTGCTGAGGTTGAGCAGCTTGATCAGAGGAGCCACTCTTCGTTGTCATGCAGCTTATCAGGTGTGCGAAGATGAAGTTCATCTCGCTGGGCATCTTTGACTTCTTGATTGCAGTCAGTTTCTTCTCGGCTTTTTCATCTCTCCCTTGATCCCAAACGTACTTCATTGCATCAAAGAATGCAATGAGTGTTTCTCTATCAGCATGTCTCTTGGGATCAGGAAAAGGAACAAATGGTTTATCTTTGGAGGCAACAGGGAGATTTAGTGCTTTTCGAATGATAGCAGGGTTGATTTTGATGGTGCCAAAATCAGTGTCACAGAGGATGACATCAAGTAGTTTGGTAGGGTCTTTGGATGATGGTAGCTGAGTGTGTCTGGCGGTATACCAGAATTGAGATAATAGTAACTTATGAGCAGGGGTGTTATGGTCAAGGATGTTGAGAGGCAACATGTTTTCAGAAAATTCACAGCGTCGTCTAGATGTTTGACTTGTTTCTTCGGAGGAAAATCGAACAGCGCATGGAGGTTGTTTGATTTTGTAAAAGAGATATCCTCAAGTTTGAACTTGACCTGAGGAGCCTTGGTGATTTCAAGTTCCTCAGCAGCAGTAGTGTTCTCAGTAGTTGGAATACCAGTAGAAGGAGCAGCCATTTCTGTAATCAGCTCAACCAAAGATCAACAAAACAAATAGTCTTAATGTGGAAATATTTTTCAATAAGATATTTTTGAATTTTGTCCATTTCATTCAGCCAAAAATCCCTTTGAGAAAGATTAGGGTTTTTCTTGTTTTGAGAAAGAGTTACAAAACGTAGAGATTATGTGTTTTCCAGTTTTTATTTGAAGAAAGAACTCTGGAAAAACATATGAAGAACAAGTTTACGAGTTTTGATATAAACTTGAAGAACAACCATGAAGGTTGTATTCATAAAATCATGAACAGAAAATGATTTCATTTTATAAAAGTTCTTTTGTTTGATCTGTTAAAAGCAAAGAATAAGATCATAAACAAGTAATGTAGGTAAATAATAAGAGTATTAACCTGATTCGTCAAAGAAGAAGATGAACAGGTTCTAAATTTAAGAGCTAAAAATGCAAGAGTAAATCTTTTTCTTTCTTGGAGGAGAAGTTTTTCGCGTAAAGAGAAAAATATAAACCCAAAATGGTTTATATAGAGTGAGTAGAGAGAGAGAAAATCTTGGGCGGGAAAAGATTTTCATCATGACACGGACACGTGTTTGCATTTGATTGGAAGGTAAACGAAACGTGCAATCGTGTGTCAGAAAAAGAACGTGCCAGGGCTTATCCGTTGCGATGACGTCACAACTGTCCTTTCATATTTTAGGATGCCTCTGAGGTTTTGAAAGCTCAGGGACACTTTTGAAAATATGAAGCACTGAATAGAAATATCAGTGTTGGTTTAAGAAATTTCAAAGTATCGCTGTTAAGGAAGAGATATTCAGCGATGCAAGATGTTTTGAAATCTTTGAGTTCTAGGCGAACGTAAACGAGTAAGAGAGAAAACATACATTGATATCAGCGAATCAATTATGTTCAGAGAGAGAATGATAGAATGGGTTATACAAGTTGATTTTATCCTATCGCTGATCAAATGTGAACCGTTGAAGATTTTACTCTTCAAGTTCAGCATTCCAAGCTCGCTGATGAGAAAGTTGAATCTTGTCTCATCAAGAGGTTTGGTGAACAGATCAGCTAACTGATAGTCAGTTGGGATAAAATGAAGTTCTATATCACCATTCATCACATGATCTCTGATAAAATGATACCTGATTTCGATGTGTTTTGTCTTTGAGTGTAGCACTGGATTGTTGGCTATAGCGATGGCACTTGTGCTGTCGCAATAGATTGGAATTTTCGAGAGATGAAGGTAATAGTCTAGTAGTTGATTTCTCATCCACAAGACCTGAGAACAACAGCTTCCAGCGGCTACATACTCAGCTTCAGCAGTTGAGGTGGACACTGAGTTTTGATTTTTACTTGTCCAACTCACCAGCTTTCCACCCAGGAGCTGACAGCCTCCTGTGGTGCTTTTCCTATCCAATTTGCAACCTGCAAAATCACTATCTGAATAGGCGATTAGATCAAACCCTGAGTCTTTGGGATTCCAAAGACCTAGGTTCATAGTACCCTTAAGGTAACGAAAGATTCGCTTTACAACGATCATATGAGATTCCTTAGGTTCAGCTTGATATCGTGCACACAAACAGGTTGCGTACATAATATCGGGTTGGCTAGCTGTAAGATACAAGAGAGAGCCGATCATCCCATGGTACAGCGTGACATTAACAGGTATTCCATTTGAATCCTTGTCTAGTGTCAGCGGTGGTGCCATAGGGGTTTTCATAGCTGAACTCTGAGTTAAATCGAATTTCTTCAGCATATCTTTAACATACTTTCCCTGATTAATGAAAGTTCCTTTTTCATTTTGCTTTATCTGAAAACCAAGGAAATATGTTAGCTCACCCATCATACTCATTTTATAGTCTTCTTTCATTCTATCAGCGAAACGAGTACAAAGGTCAGGGTTAGTAGAACCAAATATAATGTCATCAACATATATCTGAACAAGAATAATATGACCTTTTACTTTCCTGAAAAATAGAGTCTTATCGATTTTACCACGCTCAAATTGTTCAATATGGAGATAAGTAGAGAGAGTGTCATACCATGCACGAGGAGCTTGCTTTAAGCCATAAAGTGTCTTATCCAGTTTATAAACATAACCTGGACGCTTAGGATCTGAGAATCCTGGAGGTTGTTCCACATAGACTTCTTCATTCAGCCTTCCATTTAGAAACGCTGACTTAACATCCATCTGATATACTTTGAAGTCTTTGTGTACATCGTATGCTAAGAATAGACGAATAGATTCTAGAGCAAATGTTTCGTCGTAATCTATGCCTTCCTCTTGTCTGTATCCCCGAGCAACAAGACGAGCCTTGTTGCGGGTTACAGTTCCATTTTCGTCCAACTTGTTTCGATAGACCCATTTAGTGTCTATCACTGTTTTGTCAGTTGGTCTTCGAACAAGTTTCCAAACTTTGTTTCTTTCGAATTCAGTCAACTCTTCTTGCATGGCGCTGACCCAGTTTGGATCTTTGAGGGCATCATCTATTTTCTTTGGTTCAATCAGAGAAATAAAGTTAACAAATAAACAAATATTACCTGCACTTCGTCGAGTCTGAACACCAGCATTTGGATCACCAAGAATTTGATCAATTGGGTGATTTACAGTCCATCGCTGAGCAGGAGCATAAGTCGCTGACTCAAATTGAACTGGAGGAGCTGAAGATGAAGCTTCAGCAACTTCTGGAATATCAGCCAAGAGAGGAGTAGGTGCAGATGTCATCTCATTTACTGATTGCTGATAAGTAGATGGAATGTCTGAGACATTTGGTTCAGAAGCAGGTATAGTGTTTAAATGAACTGCTAAGACCCATGATGTTTCAGCTTCACTATTCTGCATGTTTGGGATGATAGTAGGACTATCATCTTCAACTGTATGAGTATGAGGAGTGGGAATATTTTTTGAATCACCAAGATGAGAAAACATCCATTGATTCAGTTCTTCAGTATCAGCAGAAGGTCAAGAATTCGCTGAACGGGATTCGTCAAAAGTGACGTGAATAGTTTCTTCAACAGTTTGTCTTCTTCGATTGAAGACTCTGAAGGCTTTGGAGATTGAAGAATATCCAAGAAAGATTCCATCATCAGCCTTAGGATCAAACTTTCCAAGGGCATCTCTGCTGTTCAGTATGAAACACTGACATCCAAAGATGTGAATAAAGCTAATTGAAGGCTTTCTCCCATGAAAAAGTTCATAGGCTGTTTTATTAAATTTTTTGACTATCAGCGACTTGTTTTGCGAAAAACAAGAAGTGTTGACAGCTTCTGCCCAAAACTGAGTAGGCAGGTGAGAATCGTTGAGCATTGAACGTGCAGCTTCAATAATAGTTCTATTTCTTCTTTCAGCGACTCCGTTTTGTTGCGGTGTTCTCACTGAAGAAAAGTTGTGAGAAATACCCTTACTCTCAAAGAAGGAATCAAGAGAACTGTTTTTGAATTCAGTCCCATGATCACTCCTTATTGAGCGAACGGTCAAGTTGTTCAGGGTTTCCATCTTCCGAACAAAGGTGATGAGTTCTTCAGGGGTGTCACTCTTAGAACGGAGAAACATAACCCATGTATAGCTAGAGAATTCATCAACTATGACCAGCGTATATTTCTTTCCAGCGATGGATTGTTTGTTAACAGGGCCAAACAAATCCATATGGAGAAGTTGTAGAGGAGATGATACTGAGGAAACTTGCTTTGACTTAAAGCTTGCTTTGGTCTGCTTGCCTTTCTCACACGCTGAACATAAGGACTCTTTGGCGTATGAGTGCTAAGGTAGACCAGTGACTAACTCTTTTGAAGAAAGAGTGTTCAGTGTCTTGAAGTTTAGATGAGAGAGCCTCTTATGCCATAGCCAGTTGACATCAGATGAGGCTTTAGAGAAGAAACAGGAGTTCTCAGTGGTTGTTGAGTCCATGTTTATTACATAAACATTTTCCAAACGATAACCGCTGAGAGCTATTTTCTCTATTTTGTTAGCGACAAAGAAGGATTCCTTAGTAAAGATTACTTTGTTATCCTTGTCGCAAAGCTGGCTGATGCTTAGAAGATTATGCTTCAGCCCTTCAACATATGCGACTCTTCTAAAGGTTGTTGTACCATTAGATAGTACACCAAACCCTCGGGTATGTCCTTTTCCATTTCCACCGAAAGTTACAGAGGGACCCTTCTCTTCTTTGTACTCAGTGAGCAGGTTCTTCATACCAGTCATGTGTCTAGAGCATCCGCTATCGAGATACCAGATACCCTTCTTAACCTGCATTACAAAGGAAGATTAGTTTTTCTTGGGTACCCACTTAACCATGTGTACACACTTGTCAGTGGGGTTAGAAGAAGAGGTGGAAGGTTCAGCAGTCTTCGCAGCATTTGAAGATTCAGCTTTGTCAGTCTTCACTTTGGTTAATTTCTTAACCTCAGTGGTCTTTTTTGCCTTGGGGGCAATGATCTTCACCTTAGCTATCTTTTCAGCTTGGGTGCCTGTGGGGCACTTACTAGCAATATGATTTGTAAGTCCACAATGATAACATTTCCTATAACCAAGAGTATTTCTAGGACCATTTGCATGCTGAGCTTTTGATTTTGAATTAGAAGGACCAGCACCAAGTAAGCTATTGGCTTTTGAAATGGAAGGAACATTTAGTTCTTCGGATTTCTTACCAATGATTTCCACTTTGATTCTAGGAGTAGATCGCTGAATAAATCCAGAGATCTTATTCTTTGAATCAGAGGGATAAGTCATTGAAGCCTTAGAAGTGTTCAGCTTTGGTACAGAGGTACCCTTCTGAGGATTTTGGTTAAAAGCAATTCATTTACCTTTGATTTTAAAGACTGAGGTAGGTTTTGGATAAATAACTTTTTCTTTACCTTTAGAGGTTAAGGTAGAGATTTCCTCAGGGATAGGCGGTTTAGAAGAGGAACACTGAGAGGATGAAGTATCAGCGACTGAGGATACGAAAGTTCCAAATAAGAGCATGGAACGATCAGTGGTTGGTTCTAGAGTATCAGCTTTGTAACCAAGACTACGTTTATCACTCAGGGGGATCTGAGACTTAATTATCTCAGTGATCTTTGTTGAGGAATTATACCATCCATCAACAGTAGCTTTTTCAGCTTTTAATGCAGCGATAGCTTCTTCGCGCTCGATTTTGACTAGCTGATTTAGGTGAACTTGATCTTTAAAATCTTCTTCAATTTTAGAAAGATTTTCTATTTGAAGGTGACAGTTTTTAAGCTGTTCAGCGAGATCAAGGTTTTGATTTTAAACTACAGTTTTGCCATTCATGGCTTCATATAAACTTCTAGTCAAGAGATCGATCTTTCGAAGACTATCAGCTTCATCAATATTTGCAATATTGGTAAAGAAGGAAGGTGATACCTGAGTTGCAGAGGTTGAAGTAGAGGGAATGTCAGAATTTTCTTCCTCATCTTCAAGTTTGGCCATGAGACATAGATTGGCTTCATCATCATCTTCAGAGTCAGATGATTCTTCTTCGTCAGAGGCAGCCCAATCATAGTCAGCCATGAGGCCTTTGCCTTTCTTCTTAAAGGTTTCCAGCTTTGCATACCTTTCTTTCAGCTTTTTATATTTTTCATCTCTATTCCTGGGAATAAAGTTTTTCTTGGGAAAAGCTGAGGGTCTAGAGACTTTCTTTGACCTGCACTCACTAGCAAAATGTCCTATCTTTTCACAGTTATAGCAAGTAGCAGTAGTCTTATCAACGGGGGTTGATGATCTTGGCTTGTCAGTAATAGCAAGAGGTTTATTCTTCTTGAAATTACTCTTTCTAGCAAATCTCCTGAACTTATTAGCCAGGAATGCCAGAGTTTCATCATTATCTGAAACGTCAGAGTCTGATGATCTTTCAGAGTTAGTTTCCAACTCAGTGACAGTGATAGTCGATCGCTGAGTGGAAGGTGACTCTGAGATTAAAGCAACATGGGTGCTTTTGGAATCTTTTACAAGATTCTTCTTAAGATGACTCGATTGCTCATGATTCAGCATCGTGCCATATAAGGTAGAAAGGGTCATTGATTTTAGATCCTTTGACAGCTTGAGACACATAGAATAACTGTCCCAGCTTTCAGGTAAACATTCTAAGAACTTTGTCAGTACTTCAAAGTTAGAATATTCCTTACCAACAGTTTTTAGATCTATTATTAAGCAGTTAAAACGTTGGTGTACTTCAGAGAGAGTTTCATTCTTACCACAAATGAAGCTTTCATACTGTCTTAACAGGTTGATCTTTCGAGAGTCCTGGACTTCAGAAGTACCTTCATACTGAACACAGATTGTGTCCCACATAGCTTTTGAGGTTTTCAGGTTCATGACGGAATGGTAGACTTCGTCAGGAAGAGCCATGGAGAGTATGGATCTGGCTTTGGTGTCGATAGCCACTTTCTTTTTATGTTCATCAGTCCACATATGAATTTCATTAGGAATCAGCCTTTCTGGAATAGCAGGTCTATTCTCAGCGGCTGGAACTGCAGCATCAATTCTTATAGGAATATATGGGTCATTTTCAAGATAATTAGGCATAGTAGGGTCTACACCTTCTAAGAAGAGAATCATCCTATTTTTCCATAGATTAAAATTATCTCTGGAGAATCTAGGGGGGTTTTGCAAGAGAACCGTTGTCAATATTGTTTGTGTTTGTGTTGGTAGCCATTTTAAGAAATAGCTAGGAAGAGAAATCTTAGTATAGATCAGATCTTTTTTATGAGATCAAACAAATCCGCTCTGATACCACTTGTTGGTCCCAAAGGGCTATACAAGTTTGTAGAAAGGGGGGGGGGGGGGGGGTTGAATACAAACACACGTTTTTACCTTTCTAAATTGTTTATTGATAAATCAAGACAATTTACAACTTGTTGCGGAACAAGATTAAGGATAAACCTAATCTTAACAAGTCTTGAGAAACACTAAGTTTTTTGCACTAGAAAGAGTTAAAGAAATTACGAATAATAACTTAACAATAAGAAATAAGAAGATGGTCCGAGCACACTTCAAAACTGAAGTAAGGATCTTCTTATATACTGCATGCATTTAATGCATGGCAGTATGGCTTTACACGTGGCAGCGGCTGAGTGGTTGCATGTCATTGACCTTTGTAGACAACCTTAGTAGCTGCATGGTGCACAGTGTAGAATCAGAGTTGTTGTACGATTACAGACAAAAGGGATGTCCGTTCTGACAGTTCGTACGGAGACGTGCAAGGGAGGTAAGACAATAGTAAGATGCAGGGAGACTTCATGATCAGCTTTCGTTGAGTCAGATCTTTATCAGCGAATGATAAAGTTCAGCGATTGCTGAAGTCTTCTACTTGATACTTCACGTTGAATGGACAGGTCTTGCTTCGCTGATATCCGCATCAGTTCATGAGTAGACTTGTCGCTGGTTCTTGAGCTTGATCTTCGACTTCAGCGTAGAACTTTGGTTGACGTGAAACTTGTCTTCAGGGATCATAAGTAAACAACTAACTTATCAGCGATCATCTCATAGACTGAACAGGATCAGAGCTATATGATGATGAACAATGTTCACTGAATATCTAATCTAAAGAGTGATAGTTCCTATCAGCGGTACTGTAAAGTCTTAGTACTTATCAGCGATAGTGAAACTCTGATACATATTGTTTACTTACAATTTTCACTAAGTGTTTAAGAGAGGGTCATTATCAAATCACTGAGGGTTTGGATCAACAAATACAATGTTTGATGGTTTGAAAAATCTCAACGCAATCCAATCCAACCCAACCCAAATCGTACGGGTTGGTCGGGTTAGTCAGGTTAATATTTTGGCCATCAAAATATTCTCGTAACCTACATGTTGTTTTCTCTAGTTAAAACTCATTTTCAGGATCAATCATTTGATACACTTTATCATATTTCTTAATTTTTAAACATATTGTCTTCAACTATTTTTCTCAATTTATATATATATGTTCACATTTACTGAATATATGTGTGTGTATGTGTGTGAAGAAGTTATATAGAGATGGATAAAAGATTGAATATATATATATATATATATATATATATATATATATATATATATATATAGAGAGAGAGAGAGAGAGAGAGAGAGGGATAATAAATTGTAAACCTTTAAATGTGTGTAAACTTTGGATTTCATAAGTTCCCTTGATGAAATTCTTTCATGAAACTCTTTATTTTGATGAAAGTGTTTCATATCATTCATTTCTTGATGAAATTGTTTCATATATTTGTGTGTTTATGTAAAAACGAAAAAATTCCATCAAACTGAGAAAATATATAAAATAGTTTCATAGGAATGAAAAAATATATATGAAACTACATAAAAAAACACAAATATATGAAACAATTTCATCAAGAAATGAATGATATGAAACACTTTCATCAAAATAAAGAGTTTCATGAAAGAATTTTATCAAGAAAACCTATGAAAACCAAAGTTTACAAAGTTTACACGAAATAAAAGTTTACAAAATAGTGGGCCTCTCTCTCTCTCTCTCTCTATATATATATATATATATATATATAGCCTTAGGTTCAAATGAGAAGTGCTAAATATTTGAGAAGTAGAGAAGAAATCTTGGCCATTTATTCGGTCAAGATCGGTTATAATTGGTCAAAAGTTGTAGCTTTGACTGGTCAAAAGTTGCGGCTGTTCCAAAAATAGAAGGAGAATTTCATAACTTTTACAAAAAACACGGGACGAATTCATATATGAATCTGTGTGATTCACATATGAACTCTTTATAACTAATTCATAAATGAATTTTGTGATTCATATATGAACCTTTGTGTTTCGTATATGAAACTAATTAACTGTAGGTTCATATATGAATCAGTTGAACCAATTAACTGATTCATATATGAACCTTTGTGATTCATATATGAACTCTTTTTAACTAATTCATATATGAACTTTTGTGTTCATATCTGATTTTTTTAACTAATTCTCATATGAATTAATTAACTGATTCATATATGAATCACAAGGGTTCATATATGAATTAGTTAAAAAGAGTTCATATGTGAATTACAAAGGTTCATATATGAACGTATAGTTCATATGTGAATCATACAGATTCATATATGAATTCGTCCCGCGTATTTTTTACGAAAATACCCCTCTATCTTGTGCAGACCACGCACAGACCACGCGAGGATTTTTATCCGCTGCTTCTCGGTCAAAGTCGTCGATCTTGACCGAATGAATGACTAAGACCACTTCTTTATTTCTCAAATATTTAGCACTTCTAATTTGAACCTCTCCCTATATATATAGGGGGTCATTCAAGGAAGAACTAAGTTATTTGTGATAACTGTGAGATCCAATCTCAACCACAAATCAAACGATAAATTAAGAAATTAATAATTTTGGTAATTTGATTTAAATTTTCAATTAAAGGGCATTTGGGGTATTTTAAAAATATCCCCTCTCTCCTCTCTCCTACGAAAACCAGTTACACAATAGGCATTGTGATACCCAAAACACATAAATTGTGATACTCAAAACACATAAATACCATTGTGAAACCCAAAACAGATAAATACTATTGTGATACTCAAAATACATAAATTTCATTGTGATACCCAAAATAAATATAATACCCATTGTGATACCGCTGTGAAATCCACTAACACCAACTATGATACCAATTGCGATACCACCGTGAGAAGGATTAGAGAAAGATGTATCACCAACTGTGATACCACCGTGACACCTATTGACACCTATTGTAATACCCAAGAATTTCCGTGATACCACTGTGATATCACTTTCATACTCACTCTGATACCAATTTGTTATCCACTGTGATATAACCACTGTGATATCACTTTAATTCCAATATGATGCCACTCTGATATCACTCTAATTCCAATATGATGTCACTGTGATACCAATTTGATATCCATTGTGATATCACCACTGTGATATCACTTTAATTCCAGCAACAAAACAAGACCAGCTGAGCACTGCAGGTTTTGTGGTTTTTCCCAAATAAAAGCTATGTACACAGTGGGAAACAAATACGCATAAATTGAATTCTTTATGGAATTAAAAATTCTACTGCTATTCATTTGCTAGTGGAAAATTGAAAAACTACCCAGAACATCAACCTGCTAATTAACACCAAACTGGAAAATGTAATAATGAAGATAAACAATTGACTATGACTAAAGCAAACCCTAGATTTAGAAATATATCTGAAAATGAAACATATACAACATGAGAAATTGAGTTGAATATATATATATATATATATATATATATATATATATATATATATCACAAATTGAGTCAAAATAGAGGAAAACCAAAAGAAAGGAGCAGTTAGTTTTCTAGATGCGGGTGGCCGGAGTTGAGGAAGAAGGAAAGGAACTAAGGGAGAAGCGGCGTCACTGATGAGAAGAATTTTTTTTAGGGTTAACAATTGAGAGAGAATGTGAGTGTGTGAATTTAAGAAGAGAAAGAAAAGCAAAACTAGAAAATTAAAATAAACTAAATATTCAATACAATTTACTAATTTACTTTTTACTTTATTTTTGTAAATAACATTAATTACCTTAAATGATTGGTTCATATTGAATCTCACGGTTATTACAAATTAAACAGTTCTCATTTGATTAAGCCCATATATATATATATATATATATATATATATATGGTACGTAATGGTGTAATTGTCTAATGTACATACTAGTATAGACTTAACAATCATATTAAATTAAAGAAATAAAAATATATCGGGTTGAGTTGGGTTCAAATTATCGTAACAGACATCAACCCAACACATACGGTTTGAAGATTTTACAACTCGATTGGACATCGGGTTGCTTTGGGTTGGGTTAATTCACGTCGGGTTGGGTTGGGTTGATCGGGTTGGTCGGGTTTTTGAGCACCCCTAGATGCTATCATTGTTAAAAAAATGATAGTTCTTAAAATATTTATAACTCCTAAATAATTATATGTATATATAGAACCATTTGATCAAGAATACTTTTAATTTATGAAAATAAAAAAAATACTCTTATCAAATGTGATAATACACCTGAGGCCTCGTGCCACGACCTAGTTCTCTGCCAAATGTCACTTGTAAACTAGTGTTTTCGCGTTTTTCATAAAATGAGAGTGTTCTCGTTTGAATTCCCTATATATCACAATTAATTTTACTAGGAATACAATTTGGGAAATTTCCGCGTACACTATTTCTTCAAAGTGACAATAAACTATTGTTGAATTATTATATGATAAATTGCTTTTATTTTGGGGTCCTCAAATGATGCAGATTGTGGGGGAAAATGCCACTTGAGGTGTAGCAAAGCGTCAAGGACAAAGATGTGTTTAAGGGCATGTGGAACTTGTTGCGAACGTTGTCAATGTGTTCCACCAGGTACTTATGGTAACTATGATGCGTGTCCGTGTTATGCCGACCTAACTACCCACGAAGGCAGGCGCAAATGCCCATAAAATTCAGGGCCGTTCCTGGTATTTTGGAGGCCTTGTGCGAAAAGCTATGTGCGCTCTTAATTTTTTCATATTATTTATTAAATGATTTTTGACTTTACATTTGTCTTATAATAAATCGACTGATAACTTATTTTTAAATTTGATCAAACTGTTCATCTTTTATTCTCTTTTGACACTAAATTTTAATTTTTAATATTATTATGTTAGCGTGGATTCAAAGTTTATAATTGATTTTTTTTAATTTTTACTTAAAGTTAGTGTTTTAACTTTCATAACTCCTCCAATAAGGGTTTGTGAGGGTTTTTGAGGATATAACATTAAAAAAACACTAAACAACTAAAGTTATCCACGTCATCTCTATCAACTATTTTTTCCTAACATTTGACAATCTAAATATAAAGTCTCTATCTAAATTTAAAGTCTCTAAGAAAATTACATTTAATTCCGAACAATTGTTTAATTTTAACATTTTCAATATTATTTATATTATTGAAATATTTTATAAGCTTATTATCTCAAACCATTCTACAAAATTGAAAAAATAAAATATAAATTAAGAACTTTAGATTTAAATTTAAATTTTAAGGATAAATTGTATACAAAACACATTAAAAACAATATAATTAATTTAATTTTCATGTAAAAAGAACAATAAAAAATCGGGAAATTAATTAAAATACCCCATAATGGAAGTTGAGTTACCAAAATACCCAAAAAAATTCAAAGTTTACTTAAATGCCCTAAATTTCCGCGTTGAGTGCCCGTGATCGCGGTCAGGGACTGAAAGTGATAATTTTTTCAAAATTATTTACACTTTTAGTCCCCATCGCGGGCCACCGCGGGCCATCGCGGGCCGCGGCGGACCATCGCGGGCCATCGCGGACATCATCGCGGAAATTTAGGGTATTTAGGTAAACTTGAATTTTTTTGGGTATTTTGGTAACACAACTTCCATTTTTGGGTATTTTAATTAATTTCCCTAAAAAATCATATGTTTTAGTAATCCTAAAAAAATTAAAAATAAAGACAAAACTATTTTTTAAAATAAAAACTAAATTAGTTAGAAAAAACTAAACTTGCACCAACAAGGATTTGAACCCTAGTTGATTTTATCAACACGGAAGCCTCTTGCCAATATGCTAAAACTGTTTTGGCTAATTTGTTACATTAAATAATTTATATAGTAGTTTTGTTATAAGTAAAAATTTTAAAAAATATTCGGAAGCCCCCGACGATCGGAGGCCCTGTGCGGTAGGACCACTCCAAACACCCTGTTGCACGGCTATTCACTAACCATTCACTCGAATACAAGCATTACCACGATAGATCAACCACATATTAACCGTCGACAACTAAGTTGTTAGTATTCCATCAGTAAATAATATAATATTTATATTTTTTATTTTATTTTATTTACCAATTTTGTTGAAATTCGTCATTACTTTATATGTTGTTGATGGATTACATGCGACATTGAAATCTATTTTTTAATATTTTTTTGAAGCCTACTGGAAATCCGTTGATAAATTAAAAGATCTAATGCTTCAAATGTCATGCAATTTATACTCTAGTGTTTACAATTTTCTAAATTTTATTTTTATATTCAATTATTATTCTAACATATAACAGGTAATCGTATTTATAATATTAATAATAAAGAGTTTGAGTAAATTACACTTTTGGTTCATGTGGTTGTCATCCGATATCAAGTCTAGATTTTTTATGAATTTTGGTCATTGTGGTTGACATTTTGTTTCATATTTACTCTTAGACTAACTTCTGTTAAATAAGTTTGTTAACTAGAGGGATATTTTCGTCTTTTTATTAAAAAGCATTCCTCGTCTATGGGTGCCTTTATTGTGCTTTGTCATATTTTTTTATTTCTTTTTATCACATAATGTTAGGAGATCTCTCGTAAACCTGAATCTGAACAATGACTCTGAAACAGACCCAAATGTAAACAAATTTAGATTCCAAAATAAATAAACATTCCAAAATACGCATATCCAAAATATAAAATCCAAAATCAAAACCCTGATACCAAAATAAAAGACAAACTCCGATCCAAAGTTAAACTCAAAACCCCAATTCCAAAATCATATTGTTGGTCTTAGAATACAATGACTTACAAATGATGTGTTTGTAGAAGGGGGATGAATAAAAACATAACAAATTTTCATTTTTAATTTTATATTTTATTAAAACATAAAATTATAGATTGTTGCGGAAACTAGAAAGGTAAGACCTGTGATCCTAAACAATCTGACCGGTGACAAATTTGTTAATACTGAAAGAGGGAAGAAAGAAGATTTTCTTTCCGATCTGAAGAACTAAGCTTCAGATGGTGACGCCGATTTTTTCTAAGGAACTTTCACACAGAAGTTTTTTGAAAATGAGTGAGTTACAACTAATAACAATGGTGACTTTTTATAGACACCATTGCGTTAAATGCAATTTTTTCCAACTTTAGTTCATGTCTTCATTTGATTTGATGATCTATACATGCTTGTACTTTCCATTCCAACCTTTATAGTTGATGTAAACACTTATTAACCCATCTCATCCTTTCGTAAGTAGACGGAACAGTAAAGAAAGTATGACATTAATAAGATAGTACTTTAGAACTTACTTTGACTGACATGCTTTTGCATGTTCCCATACTAGGATAAGAGATTTAAAAGCTGGTGAGCCAAACCTTGGTGGACAAGTTTGCACTCCAAATCCGGCTTGCTAGTAGTATTATTATTTGTCAGACTACTAGTTGGTGACTATCTTGGTCTCACTTTAACCGGTCTTCGATTTCGTTGAAGGCATTTATGAATCAATAAAGATGGTTGCAACGCTTTTACAAGTAAAAAACCTTTATTTGTCTATTATGCAATATAAGCTATATGTTGTATTCCAACTATAGACTATTTATGAAGTAAGTTTGTCAGATGCACAAAAAGACTTAGAATATTTTGAGGATGAACTATGACTCCGATACATCGAAGTTTTTAAATATATTTTACCGGATTCATTGACAGGATAATTAACTCAAAAACATTCTTAGTTTAAGAACCGATGAACACAATATATCTGAAACCTTACATGATTTTTCTAAACAAAGAAAAGTTTGAGTAATATATTGTTTAAGCCATATCCGATGGATGTTGCTCATCGGATATACTCTTTTTAAGACAAGTGGTAAGAATGAGTTTCTAAGTGTTTGGTCAAATTTCTAATTATATTAATCACAATTCTGATGGTTGAGACTAACAATTTCTTCTATTTGTCAATAACACAAATAGACATCCATAAGTGAAACACTTAAAAAAACGATACTGATAGGTGGGTTTACACCCCCCCCCCCCCCCCCTAATCTAACCGCAAGTGTATGGGTCGAATCAAGTAATAGTACTGAAAGTACGAGTATCGAACCAATGGAACTAGGAACTGAATATCACAATTACTATTCTCGCTATTAACTGAACGATCGAAATTTAGGTTGTTGTTTAGGAATTTATTTAATGGAAAATAAAATAAACACAATTGACTAAGAGGCTTGAAAAAGACTTCGATAGAGAAAACGGTTGAGGGTTGGAAATCCTATGGTTGTTTCCATCAATGAACACCAGACCCGAACAAATATTATTGATTCTTTCCTATGAAACCTAATTCTTAAAACTCACCATTGTTCTTTCTCAAGCAACAACGGATCTTATTTTAAAACCACAAGTTTTATCTCTCGATCTCCACCGATGGACTTAAAACACATTAGGTTAGAATTTTGTAGGACGAAGGGTGAATCGGCTATCTCTACCCGAACCTCCTCTTCGGCACATGATTATCAGATCTAGTTCTTAACTAATTTTCTTGAACTTAATTAAAAACAATGAATTCAATTGGAGGTGATCAATCTAACAATTGTATGAAAAACTCAAATCACATGCTTCATAGATTCAAAACCAATAAAACTGTTCGGCTACATGTCATCTCTAGTTAAACCACAGTCAATCCAACCCCCAACATCTGAAGATTAGTTCTTGTTGGGGATGGATAAAAACACACGAAAACAATAGGAATCAAAGATAGAAAACATCGTTTTTCGCAACGTAAGTGTAGTACTGATCAATTCCCTTCTCTCGGCTCTAATTCGTTACCAACGCTTCAATCCCCTTCAATCGGCTCTCTATCGTGGATCAAAAATGAGTGTTTTTTCTCTGAAAATCTCCTCCTTGGTTGCCCTAAGTCGTGAGTGATAATCTCTCCCTTTCCCCCAAAATCGTTTAAGTCACAAAACAGAAACAGAAGGTTGCGCGGCTTTCCCTGCGACTTGAAGTCGCGTGGGAAACCGCGCGTGTCGATTTTGGCTGTGGGTACTTCTTTTGGCTGGGCTTCTTGCTTAGCGATTTGGGCTTTCAGCATTTGGGTCATTAATCTTACTTTTCAGCTTCTTTTCTCAAGTGTTGTTCGCCTTCGGGATACCTGCGAATCTCAACTATAAAATAGTAAAAACACCGCAGATTTGCTCGAAAACAAGCCACTCTGAGTGGTTTTTGGACCAGAAATAACGCCAAGATTAGGCGTTATCAACAACCCCAAACCGAGCGTTGCTTGTCCTCAAGCAAATTAGCGACAAAAAGAATAAAAACATGCATCCATGAAATCAATAATTGCATAGTTCCCAAGCGGACACAATTATTGCACGCCTATTCACCCACACCTTTGAATGTTTATCTCACCCTCACCGCCTCCTTGTCTTGTCGAACTACTACTTTCCCATCTTGGGTTGAACTCACGACTGCTCCGATCACACTAAGTTCTTATTAGGTCAAAGCATGCTAGGGAAAACATTTCGCCTCGACCCTACCTCACAGGATACTCTCAATACACTCGAACCTAGGCTGTCACACGTGTTGTCATGTATTTGGAAGTTATGTACAATAATACCCGAGAATTCACATGACAACTCAAAATAAAAGACGTACTAATGTCCAAATAAAAGTGATCTCAGGAAGGAATTAAGTAGCAAGACAAGGACTATCAGTAAAAGTAATAGTACACCATAATCACATTTTCCAGAAGATCATCCAGGTATTTTGTTGGGTTGTAGTGGGGCTAAGGTTATGGCTGTGAAATGAAGGGTAAAACGGATCAACAATCCTAAATGTGTCACTCCTCGAGCAGTTCTGAACCTTTCTCACTTCTTTTTCTATCACTTGGCCCTCTTTGTCATCACTAGGGTCGCATTGACCCTTTTATTTATTTGTTTACATCGCTTTTTTTTCATTGTGGGGAAACATTGGCCCTCTTTTCTTGCAATTGGGCTACATTGGCCCGCTTTTCTTGCACTTGGGCTGAAATGGACCATCTCTTCTAGCTCTCTCTTTCTGACTGGCCTGAATTTTCTTTCATGCTCTACTTTTCACTGTTCATTCCTGCTTATGACTGACACATTGTCGGATAAGGGTCATCTAAGGCTTTGGCTAGGGTTTAATGGTGGGGTTCGAACTGAAAAGTTTGGTGAGTGTTTGGCTGCAAAGGGGCTTGGGTGCACACACAATCGGTCAAGGGGGCGGTAGATAAATATGGGCTTAAAGTTGCACACAATGCCTGGAATCATTTCTTAAGGTCCACACGATGAGGTCACTATACTCTTACCTAATATCCCGATGGTCGTCTTTGCTACTCAATGCAAAATTATAGCGAGATCAATCTATAACCACGACAAGGAATTCGAAAAGTGTATCAGAATTATGTGTTTAAATCCCTCGCAATGAAGTACGTCATTTTAGGCTCAAATCTCACTCTTGGGTGGTCTCCACTAATGTCCCTAGTCATACCCTTTCCCGGTCTTCCCTTAATGGTCACATTGCTATCTTAAAGTTCTCCCCCCAATGGTTGGTCCCAATCATTCAATACAAAAATTATAGCTTAGGTGATCTAAACATTGTAAAAACATGGAAAATCTTCGTGCAATTAGTGGGGTCCGATTGGGCAACCCCAAACCTTGCTCACACATTGTCCCTAATGTGCAAGTCTCGAATTGGAGCGGTACAAAAATATTAGAGTACGATTATGGTGTTATTACATTCATCTCGAATTTAGAGAAAGCAGTAAGGTACGTCAAAACAGAGAGATAAAATCAAAGACTGCAAAGCTAAAAAGAACAAACCATTACTAATGGGGTTGTGAAGAAGATGCTCCCCCCGTTTTCCGGCCTCGCACCCTTCTTTGGTTTTGGCGTAGGTCGGCCACCTCTGGTATGCTGGCCTGAGTGAGGCGTGTGAAGAAATCGTCTAGGCGCCGGTTCACATCTCGAAATCCGACCTCCATCTGTTGTGCCAATCGCCGTATGTAAGGGGGAGTGTCGCCTGTATGCCCCTCCTGGTTGGCCTGCGGTGCGGTGGGATCGAATCTGGGTCCTCTGAATTTGAGTCGGATAGAACCGGCTCCGTTCGTGAGACTGCGCGTCGCCAATCACTTTGGTCCTCTCCCCATCGACTCTCGAGCTTTGCCGTTGCCGTGATATGTGCTTTGTATTGGCGTTCCCCGAAATCCGCCTTTGGCTTGGTGAGGTTCTCAATCGGCACCTCAGCTTTCCTGTAAAAATGCGTAATGAGGCAAGGGAAGGGTAAGATCCCATCAAGAGACATACCCGCGTCTAGGATCTCCATCCAGATAATGTGACCGACGTCCATAGGGAGGTTGTGCTGAAGCGAATAGAGCACCTCAGCAATCTGACTATCTGCCGTGGTGTTGTGGCTGGATGGCTTCATGCTAGCCTTGACGAATAGCATCAGGAAGGCGAGGTCGTAATGAAGGTCACTCTTGAGGATGTGATCCTTCATTTTGTTCCAACCCACCTCGTCGTTCCGGTGTAGGGATCCCGCGATGACCGGGCTTAGTGTGACATTGAATGCCTCGTGACGGGACATCCCGTAACTCATCGCCAACTCACGGCGCCGTGACACTTGATGGTACTCACAAATGTCGTCTGGTGAGACCCAAACGCGCGCCCCTCGGACCATTACGGTGTATTGGTCGTGGTAGATGGCAGGACGCATATTGGCGTAGAAGGTCTTGACGACCTCTGCACCGTACATGGGAGTGGACCGGATGTAGTAGCTCCACTCTTGGTTCCAGATGATCTCGACTGCCCGTGACCCGGCCGGTAACCCGTCTAATTTTATGCCTCGCTCCAAAAATGGCTGACAGTTCCTCTCGTACATCCTTGCCCGGCGGGCGTCCTTATCGTCAGCCTCAGAGTTTTGCATGATGTCTCTTTGGTGCATCCTGGTGTGAGAGTAGTCTCCAAAGCTGAGTTGTTTGCTCGGGTGATGCCTCATTGTTCTGCAAGACAGTAACGCTACACTAAGAGGTGATAGAAACAAAAGTGGCACCCTAAACCTAGGCTTTGGCCTAGGTTGTGCTAATCGGCTAGACCCTATTGGTGCCTTTGAGTCATACAACTACCACACTTACATGCATAAAAAACTTCAAAATAGGCATTTAGCAAGTCATGAGTGTGCACACATGAGAATTCCTTAGGGTAAAGAACAATTGTCCACGATTTCCCAATTCCTCTTCCACTGCACTAACTTGTCTCTCCCCCACATGCAATATTCACAGATTCCCCAAATAAAATTAACCCCACATAAAGGTTCCCCAAAATTTGCCCCCAATTGTTGTAACTACCCACACATCACACATGATGAACTTGAAACAAAAGATTGCATGCTCTAGATACAACATTCCCCAACATTATCATTTATGTGCAAATCAACCATGATGCATTTCGAACTTGGAATAAAAGGGTGATTTCATCACTATTTCACACATTGGGGAAGAGGATAAATAGCACATGCCTTGTAGAACTCATGGAAGAGGGTGGAAAGATAGAAATCGATCACATACCTTGGATTTGTCTTGGATTTTGCAGACTTTCGATGCCAAGAAATGGAGATTGAGAGATGAAATCCATTGAAAACGAGATGGAAAAAGAAGTGGTGGAAATGGGCAAAAAACGCAACATAGGGTTCTTTAACCTGCAGGTGGGTTGCATGGTTTCCCACGCGGGATTGAAACCGCGGGGAAAGTAGCGCGTGTCCTCGAAGCGCAAAACCCAACTGAGTGATACGCGGTTTTCGCCGCATCGTGAAGTCGCGTGAAATTCCGCGCAACTCATTGTTTCGAAAATCAAATAGTTTGTTACGCGGTTTCCACCACGGTTTCAAGTCGCGTGGAATGCCGCGCAACTCGCTGTTTCGAAAATCAAACAGTTTGATACGCGGTTTCAAGTCGCGTGGTATACCGCGCAACTCTCTGTTTAAAAACACACACACACACACACACACACACACACATATATATATATATATTTATATAAACTAACATTAAAAACAATTATGATGCAAACCTTGGTGGGTTGCCTCCCACCCAGCGCCTTAGTTACGGTCGTGGCACGACCTTTTCGTGTGATCACTCTGTGGGCTCTTCGAGAAATATGGTGTCGGCTACCACTGTTTCTTCTCCGTGGTATGGTTTCACTCGCTGCCCGTTAACTTTGAAGGTTGCTCCGTATTTTCCTTGCAGTTCGATAGCTCCATGTGAAAAGACCTCCTTTACGGTGAACGGTCCGGACCATTTGGACTTTAGCTTACCTGGGAACAGACGAAGACGAGAGTTAAATAGAAGCACCTGCATTCCCAGAAAAATTACCTTTGGGTGAAGACCCTTGTCGTGGAATCGCTTTGTCCGCTCTTTATAGATGGCGGAATTTTCAAATGTGTCATTACGGATTTCTTCGAGTTCATTCAGTTGTAACAACCGACGTTGCCCGACCGCCTTCAAGTCCATGTTCAACCGTTTTATTGCTCAGTACGCTCGATGCTCGAGTTTGACCGGGAGATTGCATGATTTACCAAATACAAGACGATAGGGAGTAGTGCCAAGAGGGGTCTTGAATGCCGTGCGATAGGCCTAAAGGGCGTCGTCCAGTTTAGATGACCAATCCTTACACGATGTACTCACGGTTTTTTCGAGGGGTTGCTTGAGTTCCCGGTTGGAAACCTCGACTAACCCGTTCACTTGAGGATGGTAAGGTGTGGTCACCTTGTGCTTGACGGAATACTTCTTTAAGACTGCGTCGAGGTACCGGTTACAGAAGTGGTTACCCCCGTCACTGATCAGCGCTCTAGGAACTCCAAACCTTGAAAAGATATTTTTCCGTAGGAAGTTAATCACCACCTTGGAATCGTTTGTCGGAGTCGCAATCGCTTCCACCCACTTAGAAACGTAGTCCAACGCTACCAATATGTACTCATTCCGAAATGAGTTCGGAAACGGTCCCATAAAATCTATCCCCCATACGTCGAAAAGCTCCACTTCCATGAAGATCTTCATTGGCATTCCATCCCTCTTCGTGATATTCCCGACCCGCTGATAACGGTCACATCGGGAAATGAACTCTCTAGTCTCCTTGAACATAGAGGGCCCAAAGAACCCTGATTGTAAGACCTTCGCGACTGTTCTATCGGTGCTAAACTGGCCTCCACATTCTAATGTACGGTAATGAGTTAGAATGTTGGCCTTCTCTTCGTCCGACACACATCTTCGGATCATGTCGTCGACGCACACCTTGTAGAGGCATGGTTCGTCCCAATAATACATCTTTGCTTCAGAAAGGAACTTTTTCTTTTGGTGGGAGCTTATGTTATATGGCATCACCCCTCCCACCAGAAAATTCACCAAATCGGCGAACCATGGTTCCGAGTGGTTAACCTTGAAGAGTTTCTATTCCAGGAATGAATCATTGATGATGGTCTTATCCGTGGGTTGATCGTCACTCCCCTCAAGTCTCAAAAGGTGATCCGTCACTGTATTCTCGGAACCCTTCTTATCCAGAATCTCCAAATCAAATTCTTGGAGTAGAAGTACCCATCGAATGAGTCTGGCCTTTGCATCCTTAGGTCATCAAATACTTCAAGGCAGAGTGATCGGTATATACAATTATCTTGGCCCCAACTAAATAGGATCGAAATTTCTCGGAAGCATATACGACGGCTAGTAGCTCTTTCTCGGTAGTCGCATACTTGATCTGAGCATCGTCCAACGTCTTGCTCGCATAATAGAACACGTGCATCCTCTTTTCTCTTCTTTGGCCCAATACTGCTTCGACTGCCGTGTCACTTGCATCGCACATGAGAACAAACGGGAGATTCCAATCAGGTGCCATGAGAATCGGTGCTGAGGTCAGTTCTTTGTTCAACCTGTCAAAAGCAAGAATGCAATCATTAGTAAATTCAAATTTTACATCCTTAAGAAGTAAAGAACACAGAGGTTTAGTAATTTATGAGAAATTCTTTATGAAGCCGGTAAAACCCGGTGTGTCCAAGAAGCTCCGAACTCCCTTGACGGTATTCGAAGATGGCAGATTCTCGATCACCGCCACTTTTGCCTTGTCCACTTCAATCCCCGCTTTCGATACTTTGTGACCAAGCACGATTCCTTCGGTCATCATGAAGTGACATTTCTCCCAGTTCAATACCAGGCTTGTCTCTTTACATCTTTGTAAGACGACTTCCAAATGTTCTAGGTATGTATCAAATGACGGTCCAAACACTGAAAAGTCGTCCATAAAGATCTCGATAGTCCGTTCCACCATGTCTGAGAAAATGGTCATCATACATCTCTGGAAGGTAGCCGGAGCATTACACAAGCCAAAGGGCATCCTTCGGTATGCGAATGTACCGTAAGGACAAGTGAATGTTGTCTTATCTTGATCTTCAGGTGCTATCGGTATCTGATTATACCCGTAGTAGCCATCTAGGAAGTAATAATATTTGTGCCCAGATAATCGTTCCAGCATCTGATCAATGAACGGAAGAGGAAAGTGATCCTTCTTGGTTGCATCATTCAGTTTTCGGTAGTCTATACATACTC
The DNA here is from genome assembly GCA_033807775.1 of Saussurea involucrata. Lineage (NCBI taxonomy): Eukaryota > Viridiplantae > Streptophyta > Magnoliopsida > Asterales > Asteraceae > Saussurea > Saussurea involucrata. Next base: position 171,305,479 of record CM066322.1, read on the forward strand.
TCCATCCGGTGACTGTCTGAGAGGGAATAAGTTCATTGTTGTTGTTCTGGACCACTTTGATGCCACCCTTCTTTGGTACTACCTGGACTGGACTCACCCACGGACTATCAGGCACGGGATAGATGATCCCGGCATCCAAAAGCTTTAAAATCTCCTTGCGGACCACTTCTTTCATGTTCGGGTTGAGCCTGCGTTGGTGCTGAAATATTGGTCGATGCACGTCTTCAAGGTTGATTCTATGAGTGCAGAAAGTGGGACTCAATCCCTTAAGATCTGCAATAGTCCACTCAATTGCTGTCTGATGCTCTCTAAGAACTCTTAGTAGCTTTTCCTTCTTGTCGGAACTCAATTGAGAAAATATGATTAGGGGCAATGTCTCCTTATCTCCCAGATATGCATATTCAAGGTGAGCATGCAACGATTTAAGCTCGAGCTTTGGATGTGTCTTTGATGAAGGTTCGGATTTGGGAATTGGTGCCCCCAAATCCTCAACAATTGGTCTTCTCAGGCCTTTGAAATATGGTAATGCATTGAGCTGCATCACCAATTCACTTTCTGGATCAGTGTTAATGCCGACTAGTGCTTTCATTAGATAATCATCAGATAATTGCTAGTTATACGTCTCTTGAGGCATAGATCCAATCACATCCACTCGATATCATTCATTAGATTCCATGCTTTGCTTGGCTGCCCGAAATACATTAAACACCATTTCTTCTTCACCCACTCTCAGTGTCAGCTTACCTCCTTTAACATAAATTAGAGCCCCTCCGGTTGCTAAGAACGGTCGACCAAGGATTAGTGGTATTTCCTTGTCTTCATCCATGTCTAACACTACAAAGTCTACCGGGAAGTAGAACTTCTCCACTTTGATCAGCACATCTTCTATCACTCCGTAAGGGTATTTAATGGATCTGTCAGCAAGTTGAAGAGTGACGTTGGTAGGCTGCACTTCTCCTAATCCAAGTTTTCGGAAAATAGACAACGCCATTAAATTAATATTTGCTCCAAGATCACATAAAGCCTTACTAAATTCAGAGTTTCCTATATGAACAGGGATAGTGAAACTCCCTGGATCCTTAAGCTTCGGGGGAAGCTTATGCTGGATAATAACACTACACTCCTCAGTAAGTGAAACAGTCGCATGCTCCTCAATCTTCCTTTTGTTAGAAAGGATATCCTTCAAGAACTTCACATAAGAGGGCATTTGTGCCAACACATCTTCAAAATGGATGTTAATATGCAATTTCTTAAAAACTTCAAGAAACTTAGAAAAATTGATATCATCCATGTGGGCTTTAAGCCTGCTCGGATATGGCACTTTCGGTGCGAAAGGATTGACCGATGGCTTTGTTGGAATGTTATTGTGCTTTGTATCCCCATCCTTGTTGGTTGGTCTCTCTTCTTCCATCTCTTCAGTCACCTCTATCTCTTCGACCTCTATCGGTTCCACTCAAGGTTCTAAATGGCGTGAGGCGTGGCGTGACGGCGAGGCCTAGCCTCAAGCCTTAGGAGCCATGGCGAAGCCATGGCGTTTTCAAGGCATGACTTATGGCGTCAAATTTCTAATTCATATATAATATTATATATAAAAACATATGTTTTGTAGTGTTACTCAATGAGCCAATAGTAGCAAGCAAATTAAATTAGGTTATATATTAAAAAACTTGCAAATAAGACATTAAAAACGTAAAGAAAAATCAAATATCGCATTATAAAAAATGCGCATTAGGCCAAGGCGCGCCACGGGCTTAACGTGGCGTGAGACACAAGCTTTGGTGCCATGGCGCGCCATGGCGGCTGCGTGGCGAGTTTTTTAGATCAACTCTTGAAGTATTCCACGGGCTTAAGAGGGTCTTCTATTCAACCAATTCTTGAAGTATTCCGGAGTGGAACCCACGTGTGGTCGTGTCGGCATCCTTCGGTAATGGTTCTCGGGTAGGACTTTGGATCAACTCTTTTCCACTTCTCAAATGAATGGCTTTGCAGTCCTCCCGGGGTTTCCTTTTGGTTTGACTAGGAAACTGTCCGGGAGCTCGATTTTGGAGGGCTTCAGAAATTTGCCCCACTTGCCTCTCAAGAAGTTTGATCGAAGTTGTGTTCTGATCAGTTGCTGCCTTTACTGTACTTACCATACCAGCTAATCCCACAACAGTGCTATCCATCTTAGACATGAACTTCATCATCATATCCTCTAGCCCCGACTTCTTTTCCGTGGATTGTCCTTCATCAAACTTCCTTTGATTGTAAATTGGTGGATGATAAACATTGTTAGATTGAGAAGAGTTTGATAAGTTAGAATGATTACCGTATTGCTGATGTTGTTTTTGTCCCATTGTCTCCTTAGGTGGACCTTGTTTTTATGCCCATGAGAAATTCGGGTGTCGCTTCCAACCTTCATTATATGTATTGGAGAAAGGGTCATTCCTTGGGCGGTTGTTTCGATTCTGTAAGAATTGGACTTGTTCAGGTTCATTCGCAAGTGGAAACATACCCGAAATACCCTCTTCAACCATAAGTGTTGGTTGAATAGAAGACCCTTTCAACTGATTAGTGATGGCGGCTAACTGAGCCTTGATTGCTTTCAGCTCGTCATTCTCTTGCACAGTAGCAACTCTTCTAACTGCCGACCTCGGAGTGGCATAACTGTGTTCGGCCAGGTTTTCTATCAAATCGACTGCTTCCTCGTATGTTTTATCCATGAGAGCTCCTCCCGCTGCAGCCGTGATGTCATTCTTAAATTGTGGGTGAAGGCCACCAAAGAATGTATGGATGACGACCCAGCCATGTAACCCATGATGGGGACATTTTTTCAGCATGTCCTTGTACCTCTCCCATGCCTCGTACAACGTCTCCTGATCCTACTGAGCGAAGTGTGTGATGTCAGCCATGAGTTGGGTTGTCCTGCCTGGCGGAAAGAATTTCTGGAGAAAAGCAACTTTCAAATCTGGCCAAGTTCTGATATGATCCGTTGGTAGACTTTCTTCCCAGATTTCCGCTCTTCCCTTCAGTGAGAAGTTGAACAATCTCAGCTTGATTGCATCCTCGGACACCCCATTAATCTTGTAAGTATTGCAAATCCTCTCGAAAGTACGGAGGTGTCCATGAGGATCTTTAGTCGGTGCTCCTCCAAACTGATGTTGTTGTACCATAGCGATTGTGCTAGGCTTTATCTTGAAATAGTTCGCTGCTGTTGTGGGAGGTTGTACACCTATGCGTGCGGCTGCCACATTGGGGTTGGCAAAAGACCGCATAGGAACTCTCTCCGGCGGAGGAGGTGGGTTATTCCTAGGAATCTCGTCACCCATTCTTAGTTGCTTTCTGACCTTAGATGCTTTCCGTAACTGACGGGCAATGCATTCAATCTCTGGATCGATAGGTTCTACACTTTTTCCTCGGGTCCCTATTGGCATAAACCAATTGGTACCTGAAAATGAAAGTATAAAAATTTGTATTCTAGAAACTGAATAATAACAAAAGTAAAACTGAAATAAAAGAAAATGTTCAACATAATAGCACTTATAGCTGGTAGTGCTACCAATGCAAACTAGTTCCCCGACAACGGGGCCAAAAACTTGATATGTGGGTTTACACCCCCCCTAATCTAACCGCAAGTGTACGGGTCGAATCAAGTAATAGTACTGAAAGTACGAGTATCGAACCAAGGGAACTAGAAATTGAATATCACAATTACTATTCTCGCTATTAACTGAACGATCGAAATTTAGGTTGTTGTTTAGGAATTTATTTAATGGCAAATAAAATAAACACAATTGACTAAGAGGCTTGAAAAAGACTTCGATAGAGAAAAAGGTTGAGGGTTGGAAATCCTATGGTTGTTTCCTTCAATGAACACAGGCCCGAACAAATATTACTGATTCTTTCCTATGAAACCTAATTCTTAAAACTCATCGTTGTTCTTTCTCAAGCAACAACGGATCTTATTTTAAAACCACAAGTTTTATCTCTCGATCTCCACCGATGGACTTAAAACACATTAGGTTAGAATTTTGTAGGACGAAGGGTGATTCGGCTATCTCTACCCGAACCTCCTCTTCGGCACATGATTATCAAATCTAGTTCTTAACTAATTCTATCGAACTTAATTAAAAACAATGAATTCAATTAGAGGTGATCAATCTAACAATTGTATGAAAAAACTCAAATCACATGCTTCATAGATTCAAAACCAATAAAATTGTTCGGCTACATGTCATCTCTAGTTAAACCACAGTCAATCCAACCCCCAACATCTGAAGATTAGTTCTTGTTGGGGATGGATACAAACACAAGAAAACAGTAGAAATCAAAGCTAGAAAACATCGTTTTTCGCAACGTAAGTGTAGTACTGATCAATTCCCTTCTCTCGGCTCTAATTCGTTACCAACGCTTCAATACCCTTCAATCGGCTCTCTATTGTGGATCAAAAATGATTGTTTTTTCTCTGAAAATCTCCTCCTTGGTTGCCCTAAGTCGTGAGTGATAATCTCTCCCTTTCCCCCAAAACCGTTTAAGTCACAAAACAGAAACAGAAGGTTGCGCGGCTTTCCCCGCGACTTGAAGTCGCGTGGGAAACTGCGCGTGTTGATTTTGGTCGTGGGTACTTCTTTGGGCTGGGCTTCTTGCTTAGTGATTTGGGCTTTCAACATTTGGGTCATTAATCTTACTTTTCAGCTTCTTTTCTCAAGTGTTGTTCGCCTTCGGGATACCTGCGAATCTCAACTAGAAAATAGTAAAAACACCGCAGATTTGCTTGAAAACAAGCCACTCTCAGTGGTTTGTGGACCGAAAATAACGCCAAGATTAGGCGTTATCAGATACGAAAACTCATAAGCGAAAAACGAATTCCAAAGTCATAAATTATGTGGTCATTTTTAGATTCTTTTTGCCTTTTATCTTTTTGATCTTTTTCTTTTTTTCTAAAGCCTTTTTGTTTTGTTTTCTTCCATTATTTTTTCTTTCTTTTATTTTCAATCTTCTTTCTTTTTCTTTGTATTACAAAACATAATAAAATGAATATATAGAAAAATATGCAATAATGTAAACCAAACTTTCTTTTATATCTCTATAAGATCCAATTAAATGATGATGATATGAAATCATGTAGCTCAAAGTTTGGTTTCAGTGGTTGAAGGTAAAGATGATTTGTTCTTTTGTTTCTTCGAGCATCTTTTTTTCTTCTTTCTGCAATGTCTTATTCATGTGTCATTTTTCTTTTTCCTTTGTCCTTGCTCGGAATTTGTCGTTTTCCTTGCTCCTCCTTAGTTGATGAGCAGATTAACTCCACCTGAGATGTTGAGTCCATTGCTTTCTCAGTGTTACTGCAAGGGTTGTATTTTTATTTCTCCCCATCGGTAGCAAGTAGGCATCAACCTTAGAGGTCAACATTCGAAGATATGATTCTATGGAATCCTAGAGGTTCTCAATTTTGATTATGTGCGGTCTCTCTTGAATTGTAGAACGTGTTGGATGAGAGAAACCAGATGAGTGAGTTGAGAAGCATGGTCATCCTATTTGGTGTGAAGTTTTTCAAGATAAGTGACAGCATTTGATGAGATTTAATACCACTTTTATTTGCAACTTTTCATTGTTTTCTATTTTTTGATCGAAAATAGACTGGACATATCTTATCTCTGCAAGTTGTCTCTGAATATCTGATAGTTGTACTAAAGAACTAGATGAGGTGTAGGTATTTGAAGAGTTGTTTGTATAGGCAAAAGAGGAACATCCCGAAGAAGATTTTTTTTTGGTAGGGGGTGTTTATGATAGGTTATTTAAATTATTTATTAACTTATTTTGGTATGACATGTACATCGGTAATAAAAAGTATCTAGTGTTTGGATGAAAAAAAATTAATGTTTATACCGGTTTGACACCAGTAATAAGAAGTTTTTGATAAGTCACTCTTTTCTAACTTATTAACTTATTTGAAATAACTTATCATGTTTTTTTTGGTAATTTTACATGTATAAGGGTATCTCCGACCCAAACACTAAAAAACACTAAAAACATCTTTAATAATAATATAATATATGTATTGATTATTATACTATGTTATTAAAATAAAATAATTAAAATATGTACTCGAATTTATAAAAATTGAATAGGATAGTAATATATGTATATAGCCTTAGGTTCAATAGAGAAGTGCAAAATCTTAGAGAAATAGAGAAGTGATCTTGGCCATTTATTCGGTCAAGAGCGGTTATAATTGGTCAAAAGTTACGGCTTTGACTGGTCAAAAGTTACGGCTGTTCCAAAAATAGAAGGGCAATTTCATAAGTTTTACAAAAAACACGGGCTGAGTTCATATATGAATCTGTGTGATTCACATATGAACTATACGTTCATATATGAACATTTGTAATTCACATATGAACTCTTTATAACTAATTCATATATGAATCTTGTGATTCATATATGAACCTTTGTATTTCATATATGAAACTAATTAACTGTAGGTTCATATATGAATCAGTTGAACCAATTAACTGATTCATATATGAATCTTTGTGTTCATATATGAACCTTTGTGATTCATATATGGATTTTTTTAACTAATTCATATATGAAATTTTTTTAACTACTTCTGATCTGAACAAATTAACTGATTCATATATGAATCACAAAGGTTCATATATGAATCACAAATGTTCATATATGAATTAGTTAAAAAGAGTTTATATGTGAATTACAAAGGTTCATATATGAACACAAAGGTTCATATATGAATCACACAGATTCATATATAAACTCGTCACGCGTATTTTTTTACGAAACTACCCCTCTATCTTGTGCAGACCACGCGCAGACCACGCGAGGATTTATCCGCTGCTTCTCGGTCAAAGCCGCCGATCTTGACCGAATAAATGGCCAATATCACTTCTCTATTTCTCCAAAATTTTGCACTTCTCTATTGAACCTCTCCATATATATATATATATATATATATATATATATATATATATATATATATATTTATTCTGATCAAAGAATCAAAGAAAGAAGGTTTCAGTTTCATAAAGCACCTCTTTCCAGCCTAAATAGCCACCGGAGGCAAGGGGGCGCAGTTCTTAAACAGAAGAATGGCGATAAAGAGTTAAATCCGAGAGATAAGTCTCTAAAGCCGCTATGGTCTGGGCTCTCACTCACATCGTCCGCCCCGGGGACTCCATTACGCTGCTCGCCCTATTAGCCGGCGGAAACAATGAGAATTCATTAATTTCAGCTAGTCCCGGGTTATATATTGTACGGCGAAACTCGCTAATAGATATCTTCTTCCTGATCGAGCAAATGGAGAAGCAGAGGAATAGTAATAGGTTTCGGACGACTGACTAGTGATGATTGTTCAGAAACGGCTAGTTCTTCTTATTCAACAAGGTACGAACTTTTTAGTGACCTATTTTATTGCCTTCTAAATATAGAGGTCAGCTTTATTGACCTCCATTTTTGTGTGTTTTAGTGGTGGGTTGGAGATGAAAACACCTCCTTTTGTGTTTTTTGTGTTTTTAGTGGTGTGTTGGAAAACAACTCGTCATCTTATTACGTTTTGGTACAAGATAATCCAAACACTTTGTATAAAACTGCGATCTGACTCTACATAAGTTGTTAAACACTTTTACAAGAAAAAAAATATAAGTTGTTTTAAATAAGCAATCCCAAACACCTCCTGTATATGAGTATTTTTATACGACTAAAGGCTCGATTATTAAATGCTTAACCGGGTATGTGCTTACCGGCAAAATTCAACACTATCACTTACTTACGAGGTAAGATTTTAGTCGAGCAAAACGGCATCGTATGCAACGATTTTTCTAGTAAGCGCTAACCGTGGTAAGATTTTCACCATCACTTACCGGACAAGACAGATAAACAAATAAAGATCTTAGGTATCATCCTCGATACTAAGATACATCATAAGACCAATAAATTGATTCGAGACCTATCCTCTCGATCCTTGCCTTAGCTCTTACTAGGCAATACTCCCAGTCATTTCCTTAGCTCTTATCGGAAAAGATTACTGGTCCTTGTCATATTCATCTGGTATGGTAATGTGACTTGGTAAGCGCTTACCTGCGTACTCATTTAGGGGTCGTTTACCCAACGCTTACCCGGGTAAGCGCCTACCAAGTCATATTACCTTACCAAATGAATATAACAAGGACCAAAAATCGTACCCGGTAATAGCGAAGGCAAGGATTGAGAGTCTTACCCGATAAGCGAGAATGATGACTCTTACCACGGTTAGCGCTTTTCGGATAAATTGTTGTATAAAATACCGTTTTGGTGGACTAAAATCGTACCCCGTAAATAAGAGATAGTACTAAATTTTACTGGTAAACACTTATCCGGATAAATGTTTGGTAAACGGCCCCTTAGCCCTTAGAAAACGACCCTAAGCCTTACCACAACCAAAACCATCTAAGACCACCAATTAAAAGTATTATTTGTATCTTCTATTATATGATATTAACTTGAATCGGGGGCCATGCCCCCCTACTATCTCCATAACCGAACCAAAGCGTGTCGTTGTGACTTGATGTTGCTATGCCAGGTTGTCGATCACCTAAAGTGTCTCGAACATCACAAAATTTACTAAGAAAACGATGTTAATTTCAAAATCGATTGCAACCAATAATATTCTTGACATGAATTGGGTAATATTGATGTTGATAGATTTGGCTACACCTTCTAACCTCTCACCCAACATATTCTCATGATCCATTGTCGTGTGTTTCATATATATATATATATATATATATATATATATATATATTGATTTCTAGATGCTTCAATTATTTGGTTTTATTCATTTAAAGAAATTAATTTTCTATTGTTATCAATATTTATATTTAGACTTCTCAATTTATAAAATATATATATAGAGAGAGGTGGGTTCATACGGGAACACTAACTATTTAAGAAAACAAAAAAACAGTCGATATGTACAAAATCATATAAATAAGATGTGTCTTCTAATCAAATTTGGTTACATTTAATGAAAAGAATTAGCGTACACAATTGCTCCAACGCTAATAAAAATATATTCGTTCCAATTTTAGGTAGGTAAATAAATATACAAGCAAAGACAGTTCGTGTCTAAATTCAGCCCATTTTAACAAACAAATTCTTTATTCATGTGTTTTTATAAGCAAACATATACTCATGAGGTTTTTCAAAGCCATGGTGATGTTCAAATGCATGATTGCTTTGGTTCTAGTAGCTTTTGTTGCTCTTGAGTTTATTGAAGCTACTAATGAAATGGTACGTTTATTTTCTTCCTTTTAACTATAAATATAATTGTTTTTAATTTGTTAAATTCATTTTTATATGTTAACTACTGATTAAAGACTTATTCATTTCGATTTCAAATGGTTACCATTTTTCGTACGTTTTGCAGGTAGACACGAGTAAAGCTCCAAACTCTTTGCTCCAAGATATAGGTCGAAATGTGTTGGTTCACATATACAAAGCTCATAGTGTTTATAGACTCAAAATAGATACAACGATCAATATATTAATTATTTTTGGTTCTTGACGGCATATATATACATGGTGGATCAGAAGTTTCAAATAAGAAAGTTAAATATCGTGATAATTGAAGGCTAAAGAAAGATTAGATATGAATCATTGAAAGAATCCACTTATAGATACATTTGTGAACATATATGAATAGTCTGTAACATAGTTTCATATTTAAATCTTTAAATGGATTTTTTTCAGTTTTTTCAAAAGTTTTTATATAGAGTGAATTGTGGATTTGGTTCCTATGGTTTTGTGTTTTCTTTGACCATGATCCTTATTCTATGTTTATTATGAATATGGTCCTTGTGGTATGCAATATATTGTGACTAAAGTCCCTCACCACTAACACCATTAAATTTTAATAGTTATAGGCATCTTGTACAAGGGTATTATTGTCCATTTAATATTTTCATTTATTCATAAAGACAAAAGGCAATTACGAAGACAAAAAACTATATTATCCTACATATTATTTTATTAAAAAAGGACAATAAATTATTAAGTTTTAATAAGAAAATAAAACATTGATCATGGATTATTTTTATAAAATAATCTAATTATCACTCTTTTATAACCATTCTTTCACTTGTCTTTTTAGTTTTTCTTTGTGGAATGACGTCATCAAGTGATGAAGTTGGAACTTAACACCCCTATTCTCTTTCGACGATTTGTTGAATGGATCGGACTTTCTTCGCAATTCGAGTTGCAAAAGTCATCTTTGGAATGCGGTATTATGGATCACTTTCTATCTAATTTGGAAGCATCGAAACAATCTAGTCTTTTTATATAGACTAAGCGGCCAGATTGATTGGTTCTTCACGACTCAAATTCTTTCTATCCAATGGATCTTAAGTGTGCCAAACGTTTCCACTTATCTTGGTCGGAATGGTATAGTGCTCAAGAGTTCGTTGGGTCGTTTCTTTTAGGCTTGGGTATCTTTTGGTTTCGGACATATCTTTGTTCCTTGTCTTGGCTCCGTCTTTTGGTGTTTTAGGTTGCTCGTATCTTGCAGAAAAGTTTTCCCTTTATTTTATTGTATTCTTTTTGTTGTTCTAATAAAATATTTGTTGTTTGTCAAAAAAAATGTAAACAAAACGAATGTATGTTAATATTTATAACAATTTGTTTAAATACAAATTCATAATATTATTTAATGACCATAATATGTAATAAGAGAATGCTTATAAAAGATTGATAATTAGATTATTTTATAAAAATAATCCATGATCAATGTTTTGTTTTCTTATTAAAACTTAATAATTTATTTTATTTTTCTAATAAAATAATATGTAGGATAATATAATTTTTTGTCTTTGTAATTGCCTTTTGTCTTTGTGAATAAATGAAAATATCAAGTGGACAATAATACCCTTGTACAAGATGTCTTTAACCATCAAAACTTAAGGGTGTTGGTGGTGAGGGACCCTAGTCACAATACATTGCATACCACAAGGACCATATCCATAATAAACATAGAATGATGACTATGGTCAAAGAAAACACAAAACCACAAGGACCAAATCCACAATTCACTCTTTTATATATGAGTCTTACCTTAATCTTTATCTTATTACATTCTCATGATTTTAGCCCAATTATTTGAATATATATATATATATATAGACTTGAGATCATGTGAGACCAGACTATTTCCGTGAGACCGTGAGACCAAAGAATTAACATTAAACCTTCACAGCAAAAGACTGTGAAGGTATTGTGATGGTAAACCTTCACAGTGTTTATGTTGTGAAGGTTTGTTGTTTTTCTTACCTTCACAATGAATCACTATGAAGGTTTAGTGTTAATTTCTTGGTCTCACGGTCTCACGAAAACAAGTTGGTCTCACGTGAACCCAACCCTATATATATATTTATATGTATCATAATAATTTGTACCATAACTTGATTTTATCGTTGGTTATAAAATGGTGCAGATTTTTTTTTTTTGATAAGGTTCATCTAGGCTTTGCCTAGACTACATCCTTGACAATTTGAAAACAAACAAACAAAGCGGCCGTCTGAGACTAAGCCTGACCACAGAATGCTGACGCCTGGACTCGAACCCGGGGTGGATGGGATATTCCACCACATCCCCCCAAACCCTTGCAAACACGCCACCACCCTTGTGGTTAAAAAAAATGGTGCAGATTGCGATGAAAAATGTGGCGTTAGGTGCAGTAAAGCGTCGAGGACAAAGATATGTTTACAGGCATGTGGAACTTGTTGTGAACGTTGTCACTGTGTTCCACCGGGTACTTCTGGTAACTATGATGTGTGTCCATGTTATGCCAACATGACTACTCACGATGGCAAGCACAAATGCCCTAAGTTGCTATATGGAATTGAGATTATCTCGTTAATAAAAGCTTCACAAATAAAATGGTTCAGAGTTCAATCAAAACTAGTTCTAATTCTTACGATATAAATTCCATGTATCATAGTGGGATTTGGTTGTGTGTTTGTGCTTTCTTATGTTTTACGCCTTCAACGTAAATTTCTATAATATTGAGATATCAAATACAGATCTAACATTATTACGTCTTGTATAAACCAATCGTCCTAATTTTAATTGAAATCAGACATCAATTTCAATCTGACTATAAAAAGCCCTTGAATTCCACATTTTTTTTACTGATTACAAGTTTTGAAATGTGAATAAAGAGACAACAAGATCGAGCATGCTAGTTGGCACGAAAAACAACAAGAAAATGAAGGACCCAAGTGTCTCAATCGACACAAAGAATGATAATAATGAGATTGGATCAGACACATCGATCGAACCTTCTACCATTGGGAATGATCCAGATTGACGATTTGATAATGACACTTATGTTGGCAATTTGTCTTTCATCTATTAATTTATAAGATAAGGTTTTTATTTACTTCAAAAAAAAGATAAGGTTTTTATTAATTTTTAAAACCAAAAATAAATTTGGTTAAGTACATTTTTGTTAACCGTTACTTAAAAAATCAAAAGGATTATTAGAATGATGAGACACAAATTTCTATTTCTTCTTGTTATGGGCATAGACATGGACAAGTTGGTTAACCGGTTGGACTCTTAAATAATCCTGATTTTATCTGAGAATAATGTAACCGATGTTTATAATAGGTTACCAAATAAAGTTTCAATAATTGATATTAATTGATCGCATAACCGGTTGGGATGATAAGTTATAAGTTATAACTAACATCAATTTTTTAACTTTTAACTTTTTCTTTATTTTAACTCTATTACTTTTCTAGACTAGACCATTTCTCTTGCATATATGTTGGAAACCCCCCTTCCGTTATTTTCTCAATGACCTTTTTGAAAAGTAAATTTGGGGTCCACCTATTCTCACAGGGTATCAGAGTCATAATTGGTCTACCACTATAAGGACTTTAGACAGTCTAAGGCAATATATACTCATTTAGCTTGTATCCTGTCTAGCCCCCTCTCAATGCCTTGGGATAATCAGTGATCTTTTAGCCTCTTTTGGATGGGGCGTGTTAGAATCCCACATCGGCTAGAGTTGGATCATTTCGCTTTTAAAGGGTAATCTGATAGGCCTCTAACTATTCCAATATATATACACGCACGCACGCGGAGAGAGAGAGAGAGAGAGAGAGAGAGAGAGAGAGAGTTCGGGTTAAAAAAAGAACGGTGACCAAATAAAAGAATACAAAAATGGCCGAATCACGTGTGATTTTACACTAAATTCACATGTGATTCACACGACTTTGGCCGCGACCTGAAGTTGTCACGGGCCAAGTCGCATACTTACCCTTGCATTGACCGTATTCCATTATCCCATGTGATTTAAATGCAAAATCACTTGAGATTTAACCGTTCTCATTTTGTTCTTATTTGACCGTGTTCTCTTATATAGATATTATTGTGATTAGTTTAAAGGAGCTAAGAGAGTACGGGGCAAATGAAACTTTTGTATAAATTAAAATCACTAATTCATTACTTTTAAAAGAAATCCTCTTATCTAAAATAAAAATTAGATTACCATTTTCTTTTAAATTAAAATATCTAAAATATCATCAATACTTTAATTAATAAATTATATAAAAAACGAGAATTTTACTATATCTAAGTTAAAGTCAATGATGATAATTTTTCTAAATTCAAATATGGATCTTAAATTGATTCAAACCTTGATTATAAGTTGTAAATTGATTAACGTACAAGTTATAATTAAGATTCACATGTGGATTTGTGTTACGATTTACATGTTCACTTATAAATCTTAAACTGATTTAGAATCTCGGTTATAAGTTTTAAATTGATTCACATAAAGTTATGATCAAGATTCACATGTGAATCCATGTTAGGATTCACATGAACCAATATACACCTAATTGTCACCGTCTGATAATTGTGTGATGGGATCTTTTGCATTGGGTTACATTTCAAACGACCAATGAAGAACATTGATGCCTGTGTTCACATATGGGATTTAGGCAATGAGATGTAATTCGATTTATAGATTGTAAAATTACCAATAATTTCAAGGTAGAAATTAGAAAATCGATGATTATTAAAAAGTTATCTTAATAAGTGAAAAAAAGGACATCGAAATAGAAATTCAAGGCTTCTCATTTGAACCACATACTACATACATATATATACATAGCGAGAAGTTCAAACGAGAACACCTCAGTAATGTGAGAGCATTTCTGAGCCGCCAAATTATTTGACATGTGATTAAAATTAAAAGAAAATAAAGTAAATAGTTATGGATAATCATGTGATTTTGTATCTAGCTGGAATCTTGGTGATCACTTCTTTATCCCTAAAATCACATACATATAACATACTCATCGACATAATGTGCTAGAGCATTATTAGATGATTATCACCATAAAATCACACAATGAACAGACAGAGCGATGATTGTTGACGTGATCATCACCGGTTTTCGATTAGCACAACATTATCACAAGAAAAATTACATAACTATCAGATCATTATCACAGCAAAATCACATCATAAAAAGTCTTTGATTTATCAAAGCATTATCACAACAAAATCAAATCATTTATCATAACATTATCACATAACAGAGACATCGACATAAGAAGACTGTGATGATACTAGCAACATGTAAGGATAAAAACAAAATCAAGATAAGAGAACTATTGATAAATACTAATTTATTTTCACTTGATCTAATTTTTATTATGTGTGAAATAGTTTGGAGGCCGAGAAGTGTTCTTTCATTTTTGTAAAACAAAGGTGTTCTTGCTTGAGCCCTCACACACACACACATATATTTATAATATATATATATATATATAGAGAGAGAGAGAGAGGGGGGGAGGGAGGTTCAGGGGAAAACCTCAAAAAATTGGAAAACTGAAGAACATCCTGATAGCCCTTCATCTAGACGGTATGCACTTGTGCATACAAGTAAATTAATTTGTTTATTGATTTTTATGCACGTGTGCATGTTACAAATTACTTGTATGCACAAGTGCATATCGTCCAGATGAAAGGCTACCAAAGTGTTTCTTCAGTTTTTCATTTTTTTTGAGGTTTTCCCTTGACCTATATATATATATATATATATATATATATATATATGAGGTAGGATCAAAACTTCAAAAGAGAAGCTAAACATTTTGTGAGAATGCGAGAAGTGTGATATCATATATGATACACAAGCTTAATCAAATATGATATACAAGCTTAATCATATATGATTAAACACATGTTACATTGACAATATATAGATGATTAAACACACCCAAAGGACGTGTAATCATATATGATATGGAGACTTTTCGCCTTCTTGCAAAATGTTTAATTTATCGCATGATCCTTCCTCATATATATAGGCGAAGGATCGTGTGAGAAGTTGAGGTTAACGTGAGAAGTGGATATGAATCGTAGATCACTTTTAATCTCATGACCTCCCATGAAGTGCTTTGGAAGGGAATTGATCTGGTACATCTCATCCTAATGTGCATATTTCTCACCCAACGGTTGATAACTACTTATCACGCTTCTCACGTTAACCTCAACTTTTCATCGAAACCCAACCCCATATAAGGTTGGATTTCGGTGAGAATGAAAGTTATGGTGAGAAGGGTAAGAAGACATTTCCACCATTAGATCAATCATTCAAGATCAAAACTAATGATCGATGCACTTGATCAATTCCTTTCTAAAGCATAATTCATATATTGTTTTGAGATTAAAAGTAATCAAGGGTCCAAATCCCTTATTATACTTATCAAGTTAAATCTTTTTCTCACACAATCATTCCACACACACACACTCTCTCTCTCTCTCCCTCTCTCTCTCTCTTTCTCTCTCTCTCTCTCTCTCTATATATATATATATATATATATATATTGGTCGGTTTGAAGGGAAAGTTTAAGGAAAGGTTCATATATAAATCATTGAAAAATCTGAAAAACATATTTTAATATACATATGTGAACCAACGTTACAGATTATTCATATGGGTTTACATATACATATTAAAACGGATTTTTTTTGGTGATTCACATATAAACCTTCTTTTAACCTTCACTTCTTACTTTCTCATAATATTTAGTCTTTTTATTTGGATCTTCCATTATATATACATATATACACATAATAAAAGAAGCATTTTAGTATAGCTTTATACACAAAATAATAAATGTTATATTAATCCAACAATCTAGATCGCCTATAACATGAACTCTAGAGGAACTTCCCCTATACCAACACAAAAGTACATTTTCGGCTTACAATTTAATGACATTTTTGCCGTCTCTACCAAGTTTACCTTTGAAAAGACGAGTAATGTCAATGAATCATACAACCATTGTATCAAACCATCAATCTTGGCATATTGTTATTTTGTCTTGCCTAATGAGTTGAAAATTGTGTAGATATCTTTCCCATCAAAGATTATGACAAGTTTGCGATAAAAACATTGCATCTGTATTGCTAAATGCAATAATTGTGTCAAAAAGTTCTATATGTAACATCATCTTGTTGAATATAACAATCATCGTTGCTAGTGGTTGGTCAATCAATGCACTTTCAATCTATGTTCGATGAACACACTTTCCTTTTGTTGTTATATTCAATAAAACCGTACCATTTGGCATAGTTTCTTGAAAAATTAAAGAAAATTACCAAACAATTAAAAGGAAAGGGATTTTTGGAAGACATAAAAAATTATTATGGATCATTGCAAGAAGTAGGAGAATTTGATATGCTAATAAACTTAAACCGTATAGGTTGGGTCAACTTTATAAGGTAACTTATTAATGAATTGGACCATCTTTTATACCTATTATCAAAACGTTAAACGTGCATTACACCCCCTATATAATATCTGAAAATTTAGAAATCTCATAGAATAAGTAATGTACGTCCATTTTAATAACTCACACTCATACATATCATGTATTTGAGTCATATTCTTGTGTGATATCATCTCTGGTTGCTTTAATTTAAAGCTAAACGTGAATGCTAGCCTCTCCTTTGTGTTGACCTAGGGGCTTGCCTGCAAAAGGCTTCAAATACTCGCTAAGCCCCTAACCTGGTGTGATATTTTATAATCATACCCGTGAAAAGTTAGAAAATCATGTAATATAAGCTCGTGCGCCCGACCACCTCACACTCGAGCCTGGTTGTCTCCAACACAACTCTATTCCTTTTATAAAATGATGATGCTAGAACAACCTACTAGTGTTATTTTATAATTCTAACATGATTTGGGTTATTAGTTTGACCAAATACTTGCTATTTAATGAAAACACTAAATCAAACAAACTCACCCCTTTGATGAGTTACTGGCATCACATTCGCCAAGTTTTGCTACTAGATGATGCATAATCGACTTGGGATGTAAACCCAATTCGAAAAACGAATTTAAAGGGAGAATTACTTATTGAATTGATGGATTTCTTCACTAAACCCTACGACACCACTTTTATCTTGTTCTTGTATCAAGAACACTTCAATCCTCTTATCCGTTTTGATGTAACGTCATTGTTAGAGCAAATTACATAAAAATGTAACCTACTTTTTGTAACGCTTCCTATTTTTAATAACATCTTTCCAAAACCTTCATTAATGTGTTACCTGAGAATTACTCAAACTTTAAGTAATTATATAACCGGTTTAATCGGTAATGAGTTACCATCCTAATGTGACAAATGATGTGGCATACAACTCAATATTATTTATTGATGTGACCAATGAAATGAATTTTTTATATAACATATTAGCTTTAGAGAAAAAATTAATATTTATTAAAATATTTGTAACGTTAAATAAAATCTAATCCATGGTTTACCTTCCCAAATCTAACCCGATTTACTAGAGGACCATATATTTTTTTGTATATGCTTAAATGTCAACTATTATGATTCGATCTGATCCGCATTGGAACTGTATCAAAGATCAAATCTGTATGTGTTTATTTTTTTCTAATATCAATTTGAATTCGTGCATGAGTTTATTATTTTAGTTCTCACATCAAAACATGTCACCCTTCTCTCATATCTAGGTGTATTTTCCTTCCATACCCATCTCTCGAATATGAGTTTCTAAACTAACGTGATGCGATTTGGGATCCGTAAATACGAGGCTAGCAGATACCAGCTAGTGATACCAAACAGAAATCCTGATGTTAATGAAGAAGATAAAGATTTGGTTGGTGAAATCGTCGATCTGTGTTCCATTCCTTCACTCGACTTATGTTGACAAACGGTTTAACATCTTTCAAACTGAATAATATGAATGAGTTCTCGAATATGGGTTCTTGTAACTTTTTTGAAGTTGGGAAGATGACAAAGATGGAAGGGGAGAATTAGGATATGTTTGTTAGGAGTTTCATGAGTTTAATGGACAAACAACTTATTCAGTTAGCTATTCAGTAAGCTTCTAAGGGGAGTTTTATGTATAAAACCAAATTTTTCCAAACCTATCATCCTCAATTAAAAAACACACTCATTTCATCTATGAAAAACCTTTTTCCAAACAAAAAACATTCACAATTTGTACAAATAGATTAATCCACAAATACAATTTTACCTATAAAGCCCCTAATAGAACTCAATTAACACCTGTGATGAAACAAGTTGTGATGAGAACGATAACATAATACAAAACACAAGTATATATTTGCAATAAACAAAGTTGAGGGACTAAAACCAACAAAATCAACTAACCATTAACCATATAAATAGTCATATTTGCAATTTACACAATGTTTTTGATATAGGAAAATTGACAAGATCCTCGTTGGACATGTACAGCTCAACGCCAGCTGGCTCATGGTTGCACGCCCTCTGCATTAAATGCTGATGTACTATTTATATATAAGGCCAACCGTATCACAACCTTTAAGCCCTCAAGCCCTCAAGCGCCACATCAGCGTCATATCAGCTTTTCTCCTAACCCTCTTCTCAAACCCTCAAGCCCTAAAGTGGCGTACCCGTACCCGATGCTATAAGGAACCCGCAACCCCACCCCACCCTCACCCTCCTCTCACACAACCCTCGGGTTTCTCGGGTTTTCAAGCCCGCATGCCAAGCCCGAGCCCCCCGTATCACTACCCGCTGGAGCCCTCTGAACCCGCATGCGAGCCCGAGCCGGAGCCCGTGAGGGATACGGATGGCCTAAAAACATTTCAATTGGTAATTAAACTTTTTTATATTTAAATGATATATTTAATAAAATTGTTATCCATTATGTGTGGTCCTAGTCGTTCTATGCTATATAGCAAATATTAAAAGGTTGTTTGATTACCTCTTAATAGTTTCATTAAAAGACAATCTCTGAATCACTAAGAGGTGAATCTTATTTGGAAAAAAAAATCTGTCTTTTAATGGTTCTAAAACCCTCTTAATGATTTCCTATCTTGAGTCTCCCTTAACCATTAAGCGTCCTAATTTCATTATGAAGAATTACCAAACAACTATATTTAATTTTGCATTATATCATAAGAGTCTCTTAATCATTCTGACTACTTAATCGTTCTGCACCAAGCAATTCAGCAACTGCCAAACAGGCCCTAAGTTGATAAACACAACAATTAAAACATTAGAGCATCTCTAACGTAATCTAAAACAGGAGAAATGGTGATTTTTTTTAAATGGCTTTAAAGGAATGTCCAAACTATTTTCTCAAACAACCAAAATAAGAAAAAAAAATGTTCTTTTTTTCATGTCTGGAGAATAAAATTAAATCTTCAAAATCAAGTTTTGGATGAGATAGAAAATACATTAATTATTTTTGTTCTATTTTGAAAGATAGAAAATGTGGAAGATGAAAAAAAATATTATTTTATGAAAATATATTTGCAAATAGTTGGAATATTAAATGTATTTTTATTAATAAAAAATGGTTGAAATTAGGTATAATTTTGACTTTGGAATCTATCAAAGGAATTAAAGCTTAACGGATTTTAACTTGATTTAACCATCCGGTTGGTCAGGCATCTTCAACCCCACAACTAAAAAACCATTAAAGACAGTGAGGTGCCGTTTGTTTTTTAAGAGGTCTGAAGTCTGAAGTCTTATTTCACTTCTTTTTTATAAGAGATGGTGCTGAAATCTGAAATCTGAATTATAAGATTGTTTGTTTTTATAAAGTCTGAAGTCTGAATCTGAATTAAATTATACTATCATATATTTTTATTGTTAATAAATTTAATAGAAATTTAAATACTAGAAGTCCAAATCAGTAAACTCAAAATGGGCCTTTGAAAACCCTAAAAACCCACTATAAAATAACTAGCTGCTAGGGTTTTCTTTGTTTTTATTTCTTAACAGCCTCCTTCCAGAACCATCCCCACCACCATCCCCATCACCATACTTCTACCAGAACCGCCACCACCACCGCCACTGCCACCGCCGCTGCCACCCTTCTGATTCTGGTCCCGGTGGTTACACCAGAACCGCCACCACCACCACCACCGCCACTGCCACCACCGCCACCTCCATCACCACCACTGCCACCGTCGCTGCCACCCTTCTGATTCTGGTCCCGGTGGTTCCACCAGAACCGCCACCACCACCGCCGCTGCCACCACCGCCACCTCCATCACCACCACTGCCACCGCCGCTGCCACCCTTCTGATTCTGGTCCCGGTGGTTCCACCAGAACCGCCACCACCACCGTCGCTGCCACCACCGCCACCTCCATCACCACCACCACCACCACCATGGAAGAGAGAAGTTAGGGCACGCTCAGAGATTTTAAGAGGTTTTAAGAGAGAGATTTACCTCTTGTGAAATAAGAGCCTTTAAGAGGTTTTAAGCTCTTTTTTTGTAAAAAAAACAAACGATCTTAATAAGCAAATATCTGACCGAAAATGATTTAAGAGGTTTTCAGACTTTAAAAACAAAAAACAAACAGCCCCTGAGTCTCTTAAACACTAAAAACCACTTTAATTTTATAGTAGTAGTAGCAATAATAATAATAATAATAATAATAATAATAATAATAATAATATTAATATTAATATTACTTAATGTATGAACAATTAATGGGAAATTAATTAAAATACCCTAAGTCAAACCAAGTGTTACCAAAATACCCAAAATCTCTCCCAGTTTGCAAAAATACCCCTTTTTCCGCGATGGGAGCCCGCGATCGCGGGCCAGGGACCATTTCTGTCACTTTTTTAAACTTGCAGGGATCATTTTTGAAAAATGGAATCCCGCGATGGGGTCATTTTTGTGACTTTTCAATTGTAAGGGACCATTTTTGAAAAATTCCAGGGACCATTTATGAAAATTGAACCGCGATCGCGTAGAATCCCACTGTTCACCCCCGCTTTCTTTCAATTTGATGAATTTAAAATAAAATGTTACACTTTCAACCCCTATACTTATTTACTAAATTTACTTTATACCTTTTACTTTCATTATTTTAATTTTACATTTAACACATATAATCGTTTATTAACTAAAATACGTTAAAAAAATACGTTTTAATTTTAACAAATTATACCATTATAATCGTCTCTTCGATACGTTCGAAATGAGCCCAATCTTGAATTTTTTTGGATTTATATATTTTAATATATATCATATACAGTTATACACTACATAAAAAAAATATTTTTTATATTTAAAATTCATACTCTTATAGTTAATTATTTAATTTATGGTACATCTCTTTTTTTTCAATTTTGTTTTACACTCCTATCGCATTAACATAATAATCATATATTAACTAATTCATTAAATCGTTTTAAATTATTATTATTTGAATGTGTTTATAGATGAATGGCAATAGGAGAAGGTTTCACGAGAAGAATATTAAATGGGGTTTTGACAAGTTGGTATCACTGGACTCATTTAAGAATTGTGAAAATGGGTATTTGGCGAATGATGATTCATGTGTGTTTGGAGCTGAAGTATTTGCAGTTACAGAGTATTGCAAATCATATTCGCAACCGAAACGGATACAGTGCATGTAAACAAAGAAATCTATTACTGGAAGGCGTCCTGGAGTCCTGTGATCAAGTTAACCTTTTCCTTGATCACGTCCTCCATTCCCATGTAGTCCGATTCGAGTTCTTCTAATTCCTCTTCAGCTTCCTTAATCTCTCGTTGCAGGTGCCGAACGTGAGCCCTAGCCATGGCCAGTTCTCGTTTCTTCCCCGCTAGATATTCCATTTTCCCCTGCTGAATCCCCCTGTTATGGTTCCAGATATCCTTTACCTTTTCGATATCAGCGTTCGCCCCATGAATGGCTTTTTGCACTGCAGGAGTAATTTGTTGACTTTGTCGAAGACCCGTCGGCATAAAATCATACATTGGTAGGGTTCTCATGCCATTATCGAAGTAGTAATTGTCGGATGCCATCTCCCAGTCTGCTTCCTCCTCAGGCGTGAATGGAAAATCGGCTGCAGTTCGCCCACAGTTTCTCCACTCCTCGTCTGTTTCTGGTACCTTCCAGGTACTCCGGCGAGCTCCATCGTTCAGTGGTTGGTAGGCTCCCGAATGTGAAGTTCCAGCCACATTCGCCGACCTGTTCCCCCTTGATCTTGAACCTCCAGCCATGGTGTTAAGAAAAGCGAGAGTGTGTTTGTAAACGGTGAGGAGAATGTCTAAAAGATAGATAGGAAGTTGTGAATTACTACTTCATCATGCCATCTACTTATAGCCGTGAAAATGTATGTTCTTCATCAGATATGGTCAAAGATTTCGTCTGAAAAAGTTGCCTGCATGATTCGTCTGAATAGTTCACTGCAAGATTCGTTTGAAAAGAGCCTGTAAGATTCCACTGAAAAAGTAACTGCAATATTCGTCTGCTCTTGAATAAAGGTCTTTCATTAGGCAGAAAATTAGTCTTTAAGTAGTCAAACATAGCTAATTAATGAGAATTTAGATCAGATTTATATGGTACATTACATGATACCAATTTTTGCATCATATGAATCACTTCCAGACAACAAGAACCAATACCCCAATAATCAAGAAATAAATGTTTGTTCATCCAATAATCTCTGTATTAGGATTATCGCAAGTTTCATAAACCTACTTACTAGGTGTTGGAAATATGGGTTTTACTAAACTTTGGACGCATTTAAATTTATATATATGTGTTATATATAACTAACTTTTAGTAGGTTTATGTTCTTCTATATGAGATCTTCGAAATGATATATAATGCGTCCAAAATAGAGTATGTGTGAAAGAGATATCGATACTCAAAGTTGAGTAAATGGATGAAATTAGCAAAAACCAAATGAAGTAAACAGTAAGTCAATCACAATACTTTAACAAAATAAGTTAATACTAAAAATAACAATTATTTAATGTTACATAAACAACCTAACTACTTAGACAATGCGCATAAATTGACTCCGCCATATGTCGGCGGAAATCCATTGCCTCATCGTCGGTTTCGTTAGGGGGTACCCATATCTCCTCGTTATTTATCAACTTTTGGACATTACGGCATACCCATACACCGCAATCCGCATATAACCCGGTCTGCTGGGGTACTTGGCCGGCCATCTTTGTGCGAAAGATACTTGACATTTCGCGACGTCTATGATCCCCTATCAATGAAAAGAACGTATATAGTTTTGCTTTAAACGATTGCATCTGCTCTGTCAATTGTTGTTTGCAGAGACCGTCCTTTTCGCTGTCATATAGGGTCATGACCATAGTGTCTAGTTCAAACACTCCAAGCAGCCAATGTCTGGGATGCAAGCATATGGGGATGTACACCTGAAATATTACAATATATGTCATATATGTTATTAAATAAAATAACAGTAAAACGATTTACATACCCTATCGAGGAGAGTCCAAGAGGTCCCTTCCGAGCCATTGCATATTTCGACCATGGAGGCGGGACCTTGATGGTCCATCAGTATACACTGAAAGAACATAGTGTGCATGATGGTCCACCTCGTGTCTACGCCACGATGTTTTTGCAACAGGCTAACCCAAGAATCGACGTGTTATGCATAAAAAATAGATGGTTAGACATGTAATATAAATATATTTGATTATATATGACTATAATTTAACTTCATACTAACCGTATCGTCTAAGTCAGAGTTCACAGGGTCATCCGCAAGCAATGTTTCAAAAAACGAGGGGTTGATTTCTAAGCCCCCGTAAGGGGTGAATGTCAAGTTGGGGAGGCGACCAGTCCGGCACATCCTCATTATTTCTGATGCCGGTTGAGGCTCCGGTGAAGGCACCTTTCCCTTTTTCTTTCCTCCCTTCTTTCCCCCCGCTTTCTTTGCTTGTTTTTTAGCGGCCGGTGGTGTCGTAGATCCTTGTTGGCCAAACGGGTGAAGAAACCATTGTGAAATTTTACGCGACCGCTTTTGAGGGAGCGGGGTCACCTGTGGTGGATCTACAACATCCATCGAGTCATCGTCAGGCTCCGAGAAGTGCTCCGAGAAGTGATCCTGGATAACAGGAGACCCCGTCTGAAAATTACGTTACTCAATGTTTTAAGTACAATTTAGGAAATGTTCACAATTAAACCAAAACTACCAAAATAACTTACATTATGCATTTCCGGCCTGTAATAGTCATCGGCCGAACCGCCAAAGATGTTTGTGATTGCTGTGGTGGCGAACGGCGGCGGCATCTGCGAGGTGTATGCCCCCGACATCCCGGCCTGCGTGACATTGAACATTAAAATAGTTACAAAATTAGGATTATCGATATATAACTATAATGGTTACTCAGTGTCACTAACGCTCTCCGGGATAGTAGAATATGTTGCGGTGGCGAACGGCGGCGGCATCTGCGAGGTGTATGCCCCC
This sequence comes from Saussurea involucrata, assembly GCA_033807775.1. Classification (NCBI taxonomy): domain Eukaryota; kingdom Viridiplantae; phylum Streptophyta; class Magnoliopsida; order Asterales; family Asteraceae; genus Saussurea; species Saussurea involucrata. Next base: position 171,330,254 of record CM066322.1, read on the forward strand.
GACATCCTGGCCTGCGTGACATTGAACATTAAAATAGTTACAAAATTAGGATTATCGATATATAACTATAATGGTTACTCAATGTCACTTACATTTTCAGGGAATGACGGATAGGATGTGGTGGCAAACGTCGCCTGTGTCCCCTGTCCGAACGGAGCGTGGATCGGTGTCGTACTCGACAGCTAAAACAAATTTAGAACGTAATATTAATATACAAACTAAATAAACGTGGCCAACAAATTAAGTTAAACACTAACATTGACAGCGCTAAACTGTCTGTAGACTTCCTCCAGATACTGTACACGTTTCTCTAGCGGCCCGTGGACGTGGTCCCACAGGTGCTCATGAGAGCCACGTTGTGGCTCGTAGGAAGGGGCCGCATCATATGGATTGTAGGAGGAGGAAGGGGGCGGCTGGTAGGAGGAGGAACGGGCCGGCTGGTAGGAGGAGGAAGGGGGCGGCTGGTAGGAGGAGGAACGGGCCGGCTGGTAGGAGGAGGAAGGGGGCGGCTGGTATCCACCGGAAGGGGGCCTGTCGTCGTCTTCCTCATCTTCGTCAGATGTGGAAGGAGAGGGACGTCGAGCCCTTTCCGCCTCTGCGTCAATAAAGGCCACGCTGTCTCTGTACCAATCTGGGTCCATCTCGTCGGCAGTAGGCTGAAGGCCAGCGAAAGGCAAGAGCGGCCGCTAAATATATGATAAAACATAAAAAAAAATTAATAAACGGGACTAACGTATGCAAATTGTAAACATAGTAAAAGAACTTACATTTCTAGACGCTTTGAAGAACTCAATCCAAAGCGACCTACTTAGGGTAACACGCTTGTCCCAACGGGTTCCCCTAAGTACTCGATCGTCGCGCTTGACGAAATATCGGATTGATGCGGGAAACATCTCCAAGATCCATATCTGGAATTAGACAAGAAGAGCAAGTACATAAAAAGAAAAGCCAAACAGTTTGTATGTATTATTAACAATTGTTATACTACGTATCTAACCTTGAAGGCGTATGTAAAACCACAAAGATTCATCTTTGCATGTCGATCGGCGCGTCTGCCTATGGCTCGGTGCAGGTTAGAGTAGCAATGTGTCCAGATATGGCTACCCCACGGGTAGCTGTTAAACAGCTCAAGGTCCTCGACGACCCTAAGGACCGTCGATGAAGCATGCTGGCTATACTCACGGCCCAGGAAGCCCATATCCACGATCACCACCAAGCATACACGGACAGCATCGTCGTCGGTTAGGGCATTAAGGCCCTCTTTCATCTTTTCCCGGGCTGCCTTCAGCTTCAAACGAGATGCTGAAATGCCGAAAACCCTAGGAACGAAGGAGCAGTCTTCTAAGGGAGGAAGGGGGGGAGCCTCTCCAAAACGTAGTCATGTAATTAGACAGAACTCCCGACGCCCAAAATGCAATTGAGAGCCGAAGAAATCAAAATGCATCTCCTCCGGCTCAGCGTTGGCGTCCTCGACCTCCAACTGTAGAAACATGTGTACTAGCGTAGGGTCGCCACCAGAGTAAGACACATCCATCCATGGCCCGAACGGTGTCCCTCTATAGATGGTCTCAAGGGTATCCGCGCGATCACCTAATCCCCTAAACAGCGCTCCTAATTCCTCGATGTATGAAACTTTGCACCTTAGCGTCAAGTCGATGTTAAAGAAATCCTTCTACATAGTCATTCACAGATGTTATAGTTAGTGTTATATATAGATGTTGCAGTTTATTTTATTTTATATAGATGTTGCGGTTTATTTTATTTCAACGTATCATATTGTTATATATAGATAAAGTGCGGTGGTATTTTATTTCAACGTATAATAGTGTTATATATAGATAAAGTGCGGTGGTATTTTATTTCAACGTATCATAGTGTTATATATAGATAAAGTGCGGTTTATTTTATTTCAACGTATCATAGTGTTATATATAGATAAAGTGCGGTTTATTTTATTTCAACGTAACATAGTGTTATATATAGATAAAGTGCGGTTTATTTTATTTCAACGTATCATATTGTTATATAGAGATAAAGTGCGGTTTATTTTATTTCAACGTATCATATTGTTATATATAGATAAAGTGCGGTTTATTTTATTTCAACGTATAATAGTGTTATATATAGATAAAGTGCGGTGATATTTTATTTCAACGTATAATAGTGTTATATATAGATAAAGTGCGGTGGTATTTTATTTCAACGTATCATAGTGTTATATATAGATAAAGTGCGGTTTATTTTATTTCAACGTATAATAGTGTTATATATAGATAAAGTGCGGTTTATTTTATTTCAACGTATCATATTGTTATATATAGATAAAGTGCGGTTTAGGGACCCTAGTTGTCATTCTTAAAAGTTTAGGACCTAATTGTCATTCTTAAAAGTTTAGGGACCTAAGTTGTCATTCTTAAAACCGTAGGGACCTAAGTTGTCATTCTTAACATTTTTTTATAAAAAATTGTTAAAAGTGTGTTTTTTTATATAAAATTGTTAAGAGTGTGTTTTTATAAAAAAATTGTTATAGTTTTATGGTTTTATGTTTGAATGTGATATTTGTATGTTATAATGTGTATGTTGTTATAGTGTGTTTTTTCATATAAAAATTGTTAAGAGTGTTTTTTATAAAAAAATTGTTAAAAGTGTGTTTTTATAAAAAAAATTGTTAAAAATGTGTTTTTTTTTAAAACACACCCTTAACAATTTTTTTTATAAAAAAACTGTTTTTATAAAAAATTGTTAAGGGTGTGTTTTTATAAAAAAAAATTGTTAAGAGTGTGTTTTTATAAAAAAATTGTTAAGGGTGTGTTTTTATAAAAAAAAACATATTTTTAACAATTTTTTTTTATAAAAACACACTTTTAACAAATTTTTTTATAAAAAAACACTTTTAACAATTTTTATATGAAAAAACACACTATAACAACATACACATTATAACATACAAATATCACATTCAAACATAAAACCATAAAACTATAACAATTTTTTTATAAAAACACACTCTTAACAATTTTTTATAAAAAAACACATTTTTAACAATTTTTTTTAAAAACTGTTTTTATAAAAAAAAATTAACAATTTTTTTATAAAAAAACACATTATAAAAACCATAAAACTATAACAATTTTTTATAAAAACACACTCTTAACAATTTTTTATAAAAACACACTGTTTTTATAAAAAATTGTTAAGGGTGTGTTTTTATAAAAAAATTGTTAAGAGTGTGTTTTTATAAAAAAAAAACACATTGTTAACAATTTTTTTATAAAAACACACTCTTAACAATTTTTTTATAAAAAAACACTCTTAAGAATTTTTATATGAAAAAACACACTATAACAACATACACATTATAACATACAAATATCACATTCAAACATAAAACCATACATATCATGTTAAACATAGAACATATTCAAACATAAGTTATAAACACTATAACAACCTACAAATCATATATCTTAACTTAAAATAACATACAAAAAATAACAAATAACATAAGGAAAACATACCAAAGAGGTAATACGAGACATCTTCACAAAACTCGAACGCGTATTCCACACGAGAAAATTGAGAGAGTGGGAGAAAATTGAGAGAGTTTGATTAAAAATTGAGAGAGTGATTAAAAAAAGAGAGTGGCCGTGTCTTGGTCCCCCCCCCCCCCCCCCTTATATAGTGCGGCCGAAGAAACAATTAGGGTTTAGGGTTCGTCAAAGGGATTTTAGGGTTAACCCTGTGCCGACACGTGGCACAGGAGCCCGCGATCGCGGGAGGTCAACGAAAGTCAATCGCAGCATGGACCAAAAATGCACACGCGGGCATTCTTGAGGGGGGAAAGTTGTACCGCAGGCATTCTTGAGGGACCAACGCGGGCAAAGTGGGCAAACTTTGGTGACACGTGTAGCCCGCGATCGCGGGGGTCAATGAGTCAATCGCGGGCAGGGACCAAAACTGCACACGCGGGCATTCTTGAGGGGGGAAAGCTGGACCACGGGCATTCTTGAGGGACCAACGCGGGCATTCTTGGTGACACGTGGCCTGGAGCCCGCGATCGCGGGCTCCATCGCGGATTTTTTGGGTACTTTTGTAAAATGGGAGAGATTTTAGGTATTTTGGTAAGAGATGGTCAAACTTAGGGTATTTTAATTAAATTCCCAACAATTAATTTATACATAATATTATAAAAGTTGAATACAATACTAATATTTAACTTTAATACTTTATTGATTTCCATTTTTTAGTGTTTTAATCTTGAGTTAAATATGAAAATACCTCCATTTTTTTATTTCAACCCAACACTAAACACTAAAAAATGAAAGAGCTCTCAGCTCAACAATAAAATATTAAAGTTGAGGTAAATAAAGTAGGTTTATATATTGGAAGCCAATAAAGTAAATCTTTATAATCAAATATTAATATTTTTGTAATTCAGTTATTTTTCGTTAGAGCATCTCCAACCTTGCCACAAAAAAAACACAAAAAACACCAATTATGGTGGGCCCAACACCCAAAAAAATCTTCAACTCCAACCATACTAAAAAAACACCAAATTTGTAGACCCCACATTAAAATAACATATTTTATTTACTATTAACTATTTTTATATATATATTAATTATATAATACTTAAAAGTTAAAATAAATATTATAGAAAAATGAATAGTGGTAGGCCCAAAGTTTTTGCAGTGTGAAAACCATACGCCATATTTGCAGTACCAATTTCTTGAACGGCAAATTTTTTTGACGTTTGGCGTATGATTGGAAAGGAAAAAACAGCAAAAAGGAAGAATTGGCGTATGGTTGGAGATGCTCTTAGCAAATTTTAACGATGTTTTATTAAAATTTGTCATTTTAATTTTAACGATGTTTTATTAAGTAAATTATTTTAATTTTCAAGTAATAACTATTTATTGATTATAAAAATTAAGTATATATTATAATTATTATGTTTTAATAGAATAGTATATTAATAAGGGAAATTAACTAAAATACCCAAAGTTTGACTTTGATTTGCAAAAATATCCAAAATCTCTTTAGTTTTGCAAAAATACCCACTTTTTCCGTGATAGAATCCGCGATCGCGGACCAAGAGGAATTGTCACGGATGGGAGGCCGCGATGGCCGCGATACTCACAAATTTCATTCATTTTGATTTCAAATTTACCATTTCAACCCCTGTACTTATTTAGTTAATTTACTTTATATCTTTTAGTTTTCTATTTTTTATTTTACATTTTTATTATATTAACACATATAATAGTATATTAACAAAAATACGTTAAAAAATACGCTTTAATTTTAACAAGTTACACCATTGTAATCGTCTTTTCGATACCTTCGAAATGAGCCCAATATTGAATATTTTTTAAGGCTTTGTCGTATGTCTTATGTTGTATTTTATTGACTTGTTTTTTACTTACCTTTTCCTTTGATTGTCGACAGATATCAAGTTCGAAGACGTGAAGCCCTACGCCAACTCTCAAGCCAAGATCAACAGATTTTTGGGGTACAGCATTGACGAGCGGTCGTTCGTCACACGACATCTGGTGGACGAGGACGACGACGTAGTGTACTTGGGTGAAATCGAGAGGAGACGCGAGAGGAAGAGGAGGAAGAGGAGAAAGAAGAGTCGAGAGAAGAGGAGGAAGAGATGACTGGTAAGTGTACCTTATTCTTTCTGCTCGACTTAGTCTTTCTGTTATTTCAGTCGTCTGACGTTTTTCCTTTCTCGTTTTTCAGGGGAATCTCGGGCGAAAGCGTCGTCTGTGGCTGCCAAGAGGGCAGCTCAAGCTGAAGTAGCCCGCAAGGGCAGAGAAAAGAGAAAAGGGACCTCGACCACTAGGTCGGAGGTTTTGAAGAGGATGAAGATGACGGTCCCGAGGGATCCGTCTTCAAAGGCAGGCGACTCGTCGAGAGTTGTCACACCTGAGAAGGCGAAGGTATCGATCGCATCCCCTGTGAAGACGAAGACGTCTTCTGGTGCGATCGATGCGACACTTGTCAGCTCTGCGCCTCCGACGAAAACGCGATGTCTCCGTCTGCCACGTCGACCCCTCTGTCGGGCGACAAGGGCAAGGGTCATGCGACGGGAGAAGTTGAAGTCACGACGGTTAACTTTACGTTGTTGTCGGACTTCATGGCGGATAACGTCCTGGATGGGACGAAGTTGTTTCCTCATCTGGGGTTTTACTAACCTGTATTTTTTGTATTGTTCAGACGCTTCACTCCTCCCTTGCTCTGTACTCCGAAATGGAGAAGACAAGGGGTTTGGTGCCCGCGGCTCTCGAAAGAGAGAAGGCGGCACTGGAGAAAGAGAAGGCCGCCCTGGCGCGCGTCGAGGCCTTATCTATACGGCTCGACGACGTTCAGAACGACCTTGAGGTCGTTGAACGTGAGAGGGATGAGACGAGAGGATGTCTCAAGCAGGCCCTGACCCTGATAGCCGATTCGAGGGCAGAGCTGGACAGGACCAAAGAGTCCTTGGCTGCGAATGAAAAACAAGCCAAGGATTCCAAGTCCAAGGTGTAGGAGCTAGAGGGGGAGGTAAAGGAGCTAAGAGACGAACTGAAGTCCGTCTTCGCCCTTGCTCGACTGACTGCACGGGCGACGATCATGCGACAGCACCTGTCGGGCAAGAATCATCTTGCCTCTGCGTCGGAAGAGTTGGCTTTCTACCTGTCGAGCGTCGGGTCTGAAAGGGATCTCGATTCGGACGACGAGAAGGAGGCCGAGGAGAAGGAGGTGGATGAGGGTTCTAAGGGCGAAGCCTCTGGCAAGGATGCGGCTGACGATCCTCCCCAACCTTAGGAAATTTTTTGTTCTTTGTCTTTTACTGATCGACCGTTGGTGGTCGAATCGTTTGGATGTAATCGACTGTTGATAAATGAAATTTATCTTTCTTTTGAACTCGTGCATTACTTTGTCTTATTTATTTTGTATCACCAAGTACTCAATTGTAATAGGCATAAAAATGAACATAAGAACTTGCGACATAGGCATCCATTGTAATACACTAACTAGAACACAAGTTGTAAGATCTTTAGACCTTTAAATCGTGTAAAGCAAACATAGGTACGTGCGATTAAAGCATTCACCCAAAACATGAAATTTTTTCTAAGTTAGAGAAACTTAGGTCGTGCGATAGATATGGGTCGTGCGTTCCTGCAATCGTGCAACAAATCGTATAATAGACCTGGTTGCCTATGTCGTGCGATCCTGCGAAAATGTACTTAAGTCGTGTAATAGACCTAGTAACTTATGTCGTGCGATCCTGCGATAAAACAAGGTCAGAGGTTGGTCGTTGGCTAACCAACGACCCTCCGATGCTTAAGTCAGTAATCGTCGTGATGAATAAAAAATCGTATGAGAAAAAAGGGTTTAGAAGAAATACCTTTTCAGATGCGTTGCATTCCAGCTACGCGGGATATCTCGATTGTCGAGGGTTTGGAGTTTATAAGCACCCTTGCCCACGACTTCTGAGATACGATAAGGACCTTCCCACTTGGTGGAAAGTTTACCTGCATTGAGCTCTTGAGTGCTCTGGAACACTCGTCGGAGGACGTAGTCGCCTTCTTGGAAGACTTTAGCTTTGACGTTCTTGTTGAAATGTCGCTCGACCGCTTGCCTCTACGACGCCATTCTGATCAATGCTGATTCTCTAAGTTCTTCAAGGGCGTCGAGGTCATAACTTAAATCAACCAGGTTGTGGTCGACAGAAGTATGCCTCGAGGTTGGGAGCCGGACCTCGACAGACAAGACTGCTTCATAACCATAGACCAAAGAGAAAGGGGTTTGTCCTGTAGACGTGCGTGGTGATGTGCGATTCGCCCACAGGACAGAAGGGAGTTCTTCGACCCACTTTCCTTTTGCAGCTTTCAACCTTTTCTTGATCGATGCAATAATGGTTTTATTACTCGATTCTGCAAGTCCATTTGCCTGGGGATACCTGGGTGTCGAGGTCGTCAGCTTGATATTGCGGTCTTCACAGAACTGTCGAGTCCTGTTGCTTATGAACTGGGATCCATTGTCGCAGAAAATTTCTGATGGGATCCCAAACCTGCATATGATGTTAGTCTAGATAAAAGAGACGACTTCCTTGTCCTGGACTTGGGAAAAGGCAACTGCTTCTACCCACTTAGAAAAATAATCTGTAAGTACGAGAAGAAATACCTTTTGCCCGGGGGCAGGTGGTAACTTGCCGACAATGTCCATCCCCCATCTCATGAAGGGCCATGGGATCAGTGTCGAATGTAAAGGTTCAGAAGGTTTATGGGACGTACCTGAATGTCGTTGGCAAGGATCATAATTCTGGACATACCTGACGGCGTCTTGTCGCAGTGTTGGCCAAAAGTAGCCTTGTCGAGAGATACGATTGGCCAAACTGCGACCTCCTGAGTGATTGCCACACTCCCCATCATGCATTTCTTGAAGGATTCTTTGAACTTGACTTTTGCTGGTGACACATCTCAGGTTTAATCCTGTCGATGATTGCCGATAGAGTCTATCTCCAATCACGACATACTTGGATGCCTTGAACCTGATCTTCCGAGCTTCCATCTTGTCTTCTGGGAGTTGGTCGTGCATAAGGAAATTTCTGATGTCGCATGACCAATCATCTTCTTGGTCTTCGATCTGGACGACGTCGTCACTTTCGATGGACGATGTCGCCAGGTGGATCATAGGAATGTTGTCGAATATTGGTTCGCTGAGTGCAGACCCAAGGTTTGCTAAAGCGCCGGCTTGAGTATTTTGGTCCCTTGGAATCTGTTCAATGGAAAACGATTTAAACATTTCTGATTTTTATTTTGCTACCTTTAGGTACACTGTAATCTTTGAATCTTTGGCCGCGAATTCTCCATTCATCTGGTTTACGACCTGGAGAGAATCGCTTTTGACATGTAGCGCGGTTGCCCCCGAGTCATGGGCCATATTCATTCCCACGATCAGGGATTCGTAATCAGCTTCATTGTTGGTGGTTTTGAAGTCGCATGGCACGGAATACACCATCTTGCCCCCCTGTGGCGACTTTAAGACGACGCCTAGTCCTGAACCCCTAATGTTGGATGACCCGTCGACATGTAGAGTCTAGGGCACGTCGTCGTGAGTCGCCACAGTGAGCACCTCAAGCTCTGCTTCTTTTTCCAGTTCAGGACTGAAATCAGCAATGAAATCCGCCAAAGTTTGCGATTTGATCGCTGTCCTGGGCTTGAAATCGATGTCGTAACTACTGAGATATATGCTCCATTTCGCCAATCGACCTGTCAACTCAGGTTTCCTCAAGACAGACTTAAGAGGAAAGTTAGTCACGACAGTAATAGGATGCGATTCAAAATAGTGTCGCGATTTCTTAGCAGCTGTAACTAGTGACAAAAGTAATTTTTCCATAGAGGAATACCTGGTTTCGGCGTCCAAGAGAGATTTACTTACATAGTAGATCGGCAATTGCTGCTTTTCATCTTTTCGCGTCAGGACGACACTTACTGCATTAGGACTGATAGCCAAATATAGTTGCATGACTTCATGATCGTGAGGATTTGATAGCAAAGGCGGCGATGCCATATACTCCTTTAATTTCTGTAGTGCTTGCTCATGATCGTCGGTCCAGTTGAAGCCTTTATTTTTCCTGAGGACATTATAGAATAGATGACATCTATCCGATGATCGAGAAATAAACTTGTTCAGAGCTGCCACCCGACAAGTGAGCCTTTGGACTTCTTTGAAATTCCTTGGAGATTTGATCTCGATAATGGCTTTGATCTGATCGAGATTGGCCTCGATCCCCCGACGAGTGACCATATAACCCAGGAATTTTTCCGCACTGACGCCAAAGGAACAATTAGTCGGGTTCAGCTTCATGCTATACTTTTGGAGGATGTCGAGCGACTGCCTCAAATGCTCGATGTGGTCGACTGCTTGCTTCGACTTGACGAGCATATCGTCAATATATACTTCCATCGTGTCGCCAAGATGATCTTTGAACATTTTATTCACGAGACGCTGGTAGGTAGAACCTGCATTTTTTAGACCAAAGTGCATAACCTTATAACAATAAATACCTCGATCTGTCATGAACGCAGTCTTTTCTTGGTCGTCGACGTGCATCAGGATTTGATTATATCCGGAATAAGCATCCATGAACGTCAATAGTTCATGTCCTGCTGTCGCGTCGACCATGACATCTATATGTGGCAATGGAAAAGGATCTTTTGGACAAGCTTTGTTGAGATCTGTGAAATCGATACAGACCCTCCATTTGCCATTTTTCTTCTGCACGACCACGACATTTGCAAGCCAGTCGGGGTACTTCACTTCTCAATTTTCCCTGTCTTGAGGAGGTTGTCGACCTCGTCATTAATTACCTTATTCCGTTCAGGAGCAAAATTACGTCGCTTTTGCTTGACAGACTTAAATGACGGGTCGACATTGAGCTTATGAGAAATAACATTGGGGTCTATGCCGACCATGTCTTTGTGCGACCAGGCAAAGCAGTCGGCATGTTCCTGCAAAAAAGATATTAGTTTGTCTTTAAGGCAGGGATCGAGGGATGAACCTATAAAGACGGTCTGGTCAGGCTTGCTCTGGTTCAGGATGACTTCCTCCAGGCGATAGTCGTCGGCTGTCCCAGGGGCATCCTGGACCTGTATTTGCTAGATGGCCTGCTTCTGCGGTTTCAGGGTCGTCTTGTAGCAGTCGTGGGCGACCTTCGGCTCACTTTTGATCTCCTGAACTCCCCACGACGTAGGGAACTTCATGGTCTGATGATATGTGGAAGGAACGACTTTCATATCATGGATCCACGGTCGACCTAGGATGATGTTATAGGCCGACGGGCAATCAATGACGTTGAACTTTGTCGATTTGTTGATTCCTCGGGCGTAGACAGGCAGGGTAATCTCTACAAAGGTACTCGTCGCGTCTCCCTTGAAACCTACCAAGGTTGTCGAGCGTCGGGTGATTTCCGATCGATCGATTCCCATGGCCTTGATGGTGTCATGGAAGATGACGTTCGCTGAACTGCCTCCGTCGACCAAGACTCGTCGGGTTAAACAATTACCAATCGTGAGTTGAATGATCAACCCGTCATAATGTTTTTGATACGAGTCGTCGAGGTCGTCTTGGTCGAATGAAATCTTCATGGCTTCTAACTCCATATCTCCTTTGGGTCTTGATGAACGAGGGGTAGGTCGATCGTCAGGTGCTTGGCTGGCATGACGTTTGGCTGCGAAATATGTCAAACCGCATACGTCGGACCCACCAGTTATGCAGTTGACGACCTTTGCGTGGTCGGGAGTTGGTGGTCGAATGTCGTTAGCGGGAGTAACGACGTCGTCGATGATTTCCTTGAGATTGCCTTTCGGGACGTGGTATGCTAGCTCCTTTTTGAGGGCTATGCAGTCGTCCGTCATATGGTCGTGGTCGACATGGAAATCGCACCACTTCGATTTATCTTTCTTACCGTCATCTTTGTCGGATTTCTTTGGCCACCGGATGGTCGCCTGGATGGTCCTCAGGGCCTCAACCAAATCCTTAGTAGTTCCTTTGAATCCATAGGAGGATATCTTAGGATACTGAGGAAATTTGTTCGGAGCTGCGGTCTTCTTTTTCTCGAATCGCACATTCGAGATTTGCCGTGCAGGCTCTGACTTGGATACCGCCTTCGTCTTGAACTCTGCTTTCTTTACGCTTAGCGACATTTTGTCGTCAGAATGCTTACGCCGAAAGGCAGCGTCGTCTTCCACCCTCATATAAGCTAGGGTTCTTGCACGGACATCTTCGAAATTTTCTGGAGGATACTTTGTTAGGTCAGTGTATAGACCCGAACTGTCGTCCAGACCACGTTTGTAGGCTTCGATCGCGGTCTTGACGTCGCATTTACGGACACTGATCATCTCTGCATTGAATCTATTGAAATAGCTTCGGATAGATTCACCGGCCTTCTGCACGACATAATACAAGTCGCTGGTCTGCTTTTCCATCTTGCGACTGCTGGCGAACTGCTGGGAAATTGGTTGACTAACTCAGCGAAAGACCCGATGGATTTGGGTTTGAGGTTAATCAACCACTGGAGGGAGGCACCCGTGAAGGTCGCCCTGAAACTCTTGCACGTGCAAACCTCCTGATACTGGTAAGGGATCGACACAGTCCACATCAGTTGTTTGTACTGAGCGACGTGTTCTGTGGGATCCGAGATACCAGAATATTTAGGAGTGAAGGTCGGGATGTTATACTTCTTGGGGACGTCGACCAGAGCTATCTCGTCGACGAAATAGGAGGCCTAAAACCCCGTGCGAGGCTCGACGTCGACGGTCACGGTTGGCCCCGACAATTTTGCGAGCAAGGACAGGACACGCTCGTTCTGATCTACCAACATCTTCAGTCGTTGAGGGACGGGGTCGACACCTGATGGAGGATTGATCCCTGAATTTGTGCCATTTCCATAAGACGATCCATTAGCGTCCCCATTGAGAGGGTCAAAATACGGCTGAAACCCGTTATGCAGAGGAGGCGGCCTCAAATGCTAAGGAGGGATTGGCCCAAACTGGGGATTGTGGACGAACGATCCCTGCTGCGGATTCTGAACGAATGGACCTGATCCTGGATTATGGACGAACGGAACTGAGCATGGATTCTGAACGAAAGGTCCTGGACTTGGATTCTGGACGAATGGTCTTGGACCATTCTGTGGTCCGAATGATCCATTTGGATTCTGATTCCTCAGTCGCGCGATTTCTTCAGCTGTCCTTCGACTTTGCTCAGCAAGGGCGTCGATTTGATTACGCGCAGCTTCCAGCTCCCAATGCATCTGGGCGATGATCTGCTCTTGATTTCCATGACCTGCCATTTCCCTGAAACAGAAAAAAGAGGAAACTCCAAGAAACTGTTAGTCAGACGCACGTTGGTCGAAGACTTTCTCTAGATGGGGCCCCACGGTGGGCGCCAAACTGTTAATGCCAAAAATTGTCCAGAAGGATAACTTAAGGTTGATTGTGGAGCTTAACAACTAAAGAATGGAAATCGTTCGACAAAACGGTGCGACGAAGAAAAGTAAAAGAGACGAAAGGATTTTGGTGACGTGGGAAAAACCTCAACGAGGAAAAAACCCGCGGACGACAATGATGGTCGTCGCTGTACTATGGTCGCCAAACAGGGGCGACGTCCTTGTGTTCAAGTGTCGAGAGTACAAACGATTACAGTACAAATATCAGAAATAACGCAATTGATGAAGTAAATACGTGTGTCGTGTGTAAAAATAGCGTGTCGTGCGTCGTCTGCTCGAGAGAGAACTTTTGCTTCAAACGTATTCGCTTATGCCGTAGATGATACTGAGTTCATATGTGCGCAAATGAAGTTGATGCCTTTGTTTATATAGCCTTCGCAGCTTTGAATGATCCCATAAAAGCAGTATAACGGTCGTAACGGCTGTGGAGAGTTAATACTCATAATGATCTTAGTCGGTTATAGTCGTTGGTCATTAATAGCGTAGATCCTGCATTAAACAGAGAAATCATAACAGTTGTGTCATACGTTAGTTGGTCGAGGTCGTAAGGTATCTTACGACGGTCGAGTGTCGTGAGTAACTTTTGACTTAAACTTCAGGTCTGACAATAAAGTGTGTATGATTTTATCTTAACATGTTGTGTAAGAAATATTTTTTTCCTTTTTCTGGTCGTGGTCGAGACTAGTGAATTTTTACCCAAACAGTCGTATTGTTATTATTTGAATTGATAAAAGCTATTTTTTTGCTTTACCATTTTATAGCTTTTTCATATATTTGTTTGTTCTCACTAGGCATAATTTATTTGTTTGTTCTCACTAGGCGTAAAGCCTTAACACTGTATATCAGGTTCCATTAGCTTTGGGATTCCCAAGTCTTGAGAGACGAGTGACTGGCACTTGGCGACATCTTTTGGAGATAATCATTTTTGGACATACGACATGCATGTTTATGATATAAGTTTTTGGAAGATGATAGTGACAATCGTGTTAAATCTAAGCTTTGTATAGTTTAGATTACTAGGTTGTTATATATCATTTTAATTCTTTTGAGATGTAACCGCTTTTACTACTTCCCCTTTTTGGGTGATTCATTTTTATGGAGGTCATATTTAAGTCATATTTCATGTTAAAACTTACCTATATTTTTAGGGGTGTTACAATATATTGAGGATACCAAAAGGAGCAAATTAGTGCCAAATAAAATTTGTATCTTCATGTGGAGAGCTAGGCTTGGAAGGTTATCGTGTTGATCGGTGTTGGATAAGATGGGAATAGATCTTCATTCTACGCTTTGTCCAAGATGTGAACTATTGGTAGAAATTATGGACCACGCTTTGAAGTCCGTAAAATTTGGTAAGAAGTGTTCAAGTGGTGGAATGCAGGTGCATGTGAGATTTCAAGTTTAAGTGTCCTGTTAAACAACGACGGGCATACGGGCTGAGCGATCGCGAGTTTGGACAACAGTAGTCTGGTCGATTTTATACTTGATTTGGTCTCATCGAAATAATTTAGTTTTCAAGGAGGATAAAAGAAAGTTGTCGGATTTGTTGTTGGAATTCCAATTGAGAAGTTTCGAATGGATTGCTAGAAGGGTTCAGAACAGTAAGTTAGATTGGGGTTCATGGATGTCTGCTCCAAATGCATGGCCACTCTAAAGTTGCGTTTTATTATGTCTTCTTGATCGCGTTTGATAGAAGGTCTGTACAGTAGGCTCCATTGCTGGTTGTGTTTTTGTTTGTTGTAGAGAGGGGTTAATGTCTCTTTCTATATAGTTTAGGTTGTTGCAAGTTTGCACCTTACAAATGTTGCACTTTTGTGGTTTGTGTTTTTGTTACTTGTATATGTGACTTTGGTGTTAATGGTATGATTTTGGTTTAATAGAAAAGAAAGAGAACTTGTTAATTTCAGTGGAATTCATTCCTTTTCAATTTTGTAAACAAAATAAATTAAAGATCTTTTTGAATATTTAATTGATGATTGAATATGTATATACTTAAATCTCAAATCAAAATACATGTTTTCCATTGGATGAATCATTTAACATTAAGCAAATATTCTTATAAAAAGGTATAAATTAAATTGAGCCTTATATTCTCATTCAAATAAAAACACCGTATTTGTATTTGAAAAAAGAAAAACATTTAAGTGGCCACCTACCTATCCTAGTTTTAGTTATTTATTTAGCATAAGGCAAAATGTATCAAAAATTGAATATATTACCATTTAGTTTTTTTTTGAGATATAATTTCAAATATATATTTAATGATCTATATTTTAAAAGTTTTTATAAAGTTTTAATTTAAAAATGTCTCATTTTATACTAATATCTAAGAATGTAAATGAACTATACGTTCAGCGAACTAGAGGCGGCGGACCCAGATTTTTTTTTTACGGTGGCACATTTGACGAACCTAAAAACTTTCCACATCGTTCGATGTTGTTTTAGTCTAATTCCACCGCTTTGAGAGGATTTGTTTAATTTTTTTCTCGATTTCGAGGAACTTTTAAAAAAAATCGATTTCGAGAGAACTTTTCGGGGTTTTTTGGTTGATTTTAAGAGTTTTTTTGGGATTTTTGGTTGATTTTAAGAGTTTTTTTGGAATTTTTGGTTGATAACGGTCCAATAAGCCCATAACGGTCCATTGAAGCCCAAAATGATCAATTAAATACCAATATGGTCCATTAAAGCACGATACGATTCATAAAGACCCAATACGGCCCATTAAAGCCCAAACCGTTCCATAAGCCCATAATGGTCCATTAAAGCCCATAACGGTCCATTGAAGCGCAAAATTATCAATTAAAGTCCAATACGATCCATTATAGCACAATACGATCCATTAAAGCCCAATAGGATTCATTAACGGCCATTTGGATCCAATAAACCCGTGTTGGATTCATTAACGACCATTTGGATCCAATAAACCTCTGCCAGATCCATTTGGCAGCCCAATACGTTTCACTATAGCCCAATACGGTCCATTAAGCCCATAATGGTCCATTGAAGCCCATAACGGTCCATTCTACTTCACCTTTATGAACCGAATGTATACACTACGCATTTTAATTTGAAAACTGTGTATTCGCCGATATGTTCTACAATAAAGTAAATTATGTTTGATTTATCATTAAATATATCTCAAATATTTAATTTTCTTTAATATTTATATAATTAAAAAAAATTATTATATTTTCGGCAGATATTAATTTTTTTTTTTAAATTTATATGTTTTATTTCCGGCGGATTTTAAAAAATTAATTTTTAATTATATTTTCAGCAGATTTTCGGCGGATTATAAAAAAATTTAATTTCCTTATAAATTTATGTAATTTAAATTTTCGGCGGGGTTTCGACGGATTTTAAAAAATTAATTTTTAATTAAATTTTCGGCGGATTATAAAAAAAATTCCTTTTAAATTTCCGACGGATTTCGGCGGATTTTAAAAATTAATTTTTAATTAAATTTTCGGCGGATTTTCGGCGGATATTTAAAATGTAATTTTCATTTAAATTTATGTGATTTAAATTTACGGCGGATTTTAAAAATTAAATTTTTAATTTTTTTTTAAAAATTTCCGCCGGATTTTCGGCGGAATATAAAATAATTTTTAATTTCTTAATTAATTTTTAACTAATTAAAAGTTTTCCGAATGATTTCTGACGGACCCGAATTTAAAAAATAATTAATTATATTCCGCCGAAAATCCGCCGAAAACATGTCGAAATTTTAAAAAAATAATAAATATATTTTTTTGGAATTTTTGGCGGATTTTCGGCGGAAGTCAACGGATTTTGACTTTTTTAATTTCCGCCGGAAATCCGTCGGCAATCCGCCGAAAATTTTCCGACGGAAAATCCGCCGGAAATCTTAGTTTGTTTAGTA
This sequence comes from Saussurea involucrata, assembly GCA_033807775.1. NCBI lineage: Eukaryota > Viridiplantae > Streptophyta > Magnoliopsida > Asterales > Asteraceae > Saussurea > Saussurea involucrata. The sequence goes on from CM066322.1 coordinate 171,347,140, forward strand.
GTATACGGTTGCACCATTTAAAACAATACGGTTGCACCCTTTAAAACGATACGGTTGCACTCTTCACACGACTAAAATTTTTTACCCTTCGCCGGAAAAACGATACGGTGGCACGTGCCACCGTATGCTTCAAGCTAGGTCCGCCACTGCAGCGAACCATTCGTAAACCGCTGTGAAGTTCGTTTATTTAATAAATGAACGAAAATGAACATATTTTCGTCTTCGTTTAGTTAAATGAACGAACATGAACATTGGTTTCATTCGTGAAATTTCGTAAACGTTTGTTTATTTTATGTTCGTTTACGTTTATTTATATATAAATATAAAGTCGGTTCAAACGAGAACAATATTTATTTTAAATAACACGATAACCAACAAAATCATATATGGTTTTACATTAACGTGCAAAAAAGTCACGCATGCGACTTTGGCCGCAGCTTCAGGCCCGCATGGCTTTCTCGCGTTATTATAAAATCATATATGGTTTTGTTGGTATTATATTATTTTAAATTCATAAATGATTTTGGGTTAAAATGGTGCAAATACTTGTTTATAAAAGATCGATGATTTTTTCGTTCAAATTAAAAAAAATTAATAGTTTTTTCATTCTAAAAAAAATTAGTTAAATCACTTAATCATTTAAAGTAAAGTAATTTACATGAATTTTTTCATTTATAATTGAATAAAAAAATATGAGATATTATGAACAAATAAGGATTAAGATAATATCAAATGACATAAAAGGAAAGTTGTTGGAAATTTGTACTTTTATGCTGTACCCTTCTGGCTCCTACAGCAACTCTAGATACCTGCCAAACTTATGCGCCTCTTTCAATGCAACTCTTTTATTTATGAGAGTAAACTACAAATTTGATTCCTGTGATGTGTAAAAAATCATACTTTTTGCCCTTGAAATTTTGAAATTACAAAGAGACCATCATGATTTGCAACAACATTTGGATTTGGTCCCTCCTTTTAACGATCGTTAAAAAATTATGTTAATTATAAGGCGTTTTGGATGTTTTATCGATTTATTTGTTTTTTTACCCAATTAAAAACTACGGGCACCAAAATGGTAAAATTGATTTTTGACAAACAATAGAGACGAAAAGTGTTATTTTTAACAAACCATATAAACCAGATTTCAAATTTATAGTTTACTATTATAATTACTTTTTAAGTACGGAACTTCATATTTCAACCACAAGGGATGTGGTGTGGTGGTAAGGCCTGGAGAGTTCATAGCGCTTGTCCGGGTTCGAGCCCCACCCACAGCACTTGTGGCCACTGGAATTTTCTCAGGGCTGCATTACTTCGCGGTCGGTTGTTTGCCAGGGATGTACTGGGCCGAAGGCCCAGGAACCCTTTCCAAAAAAACTTCATATTTCCATTCGGGTAAACTTTAAGTTTTGGTCTATGAGGTTTAGTGAAAAGCTTAGAGCATCTGCGCACGTATTGCATTTGGTCTTGCAAGATGACATGGCATGCCATGTCATTTGCAAAACCTTGCAACAAGCTCCTCTTCTTGCTAAATTTGAAAGGTCTTGCAACATTAAAATATTAATTTATTTGCTGTTTATTAATTAAATTAATTTGTTTATTGTTTATTTAAACATTAAATATTAATATGTTTATTAAATCTATATTATTTATATTATAATTTATTAGTTTAGAAAGGAGTTTGGTCTTACATGTGTGTAGAATGTGTTATTGCAAAGCTGATGTGACACTTGTGAAAAGAGTATGTTTTTGCAGGTGTGCGGATGATCTTAAAAGCGTGACCTGAATTTTATTAAATTTAAAAATCATTCTTATGGTCATCATTTTGCTCTTAAAGTAATCCCTAATCAATACTTTTTATTTTCTCTATGAGAGCAAAGATGATTTATAGACTTATAAAGGGATGTATGCGGGTTGAGTTGGGCGGTTTTTGACAATTTTACAACTCAATTCAATTATGACGGTTTGAAAATTTTGAACCCAACCCATTCAAAAGTATAACCCAACCCAACCCAACTCTTGCAGGTTGTGGCGGGTTGGGCGATTTGGTTGTATACATAAAATTCACGATTAAAAAATGACAAATAAAACTAAAATATTCCCAACAAAAATATTATACAATCATCCAAATGTATTAAATCCTTAAGTCTTAACATCAAAAGTGTAAAGTATATCATTGAATTCAAATCCTCAATCAAGTACGACCGTAAGCAGTAATCAAAATTATACATAGGAAAAACATATAAAAATATTGATTATGACTAAAACAGTAATCATAACTGCAAAAAGCAGTAATCAAACTTATACAAACTAAAACAGTAAGCACTAAAACACTAAAATACTGAAACGGTAAGCACTAAAACAATAAAAATACTAAAACAATAAAAAGAACTAGTTGCTAAATCAATACCTATTTGATTCGTTTGCTAAACAGTCGCTAATCAATCGACACTCGACAGCAGCAGCGTGGTCGGCCTCAGGTTATGTCAAGTAGTTTGGGTCTTAGATGTTAGAACTTAGAACTAGTTAAGTCAAGTACTTTGGGTCTTAGATGTTAGAACTTAGAACTAGTTAAGTCAAGTAGTTTGGGCTATGATTTATATAAAGTTTTTTGTGTCTTTCTTAATATTAGTTATTTAGTTATATTAATTTGTATTTTGGGCTGCACATATCATATATAATTAATATATTATATATATAAACATAATTTTATTAAAATAATAATATTAGCGGCGGGTTGGCGGGTTGGGTTGGGTTGGGTTGGGTTGAGTTGAGTTTTCATAACCCAATTTCAACCCTTATAATTAGCGGTTTGACGGTTTGACGATCCGACGGGTTGGGTTTAATAGGGTTGTTAGCGGATTGGGTTGGTCGGGTTTCGCGAGTTGACGGTTTTCTATACACCCCTATATAAAAGTTCAAGGACCACTTTCAGAGCAAAATAGAACCCACAAGGATGATTCAGATCCAACTTTCAAACTTTTCACTAAACCTTAAGGATCAAAATTGAAGTTTGCTCTTTTCATCATGTCGACAACATTAAAATCAATGTTATGTTTGTATCATTCATCTAAAGTATTCAAACTTTGAAGAGTTAAATACTTTTATAAAGTCGAGCTTCTCTTTTTGGAAATAGTAAGTATACTAACCAACTTACGTCTTACTTCGATTAATCGAATAAATCCATGATGATAAAATTTTGAAAGAATTTCAGTGGTTTTGAGGAGACTCGAATAAGACATATGATCATGTTCTATGTTAAACTTCTCTCGATTAAAAAGCCACAAAAGAAGGGCATTGTTATTGGCACCCCTTAGTAGGGGTGTTGAATGCTTTGGGATTTGAATCCATCAAATCAATTGATAATCCATCAACTCAATTTGATATATATATATATATATATATATATTATTAATTTTATTTTATATATCTATATTAGAAATATATATATATATGTTTTATTATTATTTTTATTTTAACTTTTGATTTTATATATTTATATTACCATTTATATATTATTATACATATTTGTTTATATACTATCACGATTCTCATATTTATATTAGTATATATATATATATTACTTTAGATATTTATTAAGATTCTTACATTTATATTGTTAGGGTCAGGTTCAGGGGAAAACCCTAAATAAACGGAAAACCGGAAAACCCCGAAAAAACGGATGAAGCAATGAAGTCTACCGACATTTATGACCAAGATCAATCAACTCATTCAGTCACAAGATACAAAAATTAAAGCAAGTATTCAAGAGAGCAAAAGTGTCGTGAAACATCGTCATCGCATACCACACTTCCAACAATTGTGTGGTTTCGTTTCACATTATGCGTTAAACATAATATTTCAGAAATATCAGCAAGCTCAATCTGGTGGCTTATTCTCTGGAAATTGTAGTTGTCTACTACGTACAAGTTATGGGTTGCCATGTGCGCATGAACAAATGATATACTTGAACAAAGGTCATCCTATCCCAATTGATTCAATTGATGTATTTTGGACGAAGTGTAACACCCTAAAATTTAGAGTAAATTTAAACCTGAATTGTTGCGGAATTAATACTAAAATGACATAGACAAATCACCCAAAAAGGGGAACTAATATTGGCGTTTACATTACAAGTAATCGAACGGGATAAACCCAACAACCTATTAATCTAGACTTAGCAAAGTTCAGATTATATGCGGGTGTTGCTATCTCGCCCTCAAAAGTATAACGATTCTATACACCAAAAATCCGCCTCTATGTCCATCCAAAATTTGCTATTGCCCCTTCATACTCTTCACTCAAGCCCGAAGGATCCCACCGCTAGAATTACCTGCTATACACGTCATTAAAGAAGAAGTGTTAGGCTAGAGCCTAGTGAGTACAACGTTTAGAAATTTAATAATTAATAATTCTTTATATAAACCGGCAAATGAAGAATACCAAAATCATGAATGTACGTCGTAATAATACCAAAGACCCTTTGGGTTCACGGGGGAGTCCCGCTTACCAACACAAGTGACGGAACACGTATAGTAAGCCACCTGGTAGTTGATAAAGCCCAACACATAACCATAATCTGGGATACCGAGTGAGGTTACTTACAACCAACACCCATGAAGTTACAATATCCAATAACGTAAAAGCACTTAGGACTTATACCATACCGTCGATGCCTATCCGTGCCTCGATGTGGGAAAACTAGCGTTCCGACATCGGCCATAAAGTCTGTTAATACCAAAAATCGCACCAAAGGGACAACTTAAGGTCGATGTGGACTTAAACAACTAAAGAAAGAATCTTTCGACGAGACGTGCGACGAGAAATAAAATAAAGAAACAAGGAATTTGATGACGCAGGGAAAACCTCAATCGAGGAAAAAACCTGCGGACGACAGGGGGTGTCGTCACTGCACTATGGTCGCCAATCAGGGGCGATGTCCTTGGATACTGGTGTCGATCGTACAGTGATTACAATACAAATGAAGAAAATTCTTCGAAATGTAAAGTACAAGTGTTTGAACGTAAAAACAGGTGTTTGTCGTGTACGAAACAAAGTTTGAACTGCTGGTCGAGAGCTGTTGTCGTGCGTCGAGAGCGATTCTTCGAAATTAAGTTCTTCACTTCTGTTGTTCTTGAGTTCACTGTAGTATTCTGGAATTTAGTCTAAGATGTGTATGCTTTCTCGAGCTCGGTATCAGATGTTGTGTTCGATGTTCGATGTTCAGTGTTCGGTCCTTGAAATGATGATTGAACTCGGTCTTTATAGTCTTCGGGAGCTTTAGTTAGCTCATTGATTGCTTCATTTAACAGCTATAACTGCTGCAACGGTCTGTAACGGTTGTCGGAGTGATTATCCATGATGATCTTCGTCCGTTACGGCTATCGATCGTTGATGGTTGCGTCGGTTATATCCGTTGCTCCTTAATGACTTTGACTCCTGCATTAAACACTTAACAAATGTAACAGTCATGGTTAACGTTAGTTTGGTCGAGGTCGCATGGTTCTATGCGACGGTCGTGCGGGACGGGCGACACTATGGTCGAGTGTCGCGAGGAACTCTCGACTTACCTTTTAGGAGGGATGACGATGGTGTTTTGGGTCTTTGTCGAGACCTTATCTTAATACAAGATATAGTTCTTAATCATACGTCTTACCTGTTCTGGTCGCGGTCGAGCGACGTGATTTTTTGCCCAAAAAGTTTGCCCCCAAAATTTGAAAATTGAATGTCAATTTTAAGTTTTAAATTTTGCTTGTCGAACGCTTAGACTTGTGACCTGAGTTGAGGGACTTACCTGGTTGTCGGGGAACTAGACCGGTTCGCCTCTAACTGAATGAGAAGTTGAAAAGTTATGACGTCATACTGACGCACGATTGTGCTTACCAGCTGTCGATGACAGGTGTCGACGATCCCTGTGGTCATACGAAGGGACGAGAGCACGCGGTGATCATCAAAGGGCTCGACCTGACATGATCGACTGCATAAATAAAGATTACGATGGATCTTTTCTTGGCGATTTCCGTTCGATTAAAACTTGCAAGAATCTTTGACCTAATTTAAGTTTTTTTGAGATCATATAAGATACGACCCTCCAGTTTGCGTATGCGTCGCAAGTCTATTGCTAGAAAGCCTAGAAAAACTGGGATATCGGGGGCCTTTCAGAAGTGAAAATCAATTTAACGGGGCTGGCAATGTCGACAGAGCCTAGAAGCACCATTAAAAACGAAGAAGACCTCGACGACTTTAGAAGTCTAGCGAGGATTCCCATGGGGATTACCATAAGCAAGGTTGGCAAGGTTCGACCGGAAATGTGCCCCGAGGGGTACGTTGTTATATACGAATACCCGCTCAAAATAGGCTTTCACTGGAATCCACCGATGAATGTGAGGGACCTTCTGACGGCGTATAAGGTCAAGAACGACCGGTACCGTCGCTATAGTTTGTTTTCAAGGTTCAAGGGTGATCGTACCCTGGTTTTAAATACTGCGGTCAACGACCGTGGATCGAAGAAGAGGTACGTATTCGTACGGGTGTCGACGCTGGACACTGATAGTGACTGGATTAGGGAGGGTTGGAATATGACGGGTGAGCCTTTGATTGTACGTTTTCATGTTATTCTGTTGCTCGATTGTTTTTTCGACTGATCTTATTTTTTATGCGTAGATATTGATTTCGATAAGGTAGAGGCGGATGATGCTTCTCGGGCTAAGATCGAAAAGTTCTTGGAATTTAGTACTGAAGACCGGTCATACGTCACGCGTCATTTGATAGACGAGGATGATGACATCGTTTTCTTGAGCGACAGAGTGAGGATGGGTCGAGAGGAGAAAGAAGAAGAGGAGGACTCTGAGAAGACGGAGGAAGAGAAGAGTGAAGAACCAGAGGTAGAGATAATTGGTAAGTATCCTTTTGTCTTCTTTTTGCTTGACCTGGTCTTTTTCTGTTCTGAATCGTCTAATTTCTTTCTTTTACCGTACAGGTGAATCTCAAGCGCAGGCGACATCTTCTGTTGCTAGGAAGATGGCCCAAGTCGAAGTAGCTCGCGAGGCGAGGGAGAAGGACGTTTCGGCAACTGGGTCGGGAGTCCTGAAGAGAAAAGAGGTCGATAGCCGGGTCGGGCGTCTTAAAGAGGACAAAGGTGTCCGTTCTGAGGGAACCGTCTTTGAAGACGGGTAACCCATCGAGGGTTGCCTTGTCCAGGAAGGCGAAGGCGTCGGTTGCGTTTGACACGACCGGCGCATAATCTGTGGATACTGCGCAACTGGCGACGATGTCTCCCGTTGTCCTATCCGGCCCTTCATCGGCCGACAGGGGCAAAGGCGCGCAGAAGGGACCTGTGGGGGAAACGACGGTCAACTTTACGTTGCCGTCGGGTTTTCTGGACGACAATGTCTTGGACGAGACGAAGTTGTTCCCCCATTTGGAAAAATATTTGCTTCCGTCTTTCAGGGAGCGTTTTGACGGGTTTTCTTTCGAGAAGAAAGAGTTCCATGCAGCCGGACTCTTATTCTTGGTAAGTCTTTCTTTCAAGACTTGTCGTTTGTCGTTGTCGTTGTTTACTAATGTCACTCATATTATGATTCTTCAGGCGTTCCAAGCTTCCCTGGCATTGCAGGCTGAAACGACGAATATAGAGGTTTCAACGGCTTCTGTTACCAAAGATGAAGATGCAGCGTTAGCTAAAGAGAAAGCTGCTTTGGAGCATGAAAAAGAGATGTCAGTGCGCCTTGACCATGCTATGGATGAATTGGATGCCCTCGGTCATACAAGAGACGAGATAAACTCGCGTTTGAAGGAGTCCCTGACTTTGATGCGCGACCAGAGAGAGGAGCTGGAGGGGATGAAGGAATACGTAACCGCGAAGAGGAAGGAAGTCGAGGGAATCAAGGCTAAGGTGATAAATTTGAAGAAGGAGTCTGATGAGTTGAAGGACGAAAATAAGTCTTTCTTTTCTTATGCTCGACTTACTGCGCGTGCGGCAGTTATACGACGTCATCTGCAGGGCAAAGATCCTTTGGCTTCAGCGTCAGATGAGCTGCGTCTCTTTTATGAGAGAGTCGGGACCGAGAGAGATCTCGACTTGGATGACGAGAAGGAGGTCGAGGAGGAGGCGGCTAGCGAGGGTTTTGAGGATGAGGTATCGGACAAGGTTGTGATCGATGCTCCTCCACAACCTTAGAAAAAATGTATTTGTTTGTTTGTGTTGCTCGACCGTTAGTGGTCGATTATGTACTCGATGGTTTATATAATGAACGCAACTTTTGTTTGAACTTTATGCTTTATCCAAACCATGTTTAATTATGAATTTGAACATAGGACACATAGTAAATCATGCGACTAGGGCATACATTGTAATACGATGAGTAAAACAAATATGTGAACACGCGATTAAATCATTTTCTAAGTTAAGAGACTTAGGGGTAAAATCGTTTAGATTTTGCGATCGTACGATTAGATCGTATAATGAGTTTGTATCGTATGCCCCTATGGAGGGATGATCAAGTCACAGACCTGATCATGTATGTCGTGCGACCCTGCGAATTTAAAGTCATATAGTAGACTTAATGATTACTGTCGTGCGATTCTGCGATAAGCTGTCGTGCGATTCTGCAATAAAACGATGGCCAACGACCCTCCGATGCTTAAGTCAGTAGCTGTTTGTGAGAAAAATTAGTATGGAAAAGAGTTAGAAATCATACCTTTCTCCTTCATGGGGTATTGCCCCCCTGTCATTTATTATCCTATTCTTTTTGGAAAGAAAGATAGGTTTTAAATGACAGGACGACACGACGATCCGATGAGATACTGTCTGTGATTGATCATGTCGTCGTACAATAGGGCACCATAGCGACGTTTCGACTCATTCTCGATCTTCAGGATTCCCAATGGCGTAGGGGATTTTAATTGACAACTTTTGCATGCTCGGGAGTCGACGGTCGATGGCTATTAGCTGGAATAGCGACATCGTCGATGATATCCTTGAGATTTCCTTTCGGGAAATGATACGCTAATTCCTTCTTCAATGCGATACAATCGTCTGTCGCATGACCATGATCGACGTGGAAGTCGCACCACTTTGATTTGTCTTTTTTAGCATCGTCCAGGTCGGACTTCTTTGGCCATCTAATGGTCGCTTGGGAACTTTTCAGAGCTTCGACTAGGTCCTTAGCGGTCCCTTTGAATTCGTAAGAGGATATCTTGGGGTACTGAGTGAACTTAGTCGCGGTCTTGGCTTCTGCTTTCGTCTTGAAACGAACATTTGAAATTTGGCGCGCGGGCTCTATTCTGGAAACAGCCTTTGTCTTGAACTCTGGTTTTCTGATGCCTAACGACTTCTTGTCGTCAGTGTGCTTGCGACGAAAGGCGGCATCATCCTCGACCCTCATATATGCTAAGGTTCGAGCTCGGACGACTTCGAAATTCTCTGGGGGATACTTGGTCAGATCGATATATAGACCTGAACTATCGTCCAGACCACGCTTATAGGCTTCGATCGCAGTTTTGATGTCACAATTGTGGATACTGATCATTTCGGCATTGAAACTATTGAAATAACTTCGAATAGACTCATTGGTCTTCTGCACGACATAGTACAGATCACTAGTCTGCTTTTCCATCTTACGACTGCTGGCGAATTGCCGGGAGAATTGGTTGACCAATTCGGCGAACGACCCGATAGATTTGGGTTTGAGATTGATCAACCACTGGAGAGCTGGACCAGTGAGAGTCGCCCCGAAACTCTTGCACATGCATACTTCCTGGTACATGTGTGGAATCGAGATTGTCCACATGAGCTGCTTATACTGCGCGACATGCTCGGTTGGATCGGTCACACCCGAATACTTGGGAGTGAAGGCAGGAATGTTATACTTCTTTGGGACCTCGACGGTGGCGATCTCGTCGATGAAGGGCGACACCTGATACCCCGAGCGAGGCTCGACGTCGACAGGCACGGCTGCCTCAGGCAACTTGGCGAGCAAGGACAGGACGCACTCATTTTGGTCTTCTAACATCTTCAAACGCTGGGCGACGGGATCGTTAAAATCAGGATTTGCCCCTGTCGAGGGATTGGTCCCTGGACTAGTGCCATTACCATGCGACGAACCATTGGTGTCCCCGTTGAACGGAACAAAATATGGCTGCGACCTATAGTGGAATTGCTGCGGTCCATTCTGAAACGATTGTGGTCCATGCTGAAATGGTTGCGATCTCTGCTGGAAAGATTGCGATCCTTGCTGGAAAGGTTGCGATTCTTGCTGGAAAGGTTGCAGACCACTTTGGAACGGCTGGGAGCCACCTTGCAATGGTTGGGATCCATTGTTCAAGGGTGGTGGTCGGATGTGCTGAGGGGGAATCTGCCCAGACTGGGGATTCGGAATGAACGGACCCGGCTGCTGATTCTGCATGAATGGACCTGGATGCTGATTCTGCGCGGACGGGCCTGGTCCCGGACCTGGATTCTGGATGAATGGTCTAGGACCATTCTGGGGTCCAAAAGGATTCCTTAGCCGCGCGATCTCTTCAGCTGCTCTGCGATTCTGCTCTGCCATTGCATTGAGTTGATTCCTGGCAACCTCGAGCTCCTGATACATCTGAGCAACGACTTGCTGCGGATTTCCAAGGGCTGCCATTTTCCTGCAACAGAAAATAGAAGAAACTCCAAGAAACTATTAGTAGAATGCACGTTCGTCGAGGATTTTCTCTAGATGTAGTCCCATGGATGGCGCCAAACTGTTAATGCCAAAAATCGCACCAAAGGGACAACTTAAGGTCGATGTGGACTTAAACAACTAAAGAAAGAATCTTTCGACGAGACGTGCGACGAGGAATAAAATAAAGAAACAAGGGATTTGATGACGCAGGAAAAACTTCAATCGAGGAAAAACCCTGCGGACGACAGGGGGTGTCGTCGCTGCACTATGGTCGCCAATCATGGACGACGTCCTTGGATACTGGTGTCGATCGTACAGTGATTACAATACAAATGAAGAAAATGCTTCGAAATGTAAAGTACAAGTGTTTGAACGTAAAAACAGGTGTTTGTCGTGTACGAAACAAAGTTTGAACTGCTGGTCGAGGGCTGTTGTCGTGCGTCGAGAGCGATTCTTCGAGATTAAGTTCTTCACTTCTGTTGTTCTTGAGTTCACTATAGTATTCTGGAATTCAGTCTAAGATGTGTATGCTTTCTCGAGCTCGGTATCAGATGTTGTGTTCGATGTTCGATGTTCAGTGTTCGGTCCTTGAAATGATGATTGAACTCGGTCTTTATAGTCTTCGGGAGCTTTAACTAGCTCATTGATTGCTTCATTTAACAGCTATAACGGCTGCAACGGTCTGTAACGGTTGTCGGAGTGATTATCCATGATGATATTCGTTCGTTACGGCTATCGATCGTTGATGGTTGCGTCGGTTATATCCGTTGCTCCTTAATGACTTTGACTCCTGCATTAAACACTTAACAAACGTAACAGTCATGGTTAACGTTAGTTTGGTCGAGGTCGCATGGTTCTATGCGACGGTCGTGCGGGACGGGCGACGCTATGGTCGAGTGTCGTGAGGAACTCTCGACTTACCTTTTAGGAGGGATGACGATGGTGTTTTGGGTCTTTGTCGAGACCTTATCTTAATACAAGATATAGTTCTTAATCATACGTCTTACCTGTTCTGGTCGCGGTCGAGCGACGTGATTTTTTGCCCAAACAAAGTCTATAATGCCAAGGGATCCATTACGCTCGGTGCCGACATCAAAAGTTTCCATACATAAATTCTTATTCACATATACGGATACATATATATATACACATATGGTCACATGAATGATTCTCCTCAAAATACCAATATTCCATATCACATTTCCAAATACCATATTTATCATGTAGGGTTCATTATTCCAAGTACCTTATCCAAATCCATCCATAATACCAAAACCCTAGCTTTAATCCATAAAGTAAAATCTCACGTATTGGTAAATCTCACATTTAAAATCAAGAAATATATATGTAGGCTCAATATAGTTCACATTTACTCTTACCAAGTTTTCATCCAAGTAAACCCCCAAATCTCTTTACTTGAGATTTTGAGCAAAAACAAGAACTTAGTGAAACAAGACACAAGATAGTTAAAGCTTGATAAAAAGAACATTTAATGTGTATTATAAGTCACGTAGAAATTATGAACTCACCTTAAGAGGTTTGTTAAGTGAAAACCTACACTTATGGAGAAACCCTAGTTTAGATGATCTTTAAGTAAGGAAATCTTGACCCCTCTAAGCTCTTACACTTTAAGATCTTCTTCACTTTGCATTAACCAAGGTTTTTAGTTGGTGAGATTGTAGATGAAAACCCTAGAATAATAGATGAGGAGGGAGAGATGGAGCTGGGGGGGGGGGGGGGGGGGGAATCGCCCAAAATGGAAGAGAGGAACGACTTAGGAGCTATAATAACAAAATGAACCTGAAACCCCTCCTTTCACGACCTTAAACTCAGATTTCGGCCCCCAAACCACGACATTGCCCTGGCGACTTTGCCCAGGGCATTGTCTCCCCCCGAGTACCACATTTTGTCTGATTTCGACCATCCAGCACCTGGTCGCGACATTGCCATAGCGACTTTGCCCAGGGCATTGTCGCGCGGCATAGTCGCGAACCACGACTAAGCTGCTGCCCGAATTGTTTTCCGATACATCTCGAGGGTTTTGGGTGCGTGAACAAGGATACTAACATATAGGCGACTTGTGCATGGGTTTACATGGAAGGGAAAGCATACGTACGTAATTCTATCCCTATATATATATATATATACATACTTACATAACGACACACATGTCAAACCAACTAGGAGGGACGATCTTACTTACATTAAATTTTGGAGTGTTACAATCCTCCCCAACTTGAAGAACGATTCCGTCCGCGAAATCTTCAAGCTATGAGAATAAGTGTGGGTATCGGTGCTTCATATCCTCCTCCGGTTCCCAAGTCACGTTGGCGCCCCGGTGGTGTTTCCATTGCACTTTGTGTCGAAGTTTCGTAGTTGCTCTATCCAAAATGGCTTCGGGGTCTTCAATGCAATGATTATTATCCATACGAATCTATGACATTGGTATGCCGTTTTCTTCCTCCGCCAAGCACTTACGTAAATAGCATACATGAAAAGTGGGGTGAATTCCATCCATTTCCGGCGGCAAATCCAATTTGTATGCTTGTAACCCGACCCGCTCCAAAATGGAAAACGGTCCTATGAAATGGGGACTCAGCTTCCCACGCTTTCCAAATCGTATTAGGCCCTTCCAAGGGGATACTTTTAGCATTACCCGCTCCCCAACTTGGAATTCTACCGGTCTTCGTTTCTTGTCGGCGTAACTCTTCTGACGGTCCTGAGCCGCCTTCAAGCGTTCCCGGATTTCTTTAACCTTGTCCGCCGTCTGTTGGACAATTTCTGGGCCCGCAAATTGTTTTTCTCCCGCTTCCAACCAACATACCGGAGTCCGGCACTTCCTACCGTACAATGCTTCAAACGGTGCTCTACCGATGCTTGAATGGTAACTGTTGTTGTAAGCGAACTCTACTAGAGGCAAGTGCGTATCCCAATTTCCACCGAAATAAATCACGCACAATCTTAGCATGTCCTCCAAAGTTTGTATTGTTCTTTCACTTTGCCCATTCGTTTGCGGATGATAGGCCGTGCTCAGATTCACTCTCGTACCCAATTCCTTTTGCAAAGATTGCCAGAATCTAGAAGTGAACCGGCTATCGCGGTCGGAGACTATTGACACGGGTACACCATGCCTTGATACAACCTCGTCGATGTATAATTTTTCCAGTTTGTCCATTGGAGAAGCTTCCCGCATAGCTAGGAAATGAGCACTCTTGGTTAGACGATCTACTATCACCCAAATGGTGTCATTGCCCTTGGCCGTCTTTGGTAACTTAGTCACAAAATCCATGGTGATCTTTTCCCATTTCCACTCGGGTATTTCCAACGATTTTAGACTACCATACGGTCGTTGATGCTCGGCTTTTACTAACGAACAAGTTACGCATTTTTCTACACAACGAGCCATATCTAGCTTCATAACCGGCCACCAATAATGTAACTTTAAGTCTCTATACATTTAGGTGCTTCCCGGATGTATGGAGTACTTGGACTTATGAGCTTCATCCAGAATTAGTTCTTGGTTTCCTCCAACCTTGGGCACCCACACGCGCCCAATGAACAATTTGATGCCCTGACTATCTTCCGTTAAGAGTAGCCTTTGCTTAACCATCCCCTCTTCTTTAAGGTGTTCCTCCAACAAGCCTCGGTTTGTGCCACCTTAATCTGCTCCATAAGACTTGCCACTAGCTCGATCCTTGAGAGGTTCGCTCGGAGGCTTCCGCTATACACTTTCCGACTCAAGGCGTCGGCAACTACGTTGGCTTTACCCGGATGGTAGAGTAACTCACAGTCATAGTCCTTTAGTAGTTCCAACCACCTTCGTTGCCTCATGTTCAATTCTTTTTGGTCGAAGACGTACTTCAAACTCTTATGGTCCGTGTACAAAGTACATTTCGTGCCTGATAGACGGGTTTCACCCCCCCTAAATCTAACCGCAAGTGTACGGTGTCGAAATCAAGTAATAACGTACGGTAAGTACGAGTATCGAATCCACGGGAACTAGGAACTAAGTATCACAATTACTATAAGCTCTATTAACTGAACTATCGAAATTGAGAGATGGTGTTGAACTAATTAATTGCAAGAAAATAAATCAAACACAAGACAGTAAACAGCTTTGGAAACTTCCGAAAGAGAAAACAGTTGAGGGTTGGAAATCCTTAGGTTTTCACATACGAAATTCAGACTTAAACGATTACCAGTTATTCCCTTAATGGATATCCAATCTTTAAAAGTCACTGTTGTTCTCTTTCGAGCAACAACGGGTTTTATTTTGAAAAGGACAAGTTTTATCTTTCGATCTCAACTTATGGATTCCAAAACACATTAAGCGCAAGATTTATTATGAACATATAGATTTTTTCTCTCGATCTCAACCTAAATGGTTCAATTAGGATTAAGGCGTATTCGGTATATCTCTATCACCAAATTCTCGCCTTAGACATGTAATTCCTAGTTCTAGTTAACAGTTAATTCTCTCGAGCTCAACTGGAAACAACAAAACAATTGACAGGTAGCTAAACTCTCAAAAGCATTAAAACTAAACTACACGCATTCATTAAATAGGAAAACTGATAAATGTTCAAGTCATCTGTTCATATGCTCACAAACTAAATTCATTCCAACCCCCAACATGAACATGTTAGTTCATGTCGGTGGTGGATTCAAACACAAAAGAAAAGAAAAGAACAATAGAAGAAAACATGGCAAACATGATCGTGGTGAATAGAATGATGTACTCCCTTCTCTCGTGTTCGTATCTACTTCGCGTGATGAACGTGGCTCCGATTGATCTTCTAACGTGGCTCCGAAAGGTGTAAAAAGTCTCCCAAAATCGCCCCCTAATCGTCTATGGCCGTCGTGTGTGTGATACTCCTAGAACCTAGCTGCAGAAAAGAGTTTTATAAAACTGGGCGTCGGGGCCAGTACTGGCGCCAAGACTGGCGCCAGATTCTGTTTCGCCGTTTCTCGATTTCTCTCGTTTTCAGCTCCAGACCTCAACTTTGTTGCTCTTTTGGAAAAAAATGCTTGTACCTGTACTTTCTCAACAAAAGCCCGTGAAAAACTCGTATTTCACTTGAAGACATGCGTAAACCACCTAGTTTGAGATTAAAAATAATGTCGAAAATCGACATTATCAGTGCCGTAAAGGTAATGTCGCCACAACTTCAATGCGAACACAACAGCTGCAAGCTCTAAATCGTGAGTGGGGTAATTCTTTTCGTGATCCTTGAGTTGCCTTGATGCATAGGCAATCACCTTTCCCCGTTGCATTAACACACAACCCAAACCCATTTTCGACGCATCGTTATAAACCACAAAATCTTCCAACCCTTCGGGTAATAATAGAATTGGGGCTTCACATAACTTCTTTTGTAGTGTCCGGAACGCCTTCTCTTGTTTGTCGGTCCAAACGAACTTCACGTTCTTCCGTGTCGGGCTTGTCAAGGAAGAAGCAATTTTGGAGAAATCTTGAATGAATCTTCGGTAGTAACCCGCTAAACCCAAGAAGCTTCGTATTTCTGACGGACTCTTGGGAGGTTCCCAATTCATCATTGCTTTAATCTTAGAAGGATCAACCTTTACTCCCTCTCGTGAGACCACATGACCCAAGAACTAGACCTCTTCCAACCAAAAATCACACTTGGAGAACTTAGCGTATAACCTTTCTCTTCTCAGGACTTCCAACACTTCCCTAAGGTGTTGTTCGTGATCTGACTCGTCCTTAGAGTATACTAAGATATCGTCAATGAACACGATCACCGACTTGTCGAGAAATGGCCGACAAACCCGATTCATCAAATCCATGAACACCGCCGGCGCATTTGTCAAACCGAAAGGCATCACCAAAAACTCATAATGGCTGTACCGCGTTCTAAAAGCCGTCTTTGGGACGTCACCTTCCCTTACCTTCACTTGATGATAACCCGATCGTAAATCGATCTTTGAAAAACACCCCGCTCCTTGGAGTTAGTCGAACAAGTCATCAATTCTAGGGAGTGGATACTTATTCTTCACGGTTACCTTATTCAACTCTCTATAATCGATGCACATCCTCATTGTGCCATCTTTCTTCTTTACGAATAAGACCGGTGCTCCCCAAGGCGATGATCTCGGTCTCACAAACCCCTTCTCTAACAGCTCTTGAAGCTGTGTCATCGTTTCTTTCATCTCGGATGGAGCCAACCGATAAGGAGCTCTTGCTATCGGGGCCGCTCCCGGAACCAAATCTATTCTAAACTCCACTTGTCGGTCCGGTGGTAAACCCGACAAGTCCTCCGGAAACACGTCGGGGAACTCGCGCACTACCCTTACGTCTTCAAGCTTCTTTTTCTCTAACTTGGCGTCGATCACATAAGCTAAAAATGACGAACATCCCTTCAACATACATTTCCGCGCCTTAAGCATGGAGATGATCGCTACGTCCCCTTTTCTACGCTCACCAAAAACGGTTACCACACCCCCATCCGACTTGGGAATACGTATTAATTTCTTTGCGCAAACAATTTCAGCTTGGTTCGTGGCTAGCCAATCCATTCCGATTACTACATCAAATCCCCCAATTACCATAGGCATCAAATCAATCGGGAATTCCGTTCCTTTAATCTCTAACTTGCACCCCTTTAAGACCTCACGAACTATCGCTTGTCCGCCATCCACTATTTCTACTACTATAGCATCTTCTAAACTACTAGTGGGCATAGACAATCTTGAAAGAAAATAGTTCGACACAAAAGAAAAGCTCGCACCCGAATCAAATAACACACGCGTAGGTACGGAGTTTAGAAGAAACGTACCCGACACCACATCTGTCGAAGCTTTTGTCTCCTCGGTAGTCATCTGAAAGGCCCTCGCCGTTGCTCTTGGAGGTTCCAACTTCTTTCCCCCCGATTTCAATTTTGGACACTCATTTCGGAAATGGCCCGGTTCCTTGCATTCATAACATATTTGTCCCCTAACCGGGCAATCCTTAAAGATGTGACCAGTTTTTCCACACTTACAACAACTTTCGGGCGTAGAGCCACATGGGCTAAAGTGTTTGCTTCGGCACTCGGAACACCACTTGGCTTCATGTCTCGAGTCAGTCCCTCGATTGTTAGCAATGAACGACCGTGATCTTTTGGAAGACATGGAATTCCCATCCCATTTTGTCTTTTCCGGTATTACCACTTTCTCTTCCTTACCTTGGTTGTAGGCATCTGTAACAACACGCGATTCATATTTTACAAATAACATACATTTCATATCATAAAATGATCAAAAGATACATCGTATTTCACATTCGGTCCCATAGTCTTGGTAAACATAATAAGTAAATCAGTACCAACTTTTTTTTTTCAAATTAAATTACATGTTGACTAATAACAAGGTCATAAGTACAAAATACATCCATAACTTCATAATCAACATCTTCACAAAAGCTATCCATCAAGAGTCCTATTTACTTGCTCTTACCCGATCCATCACCTGGAATACATATTTTTAAAACAGAAATGAGGGTTAGACCTAATGGTCTAGTGAGAAAATCCCTGTCAGTTTAGTAAACCTTTGTATCAAAACCATTTACATAAAACTTTTCATATACATCCATATATTACACGTATATAAATACCATTCAATACTCGTACATTGCGTACATCTCGTTCCACCTTATTCCTCCACAACTGGCCATATTAGTTGGTAGCAATCCAACTAATAATTAATCAACGTTACCGGTCCGCACACCGGAACCCGACTACTCACCGGTCCGCACACCGGAACCCGGCTACCCACCGGTCCGCACACCGGAACCCGGCTAATGTACACTTGTGTAGTGTAATGCACATATGAATATAATATCTTACTATATTATAAACATATACTGTTCACACATTGATCACATATCCATTCCACATATATATGTATTCCAGTTAAAAATATTTTCTAAGTAAAACTCACCTGATCGTTTTATCAAAAGTCCTCCAAACTTTCCTCAAAACAGTTCAACTTTTATCCATGATTCTTAATATCTGCAACAATTTAAAATACACATACTCTTTATTAATTAAACATGCATTTCTAACTTTTCGCAACCAACTGATGCGAGATTCTCACTTCTCGCAACCAACTGTTGCGAGTTTCCTACTTCTCGCAACCAACAGCTTGCGAGATCCTCACTTAGCGCAACAGTGGCTTGCGCAAAGTGCACTTTTCGTAACCAAGGCTTGCGAAAAGTTCACTTCTCGCAGACACTATTCATCGTCTTTTTCACAGATTCTATTCAGTTCAATCTAAACCCAGATTTTTGTATAGAAATGTTCTAAACTCCTTTTAACACACTAAACCATAACCAAAATTTACATATCCTTCTAAAATCAACAAAACCCATTTATAAAGTTTTCTTAAAACCTAAAACACATAAAAGAGAGTTTGAATAAGATAAATACCTCTTTGATTTACTGCACCAAATAAAAAAACCCCAGCTGAAATATCTTTAATCTTCTTCTTCTTCTACGGTTTCTCTTTTCTTTCTTTCTCTCTTTTTCTCTTAACCGAATGAATACACACACACACTTTTCTTATTTTAGTTTATGTCTAAAGTGATACTGATATCATATTAAGATTACTAGAGACATTTGGTGATGACATGTGTTACCAATTTTCACCAATCAACCCTAATCTTATCCTAATTGACAAAACATATCCCTTAATTTCCAACTAATCATTACAACTTACCCCAAACTTCTAATCCCAAATATAATACTTAAAATAAAGACTTATAAGAATAAATAATTAAAAATAAAATACCTGGTTATTACAACATCTCCCCCTTAAAAGAATTCCGTCC
The DNA here is from genome assembly GCA_033807775.1 of Saussurea involucrata. Taxonomy (NCBI): domain Eukaryota; kingdom Viridiplantae; phylum Streptophyta; class Magnoliopsida; order Asterales; family Asteraceae; genus Saussurea; species Saussurea involucrata. The sequence goes on from CM066322.1 coordinate 171,366,619, forward strand.
CGAAATTCAATTAAGCGAAAAGATGAGGGTATTTGGTTCTCATTTCAGATTCTGATTCCCAAGTAGCATCCTGACCCCTATGATGTCGCCATTGAACTTTAATTGTTTGATCGTCTTGTTCCGCAACACTTTAATTTTGTAATCCACAATGGCTTCAGGTTCTTCCACGTAATTCAACTTTTCATCGACTTGAATATCTGGAAGAGAGACGGTCTGATCTGATGTGACCAAACACTTTCGAAGATTCGATACATGAAACGCATTGTGGATACGGCTTAACTCTGTCGGTAGATCCAATCTGTAAGCTACTTCACCAATCCTTTCTGTGATTGAAAATGGTCCAATATACCTCGGGCTAAGTTTACCTTGCTTCCCAAATCTAATGACTCCTTTCCAAGGCGAGACTTTCAACATCACGAAATCTCCAACTTGGAATTCCAACGGCTTTCGACGTCGATCGGCGTAGCTTTTCTGTCTGTCTTGAGCCACTTTCAGTCTATCCCGAATCTGAGTAATCTTATCCGCTGTTAACTTCACTATATCTGGCCCCGCTAACTGTTTCTCCCCCTACTTCGTTCCAACATAAAGGCGTTCGACATTTTCTACCATACAGAACTTCAAACGGTGCCGCTTGTATGCTGGAATGATAACTGTTGTTGTAGGAAAATTCGATCAGCGGTAGATGCTTATCCCATGATCCCCTAAAGTCAATAATACAAGCCCGAAGCATATCTTCTAAAGTCTGGATTGTTCTTTCACTTTGACCGTCAGTTTGAGGATGATATGTTGTGCTTAAATTTATTTGTGTTCCCATTTCTTTTTGAAAGCTTCTCCAGAATCTGGAAGTAAAACGACTATCCCGATCAGAAATAATCGAGATTGGTACTCCATGACGTGTGACTATCTCGTCAATGTACAACTTGGTTAATCGTTCCATCGAATCAGTTTCTTTTATTGGCAGAAAAATGAGCAGACTTCGTCAACCTATCAACAATCACCCAAATAGAATCAAATCCCTTCGGAGTCCTTGGTAGCTTTGTGATGAAGTCTGTAGTAATCTGATCCCATTTCCACATCGGTATTTCCAATTGTTGTAACTGACCAAACGGCTTTTGGTGTTCAATCTTTACTTTCTTGCACGTAGTACAATCTTCCACATGCTTAGCAACACTCCTCTTTATTCCCGGCCACCAATAAAATTGTTTCAGATCTTTGTACATATTATTCGTGCCTGGATGAATAGAAAATCGAGATTTATTAGCTTCTTGTAGTACACGATCACGTAACCCACCCAAACGAGGCACCCAAATTCTGTTCCCCAGACACCACAACCCACGATCATCTTTTACTAGCAATGCTGATAGCCTCACTAACCGTTCAGATTTCAAATGTTCTTCTTGATAGGCTTCGATTTGACACTTCAGCAATTCACCAAAGATGTTAGGTAGGAGTTCCGCTCGTAGTGAAATAGCTTTTATCGTTCCACTTCTTTCTTGACGACTCAGTGCATCAACTACCACGTTTGCCTTTCTCGGATGATAAAGAATTTCACAGTCGTAATCATTCACCAGTTCCAGCCATCTCCTTTGCCTCATATTTAGTTCATTCTGATCAAAGAGATGTTGGAGACTCTTATGATCGGTATAAATTTGACATTTGGAACCATAAAGATAATGTCTCCAAATCTTCAATGCGAAGACAACTGCTGCAAGCTCCATATCATGTGTAGGATACTGTCTTTCATGGTCCTTTAGTTGACGAGAAACATAAGCAATCACCTTTCCACGTTGCATAAGTACACATCCTAATCCTAGTTTGGAAGCATCGTTGTAGACAACAAAGTCGTCAGAACCTTCTGGCAATGTTAATATTGGCGTGCTGCAGAGTTTCTCTTTCAATATTCTGAATGCTTCATCCTGTTCTGCTCTCCATTCAAACTTTAGATTCTTCCGAGTCAGCTTAGTCAATGGCGTCGCGATTCGAGAGAAGTCTTTTATAAATTTCCGATAGTAGCCAGCTAGACCCAGAAAACTACGTACTTCGGTTGGCGTCTTTGGCGGTTCCCATCTTTCAATCGCTTCCACTTTCATCGGATCTACTTGAATGCCTTTCTCTGAAACGACATGCCCCAGAAACTGAACTTCCCGCAACCATAATTCACACTTCGAGAATTTAGCATACAACTTTTCTTTCTTCAACAACTCCAGAATCAAGCGAAGATGTTGTGCGTGATCCTCTTTGGATCGGGAATAAATAAGTATATCATCGATAAATACAATGACAAATTTATCGAGATAAGGCTTACATACCCGATTCATTAGATCCATAAAAGCAGCTGGAGCGTTTGTCAGTCCGAATGGCATCACTAAGAATTCGTAGTGGCCGTACTTCGTACGAAAGGCAGTCTTCAGAATGTCTTCTTCTTTAACCTTCAACTGATGATAGCCAGATCTAAGATCAATCTTGGAGAAATAATAAGCTCCAACTAATTGATCGAAGAGATCATCAATTCTTGGAAGCGGATACTTGTTCTTGATCGTGCGCTTATTCAGCTCCCGGTAGTCAATACACATTCTCATTGAACTGTCCTTCTTTTTTACAAATAACACTGGTGCACCCCACGGCGAAGAGTTGGGTCTGATGAAGCCCTTATCGGATAGATCCTGTAGTTGTGCCATCATCTCTTTCATCTCAGGAGGTTCTAGTCGGTAAGGTGCTCGAGCAATAGGAGTGGCTCCAGGAGCTAAGTCTATACCAAATTCTACTTGTCTAACAGGAGGAAGACTATTCAAGTCTTCAGGGAAAACTTCTGGAAATTCACTAACAATAGGAATATCTTCCAACTTAATCTTTTCAGGCCTACTATCTATCACATAGGCTAAGTAACTCGGGCAACCCTTGCTGACACATTTACAGGCTTTTATCATAGATATTAGGCTAGGCTGATGATTCTTACGATCACCATAAATCACTACTGACCACTTATCAGGTAAAACGACATTGATTATTTTCTTATCACAAACTATGTTAGCCTGATTCTCAGCTAACCAATCCATCCCTACTACCACATCAAACTCGATCAAGGCTATAGGAAATAGTTGTATCGGTACTCCACACCCCTCTATATTTATCACACAGCAATCAAAAACTTCTTTAACTGACACTTGGTTATCATTTGCAGTGTCTACCAGTAAGGCATGTTCTAACATTTTAGGCTCTAAATGCATGTGAGCAGCAAATGAAGGATACACAAAAGATCGGTTTGCACCAGAGTCAAACAACACTTTAGCACGTGTAGAGTTTATGAAAAATGTACCTGTAACCACATCCGGAGTTTCCTCCGCCTCTTTAGCTGTCATTTGAAATGTACGACCCCTTGTTCTCGGCGGTTCTATTCTTGGAACTACTGGTCTAGCAATTGCTGGTTTCCCTGATGTGCCCCCCTATTGTATTCTACCCCACGGACAATCTGATTGAAGGTGATCCATAGAATTACACAAGAAACAAAACCGCGTTGCTCGACGATCTTTAATAACATGCCCGGTCTTCCCACACCAATAACAAACCCGCGATTCCACTTGACAGTTTCCTTGATGGATACGGTGGCACTTCGAACAAGGTCTTTCCATTGGTCGGAAAGGTGGACGATTATCGAACCTCTGAAACCTGGACTTCTTCAGATCATGTGGTGGCCCTTCCCATTTCCTTTTCCCCGTACTCTTATCACCGGTATCCCTTCTGTTGTCTCGTTCTACATTTTCAGCAGCGTCCACTGCGGCTGTAAAGGTATCTGGCCTTGTTGCAGTCACTAATCTTCTGACTTCTGAATTTAGCCCATAGATAAATCTATCCATCTTCAGTTTCTCCGTAGCAACGTAATATCCCGTAAAACGAGATTTTTCTAACAAACGAGCAGTATAGTCTCTAACTGAAAAATTCCCTTGTTGTAGGCTCATAAATTATTCCTCCAATTGTCTGACGGCTGCTTGTGGACAGAATTGTTTTGTGAAAGCTAAAACGAATTCTTCCCAAGAAAAAGTAGAATATATGTCTGATCCTCCCGATTCAATATGAGCCTCCCACCAGTATAAAGCATCGCCCTTTAACATTGCAGTTCCATAAAGTACTCTATCCTCTTCAGCACATTTACTCGTCTTGAAGATAGCTTCTATTTCTTTCAGCCATCTCATCGCTTTTACTGGATCCCGATCTCCTGAGAACGTAGGGGGCTTGCAACTAAGAAACATTTTGTAATCACACTTTTTCATTACCGGTAAGACAGCAGGGGTGATTGGCATTTCAACTTCAGGTTCCGGATCTGGTGTATCAGCTCCATTATGACGACTTCGTTCAAACATGGCTTGTATGCTAGCCTGTAGTCTTCCCATTTCAGCAGTCAGGTCATCCCGTGTAACAAACTCTGTACCTTGTGGTTGTGTTCTACCCCCAGTTCGGCCCCCGATTCTACCTCCGGTTCTGCCTCCACCACGATTTCCTCCTCTTCCCCCTATTCCTACTGGTGGGTTCTCTCCACCCGAATTCCTTCCTCCCCTTCGATTCTTTTGTCTAGTGCCACTTGCCATTCTGTAGATTCAAACAAGGTTAATATACACATAAGCACATACCCCATATAACAAGGTATTCCAGTTCAAACATGTACCTGTAAGATCATAATTACATTGGCCAGGTGTAATCTGAAATTACCTTACACGATGTTCCTTTTACCTTTTATACTTAGCATCCCCAGGTTCTAAAATAATAGGGACATCCTACTTCACATGCAGTTTAAGTCTAGGTACAAGTACCAATACCTACATCTCTTAAATTAGGGCTCTGATACCATCTGTAACAACCCGCGATTCATATTTACAAATAACATACATTTCATATCATAAAATGATCAAAAGATACATCGTATTTCACATTCGGTCCCATAGTCTTGGTAAACATAATAAGTAAATCAGTACCAACTTTTTTTTCCAAATTAAATTACATGTTGACTAATAACAAGGTCATAAGTACAAAATACATCCATAACTTCATAATCAACATCTTCACAAAAGCTATCCATCAAGAGTCCTATTTACTTGCTCTTACCCGATCCATCACCTGAATACATATTTTTAAAACAGAAATGAGGGTTAGACCTAATGGTCTAGTGAGAAAATCCCTGTCAGTTTAGGAAACCTTTGTATCAAAACCATTTACATAAAACTTTTCATATACATCCATATATTACACGTATATAAATACCATTCAATACTCGTACATTGCGTACATCTCGTTCCACCTTATTCCTCCACAACTGGCCATATTAGTTGGTATTTGCGCCAACTAATAATTAATCAACGTTACCGGTCCACACACCGGAACCCGACTACTTACCGGTCCGCACACCGGAACCCGGCTACCCACCGGTCCGCACACCGGAACCCGGCTAATGTACACTTGTGTAGTGTAATGCACATATGAATATAATATCTTACTATATTATAAACACATACTGTTCAAACATTGATCACATATCCATTTCACATATATATGTATTCCAGTTAAAAATATTTTCGAAGTAAAACTCACCTGATCGTTTTATCAAAAGTCTTCCAAACTTTCCTCAAAACAGTTCAACTTTTATCCATGATTCTTAATATCTGCAACAATTTAAAATGCACATACTCTTTATTAACTAAACATGCATTTCTAACTTTTCGCAACCAACTGATGCGAGATTCTCACTTCTCGCAACCAACTGTTGCGAGTTTCCTACTTCTCGCAACCAACAGCTTGCGAGATCCTCACTTAGCGCAACAGTGGCTTGCGCAAAGTGCACTTTTCGCAACCAAGGCTTGTGAAAAGTTCACTTCTCGCAGACACTATTCATCGTCTTTTTCACAGATTCTATTCAGTTCAATCTAAACCCAGATTTTTGTACAGAAATGTTCTAAACTCCTTTTAACACACTAAACCATAACCAAAATTTACATATCCTTCTAAAATCAACAAAACCCATTTATAAAGTTTTCTTAAAACCTAAAACACATAAAAGAGAGTTTGAATAAGATAAATACCTCTTTGATTTACTGCACCAAATAAAAAAAATCCCAGCTGAAATATCTTTAATCTTCTTCTTCTTCTACGGGTTCTCTTTTCTTTCTTTCTCTCTTTTTCTCTTAACCGAATGAATACACACACGCACACACTTTTCTTATTTTAGTTTATGTCTAAAGTGATACTGATATCATATTAAGATGACTAAAGACATTTGGTGATGACATGTGTTACCAATTTTCACCAATCAACCCTAATCTTATCCTAATTGACAAAACATATCCCTTAATTTCCAACTAATCATTACAACTTACCCCAAACTTCTAATCCCAAATATAATACTTAAAATAAAGACTTATAAGAATAAATAATTAAAAATAAAATACCTGGTTATTACAGCATCCTCTTCCAACTGGGCTTCCTCTATCGCCTCTCGAAGAGTAGCCGATCTTGACACGCGAACCATGGTCATCATGTCCGACGGAAGACCCTTGATGTAAGCCTTAATTTTCTCATTCTCGGTAGGGACCAGATGTCCCACCAAACCCAACTTCTCCATAAACAATCGGTTGTATTCTTTGATCGACAGACTACCTTTCCTCAAATTCCTGAAGCTCTCTTCGATCCGGTCCATGGCTCTTTCGTTACAGTATTCCTCCAACACTTTCTTTTTGAACGTTGGCCAACTCAGTTTGGCCAAAACAGAAGTCTCGAGCGAGGTGGAGTAGACGAACCAAGCTTAGCCTTTTGATTCTCTCCGCACTCGCTAGTTCGGAAGGCCTGCTCCATTTCCCTTATCCAGTTCATGCACACAACCGGATCATCCGTGCCTTTAAACTCGGGCGGTCTACAACTCAGAAAAGTTTTGAAAGAACAAATCTTCCCCACTTGCCCGGTTTCCAAAGTTCCCAAACCGTCGGTGGGAATTTCATTCCCCCCAGATCAGGACACCAGAATGTTCTCGGCAACTGCCTCGTGCTTACGGTTGCTCGCATCTCGATCCTCTATAAATTTCAGGAACTGCTCTTGCTGTTGTGCCATAGCTCGGTTCATGGTCGTCATCATTCGGTCCATCATTCTGGTCTCAGCCGTTGCCTCCTCTAAGACGGGATCAGACGTCTCCAAATTTCGTCGAGGTATATGCTCGGGTCCACCACCCAACAAGTTAGTGTTAAGTAGAGGTCCTCCCGCCACCGTCACCCTCGGTTGCTCGGCCGTGGACACCGTAGCATCAAGACCATCCGCCCTACTGCGAGTATTAGCCATCGAGTCTGTCACACATTTCGAGGATGAGGTGAGAATTAGGCTATAATAGTTTAAACATAGGAAACGTACCAATACATGTATTAATCATCATAACAATAGCAATCTAAGTATACTCACGTAATGGTATATTCATAATAGCAGTAGCTAATTGAGATTATGAACACACTTCACATAAGAATTCTCGTTACCATAGTCATAACTCTCAACTTATGTACTTCCGTCGACTCTAAGATCATCCTATCTTATGAATACTACCCAAAGCTCACCCAATCAATACTTAATCGTTTCAGTTTAAGTCTAGGTATCTTAATGACGAACCTAGTTCGCTTAAACTACTGCTCTGATACCAACTTGTAACACCCTAAAATTTAGAGTAAATTTAAACCTGAATTGTTGCGGAATTAATACTAAAATGACATAGACAAATCACCCAAAAAGGGGAAGTAATATTGGCGTTTACATTACAAGTAATCGAACGGGATAAACCCAACAACCTATTAATCTAGACTTAGCAAAGTTCAGATTATATGCGGGTGTTTCTATCTCGCCCTCAAAAGTATAACGATTCTATACACCAAAAATCCGCCTCTATGTCCATCCAAAATTTGCTATTGCCCCTTCATACTCTTCACTCAAGCCCGAAGGATCCCACCGCTAGAATTACCTGCTATACACGTCATTAAAGAAGAAGTGTTAGGCTAGAGCCTAGTGAGTACAACGTTTAGAAATTTAATAATTAATAATTCTTTATATAAACCGGCAAATGGAGAATACCAAAATCATGAATGTACGTCGTAATAATACCAAAGACCCTTTGGGTTCACGGGGGAGTCCCGCTTACCAACACATATAGTAAGCCACCTGGTAGTTGATAAAGCCCAACACATAACCATAATCTGGGATACCGAGTGAGGTTACTTACAACCAACACCCATGAAGTTACAATATCCAATAACGTAAAAGCACTTAGGACTTATACCATACCGTCGATGCCTATCCGTGCCTCAATGTGGGAAAACTAGCGTTCCGACATCGGCCATAAAGTCTATAATGCCAAGGGATCCATCATCAAAAGTTTCCATACATAAATTCTTAGTCACATATACGGATACATATATATATATATATATATATATATATATATATGTAACACCCCAAAATAGGGGTTAACAAAAACTTCCATAAAACGGAAGAGTGGTACACATTACTAAAGTGAAAGTGTACATAAACATCATTACCAAACCATTAATACAAATATTTAGTTAATATATAACTACCAAAAGACTACTTTCTTGTTTGCTCAATACTATAGCAATCCAAGATCAAAAAGATGTCGGGAAGTTCTAATGTTAATCTTCCAATTCTTTAACCTTCCAACATCAATCCCGAGCTCACACCCCGTACTAAACCTCCTTGTGTCCGGAACCACTAATATCTGTAACACATAAAACACATAACAAGTGTTAGGCTTTTAAAGCCTAAGTGAGGTTTACACATAATACATAGATTATAATCATAACATGTAGGAAGAACAAATCGGTACATTAACAAATTGGATTCCATGGAGAAGGTCCATATCGCTACCCAGTTACATCATAATCGAAGATATACCTTGATTGATACCCCACGGTATTGTCACAAGGCATGACACAACGGAAAACCCCACGGTATCCGAAGGTATGAACGAAATACATTTACCCCACGGTATGTATGAATATATCCTCCAATGCATACTAGGTGCTCCTCCAATTAAGTGAATACCAAATATGTTAATCCTAATAAGATTCAAAGCATGTTAAGCACTTTAACAATGGTCCAACCATTTATCAAAATCAATACTACTTCCATGTAGTTCACATACATCCACATGTACTTTATTCACATTCAATAAGAATTCAATAATAAACCACCATGTTTACAATTCAAGAATAAGTCCATTAGGACCATTAAGCCATCAGTTCATCATTAAGACATCTATTAAGCCATCATCTCAATTTCACATACCATTGATATATAATCAAAGTTAAACCCTTAGCATCACATTTAACATAGTATACTAAGTAATAAACACAATTTATCCACATAACTTACTTGAAACTCCACTTGTTTCTCTCTTAACCATTAAGAGCATATAATTCAATATTTCACCCTAACTATACCAAAATCAAGATGAGGAATAGAATATAAATGTAATACAAATAATCAATTACAAGTTACTCACATTAATTCTTCAATTAGTGTATCCCTATCTTGCAGTCATGAACTCTAATATTCCCAATCAAGAAGATGAAGAAAGCAAAGCCCTAATTGAAGTTTGATGGTTAAGATTCATATCACACTTACTTGGATGAGATTAGGATTAAGAGGTGAATTTACCTTATGTTTTTATGAAGAAGTCGTTCGCAAGATGAGAAGCAGAGCTGAATTTCGATTTTGAGAGTTCTAAGTGATAAGTGAGTTGAGTAATGACTAAGGGGTGGGTTTAACCCTCTATTTGGCACGTCAGGCATTCGGCGCCGATCATCCGCGCCGATGCATCGGCGCCACCCCATCGGCGCCAGCTTCTGTTTGACAAAACTCCCAACTTCCACTAATTTAGCCGTAACTTCTTCGTTAGAACCCCGTTTTTACCCCGGAAAGTACCGTTGGCCTCGTATTCAAATTACCCATCCAATTAATCCATAAAATCTAATATTCTACTTTATCTTCTATTTTTCATTAATTTTCTTAAGAAATAAACTTACTGATTTCTATCGAGAATTATCAAATAGCAAGTCAAAGTCAAAAAAATTACTTAAGATATCAATCATGATCTAAAAGGTCGAAATATCATGAAATATTAAACTTACTATTACTTTCGAGGATTTTCCGGGTGTTACAATTCTCCCCCACTTGAAATAGATTTCGTCCTCGAAATCTTAGACTAGGAAAACAAATGTGGGTATCGCCGCTTCATATTTTCTTCCGTCTCCCATGTGATATTAGCTCCACGGTGATGTTTCCATTGAACCTTAACCATATTGATCTCTTTTCGTCGAGTTCTCTTAGTCAAACGCTCCAAAATAGCTTCAGGTTCTTCTATACAATGCTTGTTCTCCACTCTTACTTCCGACAATGGTATCAAATTTTCTTCATTACCAAAACACTTACGCAAATAACAAACATGAAAAGTCGGGTGGATTCCGTTCATTTCTGGAGGTAAGTCTAACTTGTAAGCTTGCAAACCTATTCGTTCCAAAATAGTAAACGGACCAAGGAAACGAGGACTCAACTTTCCCCTTTTTCCAAATCGGATCAGCCCCTTCCACGGAGATACTTTTAACATTACTCGCTCCCCCACTTGGAATTCAATTGGCTTTCTTTTCTTGTTTGCATAACTCACTTGTCGATCTTGGGCCGCTTTCAACCGTTCTCTAATAATCTTCACTTTATCCGCCGTTTCTTGAACAATTTATGGTCCAGCGAACTGTTTCTCTCCCGCTTCCAACCAACAAGCCGGAGTTCTACACTTTCTCCCATAGAGTGCTTCAAAAGGTGCTGCCTTTAAGCTAGAATGGTAACTATTGTTGTAAGCGAACTCTATTAATGGTAGATGTGCATCCCAATTTCCACCAAATTCGATTACACAAGCCCTCAACATATCTTCTAGAGTCTGAATGGTCCTTTCACTTTGACCATCTGTCTGCGGGTGATAAGCCGTGCTCAAATTCAGTCTAGTACCAAGTTCCTCTTGTAATGCTTGCCAAAATCGTGACGTGAACCGACTGTCTCTATCTGAAACTATAGATACAGGCACACCATGACGTGAAACCACTTCATCAATGTAAAGTTTTGCTAACGAGTCCATTGATGAGGTTTCTTGCATTGCCAAGAAATGCGCACTTTTCGTCAATCGATCCACAATTACCCAAATCGTATTATTACCTTTCAAAGTTCTAGGTAACTTCGTCACGAAATCCATTGTGATCTTTTCCCATTTCCACTCGGGTATTTCCAATGGCTGCAATTTACCATAAGGTAATTGATGTTGAGCTTTTACTTGTGAACAAGTTGTGCATTCTCTCACATAATGCGCCACATCCAACTTCATAACCGGCCACCAATAATGCGGCTTTAGATCTCTATACATTTTGGTGCTTCCGGGATGAATAAAGTACTTAGATTTATGAGCTTCATCCATAAGTAGCTTTCTATTCTCACCAATCTTTGGTACCCATACTCGTCCATTGAACAATTTAACCCTACGGCTATCTTCAGTTAACAACTGTTTCTGTTTCATCATCACTTCGTCTTTAAGATTCTCTTCTTTCAATGCTTCTACTTGCGCGAGTCTTATTCGATCGATCAAGCTTGATACGATGTCAATTTTTGCAAAATCTGCTCGTAGACCCTTACCACGTTCTTTCCGGCTTAAAGCATCAGCAACGACATTTGCTTTACCGGGATGATAAAGCAGTTCACAGTCGTAATCCTTGAGTAATTCCAACCACCTTTGTTGCCTCATGTTCAACTCTTTTTGGTCAAAAATGTACTTCAAACTTTTATGATCAGTATACAAAGTACATTTGGTACCATAAAGATAGTGTCGCCACAACTTTAATGCAAAAACTACTGCAGCCAATTCTAAATCGTGAGTGGGGTAATTCTTTTCATGCACCTTGAGTTGTCTTGAAGCATAGGCTATTACTTTTCCTCTTTGCATTAAGATTCAACCCAGACCCAATTTAGATGCATCACTGTAAACCACAAAATCTTCCGATCCTTCAGGCAAAGCTAAGACAGGTGCTTCACACAGTTTCTTTTGAAGGGTACGGAAAGCCTCTTCTTGAGCTTTAGACCAAATAAAGTTCACATTCTTCCGAGTCAAAGCTGTCAAAGGAGATGCGATCTTCGAGAAATCTTGGATAAACCTTCTATAATATCCCGCCAATCCTAAGAAGCTTCGTATTTCACTCGGACTCTTGGGCGATTCCCATTTCATAACTTCCTCAACCTTCGAAGAATCTACTTTTACTCCATCTTGAGTAACCACATGACCCAAAAACTGAATCTCTTGCAACCAAAAATCACACTTAGAAAATTTTGCGTAAAGCTTCTCTTTTCTTAATGTCTCCAACACTTCACGGAGATGAAATTCGTGATCCGCTTCATTCTTAGAGTACACCAAAATATCATCGATAAAGACAATTACCGATTTGTCAAGATAAGGTCGGCACACCCGATTCATCATATCCATGAATACCGCCGGTGCATTCGTCAAACCGAATGGCATTACTAGGAATTCGTAATGACCATAACGAGTTCGAAACGCCGTTTTTGGAATATCACTTTCTTGCACCCTTACTTGATGATAACCCGAACGTAAGTCAATCTTTGAAAAACAGGTCGCTCCTTGCAACTGATCAAATAAGTCATCGATTCGGGGAAGTGGATATTTGTTTTTCACGGTTACCTTATTCAGCTCTCTATAATCTATACACATACGCATTGAGCCATCTTTCTTCTTTACGAATAAGACTGGTGCTCCCCACGGTGACGAACTTGGTCGCACAAATCCCTTATCCAAAAGTTCTTGCAACTGAGCCATCATCTCTTTTACTTCCAACGGAGCCAAGCGATAAGGTGTTTTAGCAATCGGAGACGCTCCCGGCATCAAGTCTATCCTGAACTCTACTTGACGATCTGGCGGTAAGCCTGACAATTCTTCAGGAAATACATCAGGAAACTCGCACACTATTTTCACATCCTCCATTTTCTTCTTTTCCAACCTAGCATCAATTACATATGCCAAAAATGCTTTACAACCTTTTTGTACACATTTCCGCGCCTTTAACATAGTCATAAACGCCATTTCTCCCTTCCTCCGATCCCCATAAATAACAATAGGGTTTCCGTCAGAAGATGGTATACGAATTAGTTTCTTTGCGCACACAATTTCAGCTTGAATTTCTGCTAACCAATCCATACCAACCACTACATCAAAATCCCCAATCAGAATTGGCATTAGATCTATCGGAAAGTCTTTCCCTTCTATTTCTAGCGGACATCTCCGCACAACGTCTCTTACCACCACACTGTCACCATTTGCTAATTCTACTAACAAGGCTTCTTCTAACTGACTAATAGGCATATTCAACTTTTGAACAAATGATAATGACACAAATGAATAACTTGCACCAGAATCAAATAAAACACGTGCAGGTACGGAGTTTAGAAGAAACGTACCCGACACCACATCTTTTGAATTTCTTGCCTCATCAGTCGACATCTGAAATGCCCTTCCCGTTGCCTTTGGTGGTTCTGACTTGGGTTTTCCCGATCCGCCCGTCTTCAACCTTGGGCAATCTCTCTTCATGTGACCCGGCTCGCGGCATTCAAAACAAATTACTCCTTTTATGGAGCAATCTCTCATTAAGTGCCCAACCTTTCCACATTTACTACAAGTTAAAGGACCCTGAAATTGACGAGTGTTACACGGACCAGTATGAGATTTCCTGCACTGATTACACCATCTTGCTTCATTACGACTCTCTCCACCTTTCTTTCCCATGAACGGTCTTTGTTGGCGAACATTTCCCGATGGCCCTTCCCATTTCCTTTTCTCACCCACCAATCCACTTTCTAACTTTCCCTGAACCATATCATCTTCTATCCGTAAGGATTCTTCAATTGCTTCTTGAATAGTTAAAACCTTAGCATTCCTCAGAGCAGTCTTCATACTAGCCGATAAACCTCTTTGATAAGTTTTTATCTTTGCTTTCTCGTCCGGAGCTAAGTGTTCGACCAAATTTAACTTCTCTAAAAACAATCTAGAGTATTCCATAATCGATATGTCTCCCTTCTTCAACCCACAGAACTCATCTTCAATCTTATCAAGTGCCCGTTCACTGCAATATTTTTCCAAAATCTTCCTTTTAAAAGCTGCCCATGTGAACTTGGCCAATAATGCCAGTGCGATTGATGATCGCGTAAGATTCCACCATGTTAGAGCTTCACCCTTTAGAAGATGAGATGCAAATTTAACCTTCTGAGAATCTTCACATTCACTTGCCTCAAAAGGCATTTCAATTTCTCGAATCCAGTTCATACATTTAGTAGGATCAGTAGTTCCTGCAAACTCTGGAGGTCTACATCCCAAAAACGTCTTGTATGTGCATCTCCGTTCCTTTCTTCCTTCCCGAATAGTTGTATCTGTTTCCGTATTCAAAGTATTTTCCAAATTTCCTTGCCCATTCAAAGCATTTTCTGCCATCGTCTCGCGTTGTCGAATGCTGTTATCCCTGTCATCCAACATCTTCATAATTCGTTCCTGTTGTTGAGTCATAGCAGATTCCATAGCTCGGAGCATACTATTCCTCAATCGAGTTTCAAGCGCGTCTTCTTCCGCTACTGGGCTCGATGGACCAATGTTAAGTCTCGATACATTTTCTGCTCCTCCTCCTAAATTACGTGGTCTCGGAGAATGTCTAACTGTTGCTTGAATTCCAGGTTGGTCAGCAGTAGATTTCGATGCTGACTGACCATCACGCGGTTGTTGCACATGACTTCGAGTATTTACCATTTCAGTCTGTCAAGCACGTGAGAATAGAGTAAGAATTAGACTAATTTTGTGTACCAATACACTTATCAATTACCATAATAATAGAGGTCAAGTACACTTACATAACAACACATTCATAATGACATTAGCTAGATGAAATTATGAACATGTAATATACAAGTATTCTCTTTACCATCATTATAATTTTTGACAATTGTATTTCCAGAATTCCTAACACTCTCCCATCCTATGTTATCTACCCATTCAACAATATTTCAATCTTATTGTTCTCAGCTTAAGTCTAGGCATACTATAGTCATACCTAGTTCACTTAAACTAGAGCTCTGATACCAACTTGTAACACCCCAAAATAGGGGTTAACAAAAACTTCCATAAAACGGAAGAGTGGTACACATTACTAAAGTGAAAGTGTACATAAACATCATTACCAAACCATTAATACAAATATTTAGTTAATATATAACTACCAAAAGACTACTTGCTTGTTTGCTCAATACTATAGCAATCCAAGATCAAAAAGATGTCGGGAAGTTCTAATGTTAATCTTCCAATTCTTTAACCTTCCAACATCAATCTCGAGCTCACACCCCGTACTAAACCTCCTTGTGTCCGGAACCACTAATATCTGTAACACATAAAACATATAACAAGTGTTAGGCTTTTAAAGCCTAAGTGAGGTTTACACATAATACATAGATTATAATCATAACATGTAGGAAGAACAAATCGGTACATTCACAAATTGGATTCCATGGAGAAGGTCCATATCGCTACCCAGTTACATCATAATCGAAGATATACCTTGATTGATACCCCACGGTATTGTCACAAGGCATGACACAACGGAAAACCCCACGGTATCCGAAGGTATGAACGAAATACATTTACCCCACGGTATGTATGAATATATCCTCCAATGCATACTAGGTGCTCCTCCAATTAAGTGAATACCAAATATGTTAATCCTAATAAGATTCAAAGCATGTTAAGCACTTTAACAATGGTCCAACCATTTATCAAAATCAATACTACTTCCATGTAGTTCACATACATCCACATGTACTTTATTCACATTCAATAAGAATTCAATAATAAACCACCATGTTTACAATTCAAGAATAAGTCCATTAGGACCATTAAGCCATCAGTTCATCATTAATACATCTATTAAGCCATCATCTCAATTTCACATACCATTGATATATAATCAAAGTTAAACCCTTAGCATCACATTTAACATAGTATACTAAGTAATAAACACAATTTATCCACATAACTTACTTGAAACTCCACTTGTTTCTCTCTTAACCATTAAGAGCATATAATTCAATATTTCACCCTAACTATACCAAAATCAAGATGAGGAATAGAATATAAATGTAATACAAATAATCAATTACAAGTTACTCACCTTAATTCTTCAATTAGTGTATCCCTATCTTGCAGTCATGAACTCTAATACTCCCAATCAAGAAGATGAAGAAAGCAAAGCCCTAATTGAAGTTTGATGGTTAAGATTCATATCACACTTACTTGGATGAGATTAGGATTAAGAGGTGAATTTACCTTATGTTTTTATGAAGAAGTCGTTCGCAAGATGAGAAGCATAGCTGAATTTCGATTTTGAGAGTTCTAAGTGATAAGTGAGTTGAGTAATGACTAAGGGGTGGGTTTAACCCTCTATTTGGCACGTCAGGCATTCGACGCCGATCATCCGCGCCGATGCATCGGCGCCACCCCATCGGCGCCAGCTTCTGTTTGACAAAACTCCCAACTTCCACTAATTTAGCCGTAACTTCTTCGTTAGAACCCCGTTTTTACCCCGGAAAGTACCATTGGCCTCGTATTCAAATTACCCATCCAATTAATCCATAAAATCTAATATTCTACTTTATCTTCTATTTTTCATTAATTTTCTTAAGAAATAAACTTACTGATTTCTATCGAGAATTATCAAATAGCAAGTCAAAGTCACAAAAATTACTTAAGATATCAATCATGATCTAAAAGGTCGAAATATCATGAAATATTAAACTTACTATTACTTTAGAGGATTTTCCGGGTGTTACAATATATATACACATATGTTCACATGAATGATTCTCCTCAAAATACCAATATTCCATATCACATTTCCAAATACCATATTTATCATGTAGGGTTCATTATTCCAAGTACCTTATCCAAATCCATCCATAATACCAAAACCCTAGCTTTAATCCATAAAATAAAATCTCACGTATTGGTAAATCTCACATTTAAAATCAAGAAATATATATGTAGGCTCAATATAGTTCGCATTTACTCTTACCAAGTTTTCATCCAAGTAAAACCCCCAAATCTCTTTACTTGAGATTTTGAGCAAAAACAAGAACTTAGTGAAACAAGACACAAGATAGTTAAAGCTTGATAAAAAGAACATTTAATGTGTATTATAAGTCACGTAGAAATGATGAACTCACCTTAAGAGGTTTGTTAAGTGAAAACCTACACTTATGGAGAAACCCTAGTTTAGATGATCTTTAAGTAAGGAAATCTTGACCCCTCTAAGCTCTTACACTTTAAGATCTTCTTCACTTTGCATTAACCAAGGTTTTTAGTTGGTGAGATTGTAGATGAAAACCCTAGAATAATAGATGAGGAGGGAGAGATGGAGCTTGGGGGGGGGGGGGGGATCGCCCAAAATGGAAGAGAGGAACGACTTAGGAGCTGTAATAACAAAATGAACCTGAAACCCCTCCTTTCACGACCTTAAACTCAGATTTCGGCCCCCAAACCGCGACATTGCCCTGGCGACTTTGCCCAGGGCATTGTCGTCGGGCATTGTCGCCCCCCGAGTACCACATTCTGTCCGATTTCGACCATCCAGCACCTGGTCGCGACATTGCCATAGCGACTTTGCCCAGGGCATTGTCGCGTGGCATAGTCGCGAACCACGACTAAGCTGCTGCCCGAATTGTTTTCCGATACATCTTGAGGGTTTTGGGTGCGTGAACAAGGATACTAACGTATAGGCGACTTGTGCATGGGTTTGCATGGAAGGGAAAGCATACGTACGTAATTCTATCCCTATATATATATATACATACTTACATAACGACACACATGTCAAACCAACTAGGAGGGACGATCTTACTTACATTAAATTTTGGAGTGTTACACGAAGCTTGATTTATCCTCGTGCCAATCTTTACAAGATGATGATATAGGTTGTTAAGATGAAGTCCAAATGTTCACTGAGGAATTTAACAAACAATCGAGATCCGGTAAGTTCAGTTTTCTGAGGAAGATAAAAGAGATAGCCAATGCATCAAAAACATGGGTTCGTGAACCTGTTGTTAACAAGAGTACTCGTGGACGACCCTCGTTGAAGGATAAGCTTTTCAGAAAAACTCATGTTGATCCGTCTTTTGCAACTCATGTTGACTCGTCTTTTACAAGTGAAAGACCCCTTAGACGTAGTAGTTCGTACGCGTCAACATTTGTTGACTTGGAAAAAATGAGTTACCAGGAACCACCGAGACACAGTTCTTTCATGGGCAAAAACTATAATGCACATCCATACATTAATCAATTTCCAAAGATGTTTCACCCTTACATTACATAGGTACATGATGTGAGAGGTGATGGAAATTGTGGATTCCGAGCAATAGATGTCTCTCTCGCTCTTCATGAAGATGCATGACCCACAATTTGGTTTAACTTGATAGAAGAGTTAGATACACACAAGACAGAATACATCAACGCTTTTGGAGGTCAACATTGGAATATTGTTTACAACACTTTAAACTTCTTTCAATTAGATCAAGGTGCACCAGTTGAACACTGGATGACAATGCCTGAAATAGGTGTCTTGATTGCTTCAAAGTATAATGTGATATTACACGTTATATATGGAAGGCAGTGGGACGTACTTTCCGCTTAGGTCTACTCCGCCAGCGTGGTATCAACATGTTGTTTTTACAATTGGGTACGTTAATGATAACCATTATGTGAAATTAGATATGACAGAAGGATATCCGTTCCCTACTATTGTACCACATTTTTTCCACTACAGTTATCCGTGTGCTGCTGGATTAGCTACCCCGTATTCAGATCGAATACAGAAGTACATGCGACTTTTACGTGTTAATTGTACTACGTATAATGTTATTTTAGAATAACCGAAATGTAATATATATTATTTTATGTTTTATTTATATCTTGAATCGCAATGTTTATGTTTTACTAGTTTTGTTTTATTTATAGTTATATTATACATATAACGTGATATCTATTTATTAATGAGATTTATTCATTTTTAAATAAAAGTAAAGGGTAAAAAATAATAATACAAAAAATAAAATAAAAGGTTACACGAAATTTTCATTTTAAAGAAAAATATATTTTATTAATAATAAAAAATAATATATATATATAATAAATATGATAGAATGTTATTAAAATAAAACTTAATAATATAAATAACATAAAAAAATATATATTTATTAATAATCTATATGAATTAAAGTATAATATAAATAAATAAATAAATATATTAGAAATAAATAAATAAATTATAAATAACATAAAATTAATTAATAATTTATATTAATTGAAATATTAAATAAATATATTAAATAACAAAAATAAATACAACAAAAGGACAAAAAAGAAAAAAAAAGAAAAAAAATCTTCATTAAAATAGGTTTAGGGGTGTGGTTAGCAATGGTTAGGGGTGCCATTAGCCCACCCCAATGCAAAAATGGTATGATCATGTCTTTTCATAAACCGAAGGGTTAGTAGATGGAAAACTAATATGTTGTATAGTACACGTCTTATCTCCAACTCATCTGTTAGTACACAACGTATTTAAGATTTAGGTTTAAACAAGAAGGAAACTAACTTACGAGAAATGCAAAAATGATCAAATAAAAATGTTTCTATAGTAAATCACATGTGACTTACAACACATCAAGAAAGGTAGCGTTGATATACGGACGAGTTTTAATGTGACCTAGGTCGCATTCTTGTGGACGTGTAGTAAATCACTTATGACTTATTATATAATCACATGTGATTTAGCCATTCTCATATTTCTCGTACGTTGACCACTTTCTTATTTTATTCTCCCCTGCTAGTATATAATCTACTTGTATTTGACCTTATATCTTAGAGAAATAGTAGAAAACATATCCTCCTCTGTTATAAGTCACGCTTAGAAAGACGTTGTGTCATCGCCTGCCTCCTAAAGTGTAGCGCTTCAACTCATTATCACAACATATCTCACACCAGCTAAAACCTTGATAAAAACTTATCAAACGACTAAACCATTCAAATTCATGATTCAAGGACCAAAGATGCAAATTAACCAAAACTTCTAGACCACTATTGCAATAAATACAAGTAAAATAAAACAATATTAACTTATGCTAAGTTCATAATTGACATATATATACAGTTTGTTATATAATATGGGGGTTAGATCGATTATTGATTTATTTCTTTAATAACATTTATCCATTTAAAGGCAATACATTTATAATACTAAAATCGAACTTTAATATAATACAAATTGGTGCATGGATATGCTAAAACTTTATATCATCCCAAAAGCGACCCCAATTGGCTGGACTTTATTATGCCATGCATAACATTTTCCATTATTTTTTAATATTTGGAAAATCTTTTGTGAATGGGAGCAATTCGACATCTTTTAAGGTGCGTTTGGTACGTAGACAGAATAGAACAGGATATGACAGAACAGAACAGAACAAGACATAACAGTTGTTCAACGTTTGGTAGACAGAACTGGACAGAACATAACATAACATATAACATTAGATAAGATACAATAAATAAAACGTGTATTTAATGTTTTAAAAGAGAATTAGATTTTATTTTGAGGTTATATTGGTAAAACATAAATATGTCAGCTTGTTCCATGGGGTGGGGGTGGAACAGGCTTGTTCCACTTTGTTTCTGTCTGTTTCACATAAAAGTCCTGCCAAACGTGGGATACTGACCCTTATTCTGTTATGTCATGTGTTGTCCAGTGTACCAAACGCACCCTTATTGACGTATTTATGATAATTTATTAACAAATATACGTTGCGTATTACAATTTTGTGTTTTAATGAGCGATGTATTTTTTTTAAAGTCGATACATATATTTAGGTTTAGAAAGGTGGTATGATCTACTTCTTGTTGGTTGATTGACTTTATGGCTTGTGGTTGCAAATTAACCATCGATTTGATCAAAACGGTAGATTATATTAGATAATTATTTATTGTATATATAATTTATTAAATAATGGTATATAACATTTTTTTCGGTGAAAATTCGTTTAGTTGTATAGAAAGTGGTATTAATTTGAATGAAGAAAAATTTTGTTTTCTATAAAAAATAAGTATGATCGTATAAAAAATAATTCACACGGTTCTTCGTGTGTTTTATTATAAATAATAAATAAGAGTATCTCCAACAACTATGCTATATTTTTTCTATAATAGGATATGAAAATTCAAAATCTCTAAAAAAATTGCATCCATCTCCTCCAACAGCTACTCTATTTTAGCAATCCAATCAATATTTATATTAATAAAATATTCAATACATTTAATAAAATACTAGTGCTCTCTCCTACACATTTATTTCAATGTTTTTTATTGGTAAAAAGATTAAAATATTATTACTGTTTCCTTTTTTCTCTCACTTTAGCTTACAAGAATTTTTCTCTAAATTTGGAGATTTTTATTCTCTTTCATCTTTTCTCTATTTTAACATATAAGATAGCATAGCCGTTGGAGCAAAAAATTGTTAAAATTCTTCCTTTTTCTATTTTAGCATAACTGTTGGAGATGCTCTAATAAACCCTAGTAAAAATTATAAAGATATAAAATGATATCTATGTTTTTATTGTGTAGCTAGTTATATTCATCTAGATGAGTTGAAAATTCCTATTGAAATAAATTCATGCTATTATGTTCAATGAATTACTAGAAATAAATCAACAATTTTTTGTACTATAAAATTTTCGATTTTAAAATAATATCATGGGTATATTTATTTATTTATTTATTTTAATATTTGTTTTATGTTACCACATATATACGAACGGGCTAGAAGAAAAGAAAAGGAATAGCAATAATAGTTGTCAAAATGTTGACAACCAAAAAGCATCCATTTTATTATGGATTCCATCATAGAAAGCAATTGAACTCATGATATGTGGCTTCTAACCTAACCAAAATATTTTATTTAAAACATATTTTAATTCATTTAGTTATTACTTAAATACATATAAAACTTGTTAGATTATACAATTTCACTAGAGTTAAATATTTTTTACTTTACAAAAACCACTCAAGGAAATTCTGGTGATTACTGGGGGCGGATCCACCTTGTAAAAGGTGGGGTCTCATCTCCTAGTGAAATTTTGTTTCTCTTTATTTTTCTAGGTTAAAAACATTTTTTTAACTTTTTATCATAGTTTTTTCCCCTGGTAATTTTTCAACTGTGTCTCATGAACCAAAAAAGTACATTGAAATCAACTAAAACACAAAAAAACTCTCGAAATTAACAAGAAAACCCTGAAAAAGTCTTTCAAAACAGACAAAAAAACTTAAAATACATCGAAATCAATCAAAAAACTTTAAAAATTCATCGAAACGATGAGAATAGGCTCAAAACACATCGGACGACTTTACAGACATAATTTACCTTAAAGGTGACCCCACTATGTAAAAATCCTGGATCCGCCACTGGGATCATCCATAAATTACCAATAGTTTCAGTGGAATCAGATGTTTTTCAAGAAAATAGATAAATCAGGGTCTCAGGTAATTTGTCACTAATTTGAGTTTTCTACAATCAATTTTCCCACCAACTTTTGTGACGGTTTTTTGACGAATCACCTCTAGCGACGGATTTCTGAGAAAAAACTCCGTAGGTAAAAGTCTTCAACTTAGCAGTGGTTCGTAAAATGTTTTATTGTGATGTATTTTAATAGATGTACAATTACTGATCATATAAACTTACAAGTTACAAGTTCTATTAAATATATTAAATTGGTTGTAAACACCCTAACAAGCCAATCTTGTTACAGTGTAACCGGATATATTAATCGAAAAACGAAAAACCGATATACGAAAACCGCAATCGTTCACAAAACTTTGGGCGAAATTCTTGTTTTCTTCTAGTAATAATGAGAAAAGGATAATAAACACATTACTATCAAAGTAGCTAAGGTTGTAGCTAGCTTAATATATTTCAAGTTAAATGTCTATTACTATAAGCCTAAAAGTGTCATTGTTCTTTAAATAAAATAAATATTTTTTTAAATGGGTTTTTTTTAATTATTATTGGTTTTATTTTTTTGCCTATAAATAGGAAACTAGTCTCCAACCTTAGATACCAACCAAAAACACAACCATGGCCATCTCCAAGCCTTTTCTTGCTCTTGTTCTTCTCTCCATGCTTCTTCTTGTTCAAGCTAGTGATTTGGTATTCTTCCCCTCTTCTTTATTCCTTTAATTTAATTATTCTTCTTTTTTGATATATACATATGGGATTTATGTTAAAATGTTGGATTACAACAATTTATCATGTTATTTTTAACATATTTACCAAGGTTCTAAATGGCGTGAGGCGTGGCGTGGCGTGGCGGCAAGGATAAGCCTCAAGCCTTAGGAGTCATGGCGAGGCCATGACGTTTATCAAGGCGTGACTTATGGCGGCAAATCTCTATATTTTATATAATATTATATATAAAAACATATGTTTTGTACTATTAATCGATGAGTCAATGACAATAAACAAGTTAAATTAGGTTATATGTTAAAAACTAGCAAATAAGACATTAAAAATGTAAAGGAAAATCAAATATCGTGTTATAAAAGATCGCACATTAAGCCATGACGTATCACAAACATAGCGTGGCGTGAGACACAAGCCTTAAGCCACGACGCGCCATGGCGGTTGTCGCGACGAGCCTTTAGAACAGTGATATTTACTGTAGTTTTTTATTTTATTTTGGTTGCACGATCTCTACTTTCTGTATGTGTATGAAGGAGAGTTCATGAAATAATCGTTTACATGATAACATGATACAGTTATTGTAAGAAGTATTTTCGAAAACACGCATGGTGAAAACCATGTATTTAATCTTGTTTGGGAATCAAAACCTTATGCAACCCGATTTCGAATAAAATGGATGGTACGATATTTTAATATATTGTCAAGTGGTCAATTTATTTGAAGTTGTAGATATGAAATTTAAATGCTACTTGTACGTTTTTTCCTTAATTATCTGAAGTATGTTAATAACGAATATATATAGAGAGACTTGAAATCATGTGAGACCAAGTTATTTCCGTGAGACTCATGAGACCACAAAAATAACACTAAATCTTCACAGCAAAAGACTGTGAAGGTAAATCTTCACAGTGTTTTTGCTGTGAATGTTCGTTGTTTTTTACCTTCACAATGAATCGCTATGAAGTTGTAGAGTTATTTTGTGGTCTCAAAGTCTTACGAAAACAGGTTGGTCTCACGTGAACCCAACCCTATATATATATATATATATATATATATATATATATATATATATATATATATTGAATGGTTCAATATATAAATGTTCTTACACTTGCTTTTTTTTCACAGGTGAAGGAAAACGATCGAAAGCATAGCTCCAAATTCAGTACGTAGCATATTCTTTTCATTTATAAAAATTCCAAAATTATATATGACTTGTGCACATCTTTGATAAATACAACAAAGTATGGTTTACTCCATATTTAGTGTAACGATTTTTTCTCCCAATCAATGTAACCGAGTTCAAAATTTCTCATTTTGACCCGAGTTTGACCGCTAAACTTGTTGATTTTATAACATTTAAGACATGAACACCTATTTACAAAAGGTTTACAAATATGTTTACAAAAAGACTACGACAAGGTGGACAAAAAACTTGACATTCACGTCACCAAATTTTAAAAGATAATTATTAACATGTTACCAATCAAGATAGATAAAACTAGTAGAAAGTTTCAAAACATTGTTACATTGATTGAGAACAAAAAGTCATTATTACACTAATAAAAAATAAAACAAACTTTATTACTTTTTTTTTTACAAATGTTGTCGTTTAATGAAATGTAAACTCGCGAGAATCAAGTCATCACATAAAAATCTTAAAGTTATTAAATATTTTGAAATCTTGGTTGTTTAGACTGTGGAGCAGCGTGTAAGGCCAGGTGTCAGTTGTCATCGAGGCCAAACTTGTGCCACAGGGCATGTGGGACGTGTTGTGCCCGTTGCAGTTGTGTGCCACCAGGGACTGCCGGTAACCAAAAGGTTTGCGCTTGTTACTACAATATGACTACCCATGGTGGCAAACGAAAGTGTCCTTGAAGCTTCAACTACTTGTACCTTGTGCAACTTTGATGTGATACCTTCAGTATACACATATGTATTTTCATGGTTTTTCTAGAGTGTGTGTTCTTTGATTTTATGAATCATGGTGTTTAATAAGGTCAAATTCAGTATATTCGTGTTGTAATAATTATATTTTGTACCATAAAAGTTGTATAATAAACTGAATTTGATGTAATTACACTTTGGGACTTTGGGTGTTTCATTTTGGATATAATATTATCATGATGAGCTATTAATGGGCTAGATTTTTGGCCCATTTCTATTTGGGTTTTAGATGTTAAATTCTTTGTGGGTAACCAATTTAGCAAAACGGGTTTTACATATTTGGCCCATCTTTTCATGTTTATATTATTTCTATATCTTTTTAGAGATATTAGTATCAGGGGCCGTTTACCAAACGCTTACCCGAGTAAGCACTTACCGGTAAATTCAACACTATAATTTACTTATCGGGTAAGATTTTAGTCCACCAAAACGGTATCCTACACTATAATTTTTCCGGTAAGCGCTAACCGTGGTAAGAGTCTTTACCATCACTTACCGGGGTAAGACTCTCGGTCCTTGCCTTAACTCTTAAAGGGCAAGATTTTTGGTCTTGTCATATTGATTCGGTAAGGTAATGTGACTTGATAAGTACTTACCCGGGTAAGTGTTTAGTAAACGGCCCCTCAGTTTATTTACCGTTTAAGAGAAAATATGTTGTCATAAGTCAGATCAAAGAAAACAAGAAAAAGGCTTAATTGTAAATTGGTTGGGTGTTATTGACTTTACAAGATAGAATCCAAACCCAAATGAATCAATAATCGTTTGAGGACATATCTAATTAAAAAGTGAATAAAATTATATCTGAGTTGAAACACAATTCAGGTAAATATACAACAAAATTTGAGTCACTTTTTAAAGTTTTCTTATTGCAATAAAAAATTTGTGGGTTTAGCTCAACTGGTAATAAGTTTATCTTTACAGATTCTTTACGGAAGTCAATGGTTCCAGTTCTGCAAAAGCATTAAAATTTTATATAATTGTTTTTCATGATCCTAGGATTAGTTGAGGTGCATATAAGAGCATCCACAATCATGTACCTCTTAAGAGGTTCATGGTTGTGCCACATCAGTTTTCGCTTTCCTACACATTTTATAAATCTTCACCCTCAATCATGGACCGGTCTATAGTTTATATAATAAAACTATAATAATATAAAATTATAATGGTTAAATTTACTTATTATAACTAAAAGACAATAATTAAAAACTAACTATAATTAAAAGACAAAAATTAAAAATAATAAAAGTACCAATAATTAAAAATTATAATAATTAAAAACTAATTTGTATAGTTAGAAGCTGATAATTAATTTATATAAGTAGAAGTTAAGGAACACTTAGGCTTTGTTTGGCAAACTAGCTGATAAGCTAGCTGGTAGCTGATAAGCTAGTTGTTGACTCATAAGCTAGCTGATGAATAAATCACGTTTGGCAAAAGTAGCTTATAAACATGTAAAATGACCAAAAAGGACATCTTCAAAAAAATTAATATTTAATAATAATAATAGTTAGTAAATAATAATAAGGGATAATATTGGAATTTTCACAAAAAGCTACTGAAACACTGCTCTAAATAGCGTTTCAAAAAGCTAGCTTTTTTTTGCCAAACAATGCCTTGTAGTAATATTGAAGAAAAATAAAGTAAATTTTAAAAGGTGAAATTAAGGAACAATTTTATAGTGGAAAGTAAAATTGGTTTAAGGTTTGTAAATTTTAAGTAAAATAAAACAATATTTGTAAATAAAAAAATAATTATTTTTTGTTAAATATAAGTAGTTATGGAGTGTAGGTGGCATATTTTAAAAATAAAAAATATAAAAGCAATTGAATTGTATTTTCATATTTTCTAACTAAAAAAATGAGTGGACCTTATTTTCTTTCTTCATAAACCGGTTTATGGAGATAAACCTATTCTTGTACATCTCAGCATGAACCACTTCTTCTCGATGATATAAAAGTTTATGGACCGGTCTCTAATAAAGAAGAACCGTCCACTGCAGATGCTCTAAACTAACCCTAACACCCACAACTGAAAAAACAACGTATTAAATACATTACTATTTTCAAACGAGCATAATGAAAAATCTAGACTCGTTATGTTACAACTTTTAAAATACATTTGATTTATATGGATCATGGAAACCAAAAACTTTCAAAATATCTAAGAGAAAAGTAATGAAAGTCGGTCACTTTTTGAAATCTCTATTGTGATATCAACGTTTTGTCCTCTTAACTTTATATGTTAAATTTGTTAGATACAAAAGAAATATGTAACTAATAAAATAAAATAATCAATACTATAAAGAAAAAAGTACATATGATATTTTTAATGTTAAAAACAAAAACGCATGAATGATAATGTATGGAAAATCATAAAAAAAAACGTAACACAAACGGACGAACAACAGGGACGGACCTAAGTGGTGCCAGTGGTGGTACGTGTCACCATTTATTTGTTTTGTCATAACGTAGATTTGTTATGTGTTATCGCATCCAGGAATGGAGCCAGGAATTCCAATTAGGGCGATCCTCTTAAATATAACTATGTAAATATAAATAAAATTAAAAGAAAACAATTATAAGATGATTTTATATTAGTGAAGTGATCAACCCAATACCAAAAATGTATGTAACTTCTTGTAAAACTGGAACACTAAGGAGTCATTTATCCAATGCTTACCTGGTAAGCACTTAGCGGTAATAAGCAACATTTTCATGTAACTTACCTTGTAAGATTTTAGTCCATTAAAATAACATTGTATGTAACATTTTTATTTAGGGGCCGTTTACAAAGTGTTTACCCGGGTAAGTACTTACCAAGTCATATTAGCTTACCGGATGAATATGGCAAGGACTAAGAATCTTACCCGGTAAGAGTGAAAGCAAAGACCAAGAGTCGAAAGCAAGGACCGAGAGTCTTACCCGGTAAGTGAGTGTGACGGCTCTTACCACGGTTAGCGCTTACCGGCTAAATTGTTGCATACGATGTCATTTTGGTGGACTAAAATCTTACCCATGAAGTAAGTGATGGTATTGAATTTTACCGGTAAGCACTTACCCGGGTAAGTGATTAGGTAAATGGCCCCTTAGTAAAGCGCTTATTGGATAAGAGTCATCACACTCACTTACCGGGTAAGACTTTCGGTTATTGTTATTGTTTTTACCGCGTAAATTTTTTAGTTATTGTCATGTTCAGGTAAAATAAATCCATAAACACTTAATGAGTAAGCGTTTAGTAAACGATACCTCATTCATAATTCAACAATGAACTTGGCTTAGTTAGTTTTCATTTTCTGTCAATGATATTTTTATTATCAACATGTCCAGAACATATTTTCGATATAAGTATAAATGATTGCAATTTTTGATAAACTACAATTAAAATTTATATTTAACAATAAGAAAAGACTGAGAAGGCTTTAGGTGAAGATAATATAAAACATAGCTTTCCAACCAAAAAATCACATAATATATATGCAACTAGTCAGAGAATAAAAATCTTCTGTCCTAAATTAGCACGCTCCATTCATGTCCACCAATCACATGAATACATGTTACTTGAAAGAGAATATGAACTTGAATTAAATAAAATAAAAAATATATAAAATCTGACGTGTCTTAATTTCATTGGTGAGACATGAATGAGACATGAAATTTTAGGAGAGGAAATTTGTATCCCTAGTCAAAGCATATAGGATATTTTTTAGTAAGTGAGGATGTGTCCAAGATCACCCTAGCCAAAAGTTGGCTCCACCACTGATCCATCAATTAGTTGTGTATCATTATGTATATTTTCAAACTATAAAAAGTATACATGTTTTTTTAGAGTTGATTTGTAAAAAAAATTCACTTCATGACTGAGTTTGAATCTTGTTAGTATCATTTTTTTTTATATGCAGACAAAGTAAAAAAAAGTATTAAATTTAATTAAATAAAATAAAAACAAAAAGCAAAAGTATTAAATTAAATTATTTAAGTTATATATGAATTAAAAGGTATATTTGAGATTATGAAAGTATTACATTTATTCTAATCAAAATCCAACATATTGTTAAGGAATGTTGAAATCCATTATTTGTGGAATTTAATGAATCAAAAGAAAGAATGGAAGTTGGTCAAACGAATTCAACATTTCAATTCCATCAGAATTTTTCAGAATCCGTGTGCCTACGGCACATTAGTTTTTTAACTTTTAATTTAAGATTTTTTATGTTTCTAAAAAATATTTACAATAAAATGTTTGAATAGAGAACGTAATATATAAAAATCAACGAACTAACAAATAGATCAATGATTATTTTATTGAAAAAATAATTTTGTATTAGACTGAATGACAGTGGTAGTCCCTGTGGTTTGCTTAAAAATTGGATTTGATTCCTAGAACAAACTATCTACACTAGTGGTACCTAACTTTTCATTTTCATAACATTCATGGTCCCTACACTTAACAACGTTAGTTATCAACTGTTAGGAAGCACTAATCGGTCTTTGAATAAACTATAGGGACCAAAAGTATTTTGCTTTAAAATTTAATGTGATTTCCTTTCCTTTTTTTTGAAAATATTTCATATACACAAATCAAATTTCTTTAAATAAAGTACATATTAATAAAAAAAATTATATTTATTTAAAAGCTATTAAATTCACAAAAAAAACTTAACTTTAGAAAAATCTCAAGTTTAGGAAAACAAAAGAAATCAAGATAAGTTAACATATCTTTTAAGCTGAGAATTGAAATATATGAGCAAAATATTGAAAATTAAGTTCGGTTAACGTGAAATTATTATGGATTTGGTCCCTGTGGTTTGGTGGTTTTTATGGTTTTCGTCCTTGTGCTTCACTAATTAAGGAAATGGTCCCAGTGGTTTGCACTTTCGTTTTTTTTGTCCCTAAACTTCTATACCCCTGATGTCCGTCCAAATCCATCCAATAACTCAGCCCACGTGAAAGGCACACAAGGGCAAAATGATCAATTCGCTTCCTTCTCCAAGATAGGCCTTGATGACGTCAGCATCATCATTGCCAAAAGCAATCATCACCGTCGACTCACTCTATCCGAAAATACACTCCATTTCTCAATAAACCCTTTCATTCTCCAAGAAAACCCTCTTTTGGGTATATTTAAGGTGTTCCTCTCCTCACAATCTACTACACATCTCATCATCTTCTCCAACAAACCCTCCATTTCTCATCTTTTTCTTCAATGGATCCTGCTTCACCTCTCCCCCCGGTTTAAGAAACTGTATGGGTGTATCCCGCCTCTTACCTCTACATCTTGCTCCGTCACAAAGTTCATCGGATTGCTGAAATTCACGACCTTGAAGAAGCTGTCAAGGATTTTATGCATGAGAGGAAGAAGTCTGATGAGAGGTACCAAAAATCACTCAAGAAAATTGATGAGAAGTACCAGAAATCAGTGGACGATATGATGCATGCGTTCTTGCAGAACCAAGCTCTGAAGTACAGGTTCAAATGCATCAAGGAAACCTGCACCTGTGGAGCTGTCCAAGCTTACCCCAATCCGTTTGAAAACTGATGGTCAATGGTGATGATGGGTTTTTAGGTATTGTACAGGGTTTTTGATGTGAATGGGTGGTGATGGGTTTTTGGGTTGTGTTTGTGCTGAATCTTCTACTGGTTTTTGGTTGGTGTCTAGTAGCTTAACTATGACTGTTACAAGCATGCATTTTCTCCTTTTGTTTAGTTAGGGGTTATGCAATCAAATATAACAGTTGGGGTTTTTAATGGAATCTTTTTATGTTTGGTTAATGTTTTGTTTGTTTTACTCTTTTTTCAAAGTGATCAGATTAATGGTTTTTTGTGCGTTAATGTTTACTTAGAGATTACGGGTTAATGTTTAATGGTTTTTATGTGGATTAATTTTTCTGTAACAATTAGGGTTTAGGGATGTCGTGTTGTTACAGAAGAAGAAGAAGAAGATGTAACAACCCTAGTTCTAAAAGAAAAGGAAAGATTGGTGACTAATTTGTAAGAAAGGAAAGTTAGTAATGAGGGACTAAATGTCAATTTATGAAAAGTATTTATAGACCCAAATCCCTAGGTCATTTTACTACTGTTCATTTCATCTTGTTGGCGGCTGAAGAGTGAAGTAGAGAAGCAGTGAAAGGAAAGCTTGGGCAACGATTTCTTGGTGGAGGGACTATGAATTGGTGAGTAATCCTTCATTTCAATGTTAATTTTCGCTTAATATACATAGCTAGATATGTTGGATTTCTAGTTGTTCTCGAGGATATAGTTGTGTCAACATTCAGAACACTCTGGGGGATTTTATCCCATTAATCGGAGTGTTAATCGGTTGGAATCATTATGATTAAAGGGAGTTAACTGGTTAAGAAGTAGTATGAATCAAGCCTGTGTAAGAATGATGTATTAAGATCTCATAAAATAAGATCGATTAATGAAACGTTCGGGGTTAACAATTTGTTCGATCGCCTCAAGTTGCGGAACCTGTCTTCCGCAAGTGGTGGATTTGCGGAACTCAGATAGTTTGGTTTGGGTTTCCGTAACCGAGTATGTTGGGCCGGCTGTAGTCTCAGTCTTGTGAGCCCATCGTGTGTAGAAATTTGTTTAAGGCCATGTGAGCCTAAGGTTTAGAAATTGGGTTTGGTATTTGTATAAGAAACGAGTCACTTTAATTAGTAATGAATAGAGGGTATTATGCGAGACCGGATTAGAAAGAGAATTTAGGACCGGACGATGAGTTGTACCTAATAAATTTATACTTTATGCGTTAGGTGCACGGTCGGTTCAAGGCACGAGGTTAGAAAGGAAATTGCTATAAGGTGAGTTCTCTCAACCTTTTTATGACGTACCTTATTTTACTGAAATGGTTTCTTTACGAGCATGAATTGTCGTATAAAAGTATGCATGTTTTCCATGAACTATACGTTTATTTAGCAAATGACATGACTGGTTAAAGCTTGCCTTTATGAGATTTCGAAATGTATATGCATGCTATGTGGAGTCGGTTTACACGGTGAGGTCAGGGTGCCAGGGGATTTGATAATTCCCTGGGCATATGGAGATTAGCTTGTAGGTTGGAATTCGTTTCCTCCTACATGAAGGAACAGGGGGTCCATTTGGACTCCGGTGTAGCCGAGGGGGTGTCCGTTAGGCCCCACTCGTGGTAGCTTATGCGAGCCCTGAACCCTGTGTTTAACCTTGTATGAAGTGAATGTGAAGTTTATGAACTATTTTCAATGAAATGCTTTTATCCTGTGTAAATGTTTTATGGAGGGAATTCACTAGACCTTTTGGTCTAACCCTCGCTTTTCAAAAACTAAACCATTTTCAGGTAAGCGTGTAGCGGGTTCTTCACATAAGAACTGAGAGTTGGCATGGAGGTTGTGGAGCTTAGGGCAACCCCCAAATTTTGTTTATGACTACTATAGTTATAGTACTCGGCTGTGGATTTAGAGACTTCCGCTGTCATTTTTGTTTAGCATGTATTAGCGATGATGTGAAGACAAGCTTAATTATGTAATCCGAATACTTATTTTATGGTATTGCATGTTTATGAAAAATGGGACGTTACAAATGGTATCAGAGCCTTAGTTTAAGGGATTTAGGTGACCAATCGGGCCTAAACTTAAACTGTTAGATGAGGAACACAACCGAGACATAGGATTGCCTTTAGGAACGATCACTATAAATGCGCTTAGGAATAAGGTGCCAAGGACAAACGTGTAAGGTAAGTTTGGGATTACCCCTGGCCAGTGTAATTACGAACTCACAGGTACATGTGCGTGCTTACAATACCTTACTTATAGCAAGAATTAGTTGTCTATTTCTTTCAGTTTGGCACTATGACTGGGAGAACTTGGAGGGGCAGGTCAGTACCGGGGGTTTCAAAAAATCTAGATGAGGAGGTCCTGAATGATGGGCCGGTGCAACCATACCACACTTACCTATTACACTATTGCATGCTTAACCTACCTTATTGTTCCGAAGTGGTAGTCAGAAGCTAGTGTTTATGTCGTGTTCCAGTACTTTAGAATGTCAGTAAGATCCCTGAGGGGTAGACTGAGGCCCTTGTTGGGTAGGTTTCGTGAGAAGTCACTTATGTTGTGAGGTGTGTACACTTCGTAGGGAAGAAACGTTGGATAGAGTGTTATGAGTCGTCTAGAGGTAGCTCTTCGTAGATTCGGAGAGGATGAATGTTGAGTTTGAGTAGGACTCCTGTTTCGGGAGAGTCCCAGTTCTAGGAATCATGAAATAGATCAGCCGGGGTGGTAAGGAAGGGCTGTGTCAAAATCTTGAAAGTATCAATGAGGCTCTAGATTCTTAATTGAGCTTTTCCAATGGCAGGGTAAATGAAATAAGATGCCTATAGTGAAATGAAACCATGTAGAAGTGGAAAGTGAGATAGTGGATTAAAACGAAATGGTATGAAAGGGTTGAATAAGTGAGATGAGGAAAGCGTGTTCAGTAAGTTGTTGCATGACCGAGAGGGCGACCATTAGTCGTGGGTAGAATGTCAAGGATAAGTTGCGTAAGTAAAACGGTTGACCTTGTTAGGGTGAGTATCCTTAAATTGCAAGTAGAGTCTCATGCATGGCGATCTTTTATGTAACATGAAATTTTCACGATTTAAGTCAAATCTGTAAATACAAATTTTGATCGAAAATGAGTCAGTATGCACCAGCGTATGTTTAAAGAAAAGGCGATTTCATTTACGTTGCACATTGAAATTTTGAGCTTAACAATTTGCAAAATATCCCACTCTTTTCATGATAAGCCAAATTTGTTGCAAAAGGTCAAGAAAATTGTTACCTGCAATTCTTTTATTACCAAAATGCCTATTGACCTATCAATATCATACAAATGAGTGTGAGAGCCGACCGGTTTTCTTGGTGTCGACATTTTCTTTCAGAATTGTGTCATATGAAAAGATTTTCATGCAGTATATCACTGTCATAATAACATTGTTCAGATTGAGCAAGATTGAGGTTCACGGGAAGATGCATGCAAACGATTCTCGAATCGTTGTCCAGGGCATTGAAGCTATAAGAGTGATGGGGTCATGTGTACCCGAGTAGTTACAAATGTTGTTTATTTAAAATGATAGAAGGTACAAAATGATTTATTTACTGCTTTGTCATGCATGAAGGCTATGAACTCACTAGGTCGTAAGATAGTACATGTTAAATAAGGAAGAACTTCAAGTGGGAAAAGTGTTGGGCAAATCAGGAAAGAATGTTATAGCTTTAGTATTTGTGTTCAAGAGGAAAGGTAAGCAGTGGTAGAATCGGAAGTGAACCTTAGTATCGGTTGTATGAGGGTCTGCACCCTTGTTCGGTAACTGGAAGTGCGGCTGTCAAGGGACGAGTGTGTCCGGAGGAAGGACTTGAAGTCTGCAAGGTGATGGTTTTAGCGACTCATTAGGAGTAGTGTGGTGAGAAAGAATGAAATGTCCATGGCATGGGAATGTGAGCTCGAGGTGAGCTTGTAAGGTTGTTGGTACATGAGCAGGTTTCGGAAAGAGGGAGACAGATCGTAAAGTTGATTATGATATGTTGGAAGGATTAGGTCCCGTCAGGAACCCATGTTAGGGAATAAGTTAAGAAAGTGGTTACAGGTTGTCTGTTGTTGTATAAGTTGACAGTGGTGTAAGGTGGCTGAGGCCGAAGACCTGAACCAGAAGGCTGAAGGTTGATAGAACACTTGGTAGGGGTGATAAGAGGATGAAAAATCATTGTTTTGAATAAGCATTTTAATTACGAGGTATGGAGGACAATCGGATATGTAACACGAGCGAAGCGAGTGTGTAGATTTTATCGTTCAGTGAGGAACTGTGTCCAGCTTATGTAAGAACTCGGTTCGTAACGAGCTAGCTAGAATGTTTATTTTTGAGCTAAGTGAGAACTCGTGAGTTATAGTTCAACAAGTTAGGGAAAGGATTAAGTAGCAAGGTGATAGGGCGGGTATCACCCCCCTTAAATCTTACCGCAAGTGTACAGGTCGAAGTCAAGTAATAGTACTAGAAAGTACGAGTATCGAATCACGGGGAACTAGGAACTAAGTATCACAATTACTACAATTGCTATTAACTGAACTGTCGAAATTTAGAGATGGGTGGTATTAAACTAATTAATTGCAATAAGAAAATCACAAATGAAACAGTAGACAACTTGAGTAAAATTCGATAGAGAAAACAGTTGAGGGTTGGAAATCCTTAGGTTTTCACATACGAAAATCTGACTTAAAACAATTACCAGTTAATCCCCTTAATGAATACTCAATCTCTAAAATCACCGTTGTTCTCTTTCGAGCAACATCGGGTTTTATTTTGAAAATGACAAGTTTTATCTTTCGATCTCAACCTATGGATTTCAAAACACATTAAATGCAAGATTCATGTTTGAACGGATAGATTTAATCTCTCGATCTCAACCTAAATGGTTCACTTAGGACTAAGGCGTATTCGGTATACCTCTATCACCAAGTTCTCGCCTTAGGCATGCAATTCCTAGTTCTATCTAACAGTTAATTCTCTCGAACTCAACTGGAAGCAACAAAACAATTGAAAGCTAGCTAAACTCTCAAAAGCATTAAGAATCAAATTACATGCATTCATTAAAAAGGAAAAACTGATAAAAGTCGTTCGTCATCCGTTCATATGTTCAAACCTAATTCAATCCAACCCCCAACATCTAAAGATTAGTTCATGATGTTGGGGGACAAAAACATAGGAGAAGAAAAGGAAACAATAAACGAAAACATGGTGAGAGTGATCGTGGTGAATGTGGTAGATGTACTCCCTTCTCCCGGCTCTAATCCGACTCTCGTTGTGAACTTCTCCTCGATCTGTCCTCTATCGTGGCTCCGAAAGCTCCGAAAAGTATCCAGAAATCGCCCCTAGACTGCTGCCGTTCGTCGTGTCTGAGTTGCGTCGAGAATGACCTAAAAACTGAAAATCGCCAAAGTATAGAATCTGGAACAGAGGGTTACGCGGCTTGTCCCGCGGTTTGCAAACCGCGTGGAAAGCCGCGCATGTTTCTTTTTGGCCTCCGGGTCAGCTTCGGGTCATGGTTCGGGTGCGGGTCTTGGGCTTGGATCTCAGGCTTCCGTTGGGCTTCGTTTTGGCTCTTTTTAGCTTCTTTTCTCGATGAACGCTGTCTTTTGGATTACCTGTTCATTTCACTAGATAAACCATTAAAAATCCGCTTCTTTTCTTAAATACAAGCCAATCTCATTGGTTTGAGAACCGAAAATAACGCCAAAAAGTGGCGTTATCAACAACCCCAAACCGAGCGTTGCTTGTCCCCAAGCAAATTAGCGATAAAATAGAATAAAAGCATATATCAGTGAAATGTAATAACTGTACAACTCCCAATCGGTACCATGTACTGCACTGGTGATTTCCCATACCCATGAATGCTTATCTCACTCTCGCCTCATCCTTATTCTGTTTGATCTATGACCTTCCATTGTAAGTTGAACTAGTGACTGCTCCATTTCCATTAAGGTTGTTCTAGGTCCAGACATACTAGGGAAATCATTTCGTCTCGACCCTAGCTCACGGGATACTCTCGTTTCGCTCGAACCTAGGTTATCGCACGTGTTGTCATGTTTAGGGAGGTTATGTACAAGGATACTCAAAATTCACATGACAACTCTAAAGAAAGACGCACAGATGTCCAAAAATTGATCTCAGAAAGGAATTAAGTAGCAAGACAGGGAATATCAGTAAAGGTGGTCGCATACCGTAATCACGTTTTCCAGAAGATCATCCAGGTCTTTACACGGGTTGTAACGAGGCTAAGGTTATGGCTAAGAAATGAAGGGTATAACGGTTCAAAGATCCTTGGTGTGTCAAACATTAGCAGTTATGAACTTTCTAGCATTATGCTCTATCATTTGGCCCTCTTTGTCACTACCGGAGTCGCTTTGACTCTCTTATTCAGCTGCTATCAATACTATTAAACTAACTGTTTTTTTTATTGGGGCTGCATTGGCCCTCTTTTTTATTTATTTTCATGACTGGCCTGAAATGTTTCTTTTTCCGCTCGGTCTTCGGTTATTCATTACCGCTCCTAGTTGACACACTTTCGGATAAGTTTGGCTAAGGTTTTCGGCTCGGGTTTAATGGTGGGTTTAGAAATGAACAAATGGTGAGTGTTTGGCTACAAAGGGGATTATGGTTACACACAAATGGGTAAAAGGTACGGTAGCTAAAAACAGGGTTAAACAATACACAATGCCTGGAATCATCTCTTAAGGTCCACACGATTTGGTCTACTACACCCTTACCCAATATCCCGATGGTCGTCTTTGCTACTCAATGCAATAATATAGCGAGATCATTCTATATTCACGACAAGGACTCGAAAGGTGTATATGAATTAAGTGTATGAATCCCTCGAAGTGAAAAACGTCTTTTAGGCTCAAATCTCACTAATGGGTGGTCTCCACTAATGTCCCTAGTTATGTCCTTTCCCAGTCCTTCCCTAATGGTCACGTCACTATCACAAGATTCTTCCCACAATGGTCGGTCTCAATCATTCAAAACAAAAATTTTGGCTATTGTGATCTAAGCATGCAGAGGTGCGGGAAATCTACATGCATAACGTGGGCCCGATTGGGCAACCCCAAACCTTACCCACACATTGTCCCCAATGTGCAAGTGTCGGCGTAGGCGATACTAAGACAAGTATCGTTGTGCGGTTATTACAGGTAATAGACATGCAAGGCATAACATTAAGCACAAGCATCAAAGAGCGATCTCATTCAAAAAGTAGCCACCCCAAACCTAGGCCGTGGCCTAGGTTTGTCAGACAAAGCCAACCCCAAACCTCGGTGAAACTGGGGTTTGCACAGGATTAAAAATGAGTGTGTAGATGTTGAAAAGATGAGGCACCCCAAACCTAAGTGAAACTTAGGTTTGTTGCATCTCGTATAACTAATAACGACCACAACATCATACACACTCGTTACATATAAAATGGAGAACATACCTGTTTGCCCGGACGGAGAAAATTCCCTTGAAAGATTGGAGTGATCACGATTGAGAAGCATCGGAGAAGGGAAAAGCAAAACAAAGCAAACAAAAGACGAAAGGAAACACACAAAGCAGGAAAAAAAACACACTGCATGAGGACAGGAAGCCGCGCGGCTTTCGCCGCGGTATGGAAACTGCGGGAAAGACCGCACAACCCCCTGTTTCGAAAAACAAACAGAGGGCCCCGCGGTTTGGCACGCGGCTTGTAGGCCGCGGCACAAGACGCGTAAGTCCCTGTTTCAGCTATTTTTTGATTTTTCGATTTTTTTTCATTTTTATCGGTTTTTCGTACTAAAACTCACTCAAAAACAGGAAATTAAAAAGAAAACTAACCTCGATGGGTTGCCTCCCACCCAACGCTGTATTTAAAGTCGTGGCACGACTTCTTTCCGATCACTCCTTCGGCTTTTTATGCTTGCCCGGCTCCTCTTCACTTCTACTTGCGAACATCTTGAATGTCACCCTTTCGCCGCCAACTCTTAGCGTCATCTCCCCTTCTTCCATGTCAATCAAAGCTCTGCTCGTGGACAGAAAAGACCTTCCCAAAATCAGTGGGACCTTTATGTCCTCATCGATGTCTAACACCACGAAGTCCACCGGGAAGTAGAATTTGCCGACTTTGATCAATACGTCCTCGACTACTCCATGTGGATACACTATCGACCTATCCGCAAGCTGAAGGGTCATGTTTGTCGGCTTCACTTCCCCGAGGCCAAGTTTCCTGAAAGCAGACAAAGGCATTAGGTTAATACTAGCTCCTAAATCGCATAATACCTTATCAAAATTAAAACTCCCAATTTGGATAGGGATCGAAAAACTCCCTGGATCCTTAAGCTTCGGGGGAAGCTTGTTCTGAATTATAGCACTGCACTCCTCAGTAAGTGCAATTGTGGCCTGATCCTCAATCTTCCTCTTCTTGGATAAGATGTCTTTCATAAATCTCGCATATGAGGGCATTTGTGCCAAGGCGTCTGCGAAAGGAATGTTAATATGCAGCTTTTTAAATATATCAAGAAACTTAGAAAAATTAACATCATCCTTATGCGATTTAAGTCTGCTCGGATAGGGCACTCTCGGTACCACCGGCTTGACCGGTGATTGCTTTGGCCTCGTCGCTTCACTCTTCTTGCTCTCTTCAACCTTTAAGTTCTCTTCAATCACCACCTCTTCATTAACCTCTAGCTCATCCACATCTACAACCTCTTTCTCTTTAGGCTCGGTTTCTTTTGATGTAGGCTCTCGTATTGGCTCTCCATTCAGCTCCTTGCCACTTCTAAGATAAATGGCATTACATTCCTCCCGGTTTTTCCTTTCAGTCCTGTTCGGGAATGTTCCGGGAGGTCGGGTTTGTAGTGCTTCAGAAATTTGCCCCACTTGCCTCTCTAAGATCTTGATGGATGCGGTGTTCTGATCAGTAGCCGCCTTGACTGTGCTCACCGTGCTCGCTAGCTCTCCAACCGTGCTGTCCATCTTGGCCATAAACTTCATCATCATATCTTCCAGCCCCGGTTTCTTCTCTACGGATGGTCCTTCGTTCCTTTGGTTGAAACCTGGAGGACGGTACACATTATTAGTATGAGAAGAATTAGAAGAGTTAGAAAAATTACCTTGTTGTTGACCGGGTTGACTCCACGAAAAATTGGGGTGTTTCTTCCACCCTTCGTTATATGTATTGGAGAACGGGTCGTTCCTCGGTTGATTGTTCCGGTTTTGCAAAAATTGCACTTGTTCAGGTGCTTCCGGATTACCTCCCTTCAAGTGGTTCGTGATAAAAGCTAGTTGAGCTTTCAGTTCCTTCAGCTCATCCGATTCTTGAACGCTCGCGACTCTTCTTACGGCTGATCGTGGAGTAGAGAAACTGTGTTCGGCCAAGTTCTCGATCAGCTCGCATGCTTCTTCATAAGATTTTTCCATTAGTGCTCCACCCGATGCGGCATTGATATTGTTTTTGAACTGCGGGTGGAGTCCACTATAGAATGTCTGGATTATGGCCCATCCGTGCAACCCGTGATGTGGACACTTCTTCAACATGTCTTTATATCGCTCCCATGCCTCATATAGGGTCTCTTGGTCCCATTGCGCGAAGTGTGTAATTTCTGCCATTAACTGCGCGGTTCTTCCCGGTGGGAAGAATTTCTGAAGAAATGCGGCCGTCAGGTCTGCCCATGTAGTGATCTGATCCGCTGGCAAACCTTCTATCCAAATGTAACGTCCCAAAAATTACAAGGAATTTAATTTTTTTAAAATAATGCATTTCATTATAGTCAAACCATAAATTAACAAATCCCATTACAAATAAAACTAAACGTCGTTAATTTAAACCGTCAAATAAAATTCATGCAGCGGAAAAATTATAAAATTAAATCCCGACATTTAAAAGTGAAACTTGAATAGCCTTCGCCTTGCGCTAGTGTGTACCGTCACGCTCGACTGCTACTCGCACCTGAAATCATAAGATATTGGGAAGGGGTAAGCACGAAGCTTAGTGAATTCTACCACCTACGCAGGTAGCAATCACACATATATCGCCCCTACTCGCAAGTAGGCAAACAACACCGCAATTACAAGTATAATAACATATCAAAGTTTAAACATGTAATCACATACCTCGGTCCCACCGAGCCCTCGGTCCCACCGAGTTCACATTATTTGATATCCGTACTAGCTCAGTCCCACCGAGCCCTCGGTCCCACCGAGCCCCTCAGTCCCACCGAGGTGTACACAAAACACACACAATACACATATTATATAATTTACAACTAGCTATCACACCACAACTAGTTCACGTAAGCATACAATAACACGCAGAACCAAACACAACATATATGTAACTCCTAGTCTACGCAGTGAGAGAACTCACCTCAAAGTAACGCAAGCCTTCGTGATCAGCAACACCAA
Source organism: Saussurea involucrata (assembly GCA_033807775.1). Lineage (NCBI taxonomy): Eukaryota > Viridiplantae > Streptophyta > Magnoliopsida > Asterales > Asteraceae > Saussurea > Saussurea involucrata. Next base: position 171,407,877 of record CM066322.1, read on the forward strand.
CCGGCTAACTTCCCTCACCTCTTTCCACCTAGACACGCGTTAACAAACGTCAAAAGGAAGTCCCAACCCAAACTACGATTACTAACTTACCAAAACTAAACATTCCAGCTTTCTATCTAAAAACACAGGTCTGTTCGGGACCTGTTTTACCCCCTTAAAACTGATAATTCCAGAAACCAAAAACCATAATCACAAAGTCCCATGTCTTAGGGTTCCAGGGACATATCGCACGCGTTCTAACGATGTTCCTAGCCTCCTATATGAATTTTACAAAATCGCCTCGCAGAACAGCGAAAAACAGGACCTGTCAGTACAAAACGACAATTTGACACTAGCTATGGTCTGAAAGGATTTTTCCGTAAAACATATGAAACTTACTAGACTCAGAATGGGAGATTTTGGCACTGATTTCACCCCAATACGATGTTCCTAGAATAAGTTATGGCTTTTACAAAACAGTGGCAGAAACTATATATTTCACATGAAATGATAACTATTGATTATTAATCCATTACGTCATGGCTTAACCCAAACAGACCCGGAAAGCCCAAAAACTTACTGGAACAGGGCTATACTAAGCTGGACAACAACCGTGCACCACCCACTGCCGCCTCCGGCGGCGGTGGTGGTTGGCGGCGGCGACGGTGGTTACGGTAACACCCTCCGGCGAAACCTCCCAACATCACCCACCCCGACTCACCCGCAACCTCACACCCGCACACACCCACACACCTGCACACACCCGCACCCCCCCTGCCGCCACCATGGCGGCGTGCAGCGGCGGCCCCACCACCGGCAGCCGTGGCTGCGGCGGTGGTGGTGGCGGTTTACGGCGTTTCTTTGACAAACGACAACAACAAACGAGAAAATAGACGAACCTACCTCGACGAACCTTTCTTCCTCCTCTTTTCCGACCACACCCGCCGATGATTCCCTCACGCCGGCGATCACCTTCTTCCTCCTCTCGACTCTCGCTCTCTTTCTCTCTCGGCCGAACACAACAAGGGGAGGGAGAAACAACTTTTAGGGTTGGCTAAACTAATGGGAAGGAGAAGAAAACGTGCAAGGGGAGGGGGGGGGGGGGGTCGGTTCTAGGGCCTAACCCATGCAAGTTTGGTCCTTGCCCCACCTTAGCCCCTCAACTAATCTCCAACACGCAACCTACCCACAATGACCCTATGTTAACAAAACGGTCCGACTCGACTAACCCCGCTAACGGAACCCACGATAAACATCAAAGCTTTTCTAACAAAAAGGAATTAAATAAAATACGTACCGGGATACGGGCTTTACAACTCTCCCCCGCTTGAATTAGACTTCGTCCTCGAAGTCTTGACCGACGAAAAACTCGGGATAACTCTCGCGCATCTCCGCTTCGGGCTCCCACGTCCACTCTGAACCCTTCTGGTGCTGCCACTGGACTTTCACCAGTCCAATGATCTTGTTGCGCAGGTTTTTCGTCTTCCTCTCGATGATAGCTATCGGTTTCTCCACATAGTTGAGCCTCTCATCAATCTGGATATCCTCGAGAGGAATCACGGCAGACTCGTCCACTACTCACTTCCGCAATTGAGAAACGTGGAAGGTGTTGTGAATCAAGCTCAGTTCATCAGGTAGTTCTAAACGGTAAGCTACCTTCCCCACACGCGCGATAACTTTGTAAGGTCCGATGTAACGGGGCCCTAACTTTCCCCGCTTGCGGAACCGAATTACCCCTTTCCAGGGTGACACCTTCAGAAGAACATAATCCCCGACCTGAAATTCTAAGTCCGACCGCCTCTTATCGGCGTAGCTCTTTTGCCGACTCTGGGCAGTAACTAACCGATCTCGTACCAACTGAATCATCTGAGTCGTTTTCAACACGACTTCGGTGCTCCCTAATACACGGTGACCAACCTCGCCCCAGCAAATGGGCGTCCGGCACTTCCTCCCATACAACATCTCGTACGGCGGCATGCCGATACTGGAATGGAAGCTGTTGTTGTAGGAGAACTCAGCTAACGGAAGATACTGATCCCAACTACCCCAAAGTCAATAACACATGCTCGCAGCATGTCCTCGAGTGTCTGAATAGTACGCTCACTCTGTCCATCAGTCTGTGGATGAAAAGCTGTGCTAAAATGCAATCGTGTGCCCATCTCACTCTGAAACCTCTCCCAAAACCGGGAAGTAAAACGAGTATCTCGATCCGAGACAATCGAGACTGGCACCCCGTGCCTAGTCACAATCTCCCGGATAAAAATCTCCGCGAGCTTCTACGCCGAGGAGCTCTCTCTGATCGCCAAGAAGTGAGCGCTCTTAGTCAGACGATCCACAATTACCCAGATAGCATCATTCCCTCGCTGAGTCCTGGGAAGTTTAGTGATGAAATCCATCGTGATTTGCTCCCACTTCCACACCGGAATTTCCAACGGTTGTAACTTCCCATGCGGTCGTTGATGTTCCGCCTTGACTTTCCGACAGGTCAAGCATACCTCAACACATTTGGCAACATCCCGTTTCATGCCGGGCCACCAATAATCTTCTCGCAAGTCTCTGTACATCTTTGTAGCTCCCGGGTGAATCGAAAACTTGGACTTATGCGCCTCGTCCAATAGTATATGTCGGTTCCCACCGGTGAATGGAACCCAAACTCTACCGTGCCGAGTCAACAACCCTCGACTATCACGGACAAAATTCGGGATTTCCCCCGAAACTCTTTCACGTTTTGCATTTTCCTCCAAAACGGCGACCTCCTGAGCGCTTCCTATCGACTCCAGGATAGGTGTAACCACTGTCAATCGCTGACACAAACCCCTCAATGGTTCACCGACCGGATGTCGGCTAAGTGCATCCGCGACCACATTTGCTTTTCCCGGGTGGTAAAGTATCTCGTAATCATAATCTTTAACCACATCGAGCCACCTTCGCTGATGCATATTGAGGTTCTGCTGATCCATCAAGTACTTGAGGCTCTTATGATCCGTGTAGATCATACACTTGACGCCATAGAGATAGTGCCTCCAAATTTTTAGGGCAAACACCACCGCTCCCAACTCCAGGTCATGAGTCGGGTAGTTCGCTTCATGAGGCTTCAGCTGCCTCGAAGCGTAGGCTATGACCTTGTCGCGCTGCATAAGCACGGCACTCAGACCTTGGTGTGAGGCGTCACAGTACACCACCAAGTCCTCCATGCCCTCGGGCAAAGTTAACACAGGAGCCTCGCACAAACGCCTGCGTAGCTCCTCGAAAGCCTTCTGCTGCTCCTCACCCCAACTGAAAGCCGCAGATTTCTTCATCAATCGTGTCATAGGCAACGCGATCTTGGAGAAATCTTGGATAAACCTTCGGTAATATCCTGCCAACCCTAGAAAACTTCGCACCTCGGTGGGAGTCTTCGGCACTTCCCACCGCATCACCGCTGAAATCTTTGCTGGGTCGACCATAATACCATCCTGATTCACGACATGTCCTAAAAATTGGACCTCTCGTAACCAGAATTCGCACTTGGAAAACTTAGCGTACAACTTCTCTCGCCTCAAAACCTCCAAAACCTCTGGTAGATGCGCCTCGTGCTCTTCCTTGGACTTCGAATACACCAGGATATCGTCGATGAACACAATCACCGATCGGTCCAACATCGGACTACACACTCGGTTCATGAGGTCCATGAACGCTGCACGTGCATTGGTAAGTCCAAAAGGCATCACCACAAACTCGTAATGGCCATATCGCGTGTGGAAGGCCGTCTTCTCCGTATCCTCACTCCTTACCCGCATCTGATGGTATCCCGACCTCAAATCAATCTTAGAGAACCACGAGGCTCCCTGAAGCTGGTCGAACAAATCGTCAATCCTTGGCAAAGGATAACGATTCTTTACCGTAAGCTTATTCAGCTCTCGATAGTCTATGCACATTCGCTGAGACCCGTCCTTCTTCTTCACAAATAAGATAGGAGCTCCCCACGGCGAACAGCTCAGTTTAATGAACTCCTTTTCAAGAAGTTCCTGCAACTGGGCGTACAGCTCTTTCATTTCCGGTGGAGCCAGGCGATATGGTGCCTTGGCCACCGGAGCAGCACCCGGAATCAGATCGATCCGAAACTCTACCTGTCGTTCGGGAGGTATCCCCGGTAATTCGTCGGGAAACACGTCAGCAAACTCCCTCACGACTGGCACATCCTTGGCGGTCTTCTTCACTTCGTCAACACGCGTGTCTATCACGTACGCCAAGTATCCCTGCCCACTATGCTGAAGGTATCTCCGAGCCCTCGCAGCTGAACATATTGCCGAAGTCCGTCTAGGTGAGTCTCCCTGGACCAATAGTTCTCCCCCGCTTGGGGTTCGAACTCGCACTTGTTTGTGACGACAAACAAACTCCGCATCAAATGTATCCATCCAATCCATGCCCACAATCACACATAGCTCACGCATAGCAATCGGAATCAGGTCGATGGGAAACCTCACACCCGAGATTTCCAGTGTGCATCCCCGAAACACATCCGTGACCGTCAAGGTCCTATCATCAGCCACCTCAACTACAAGAGGACACCTTAACCGTCCTACAACTCGGCCCAAACTCTCGCTAAAAGCGCGAGACACAAACGAGTGAGTAGCCCCGCTATCAAACATTACAACCGCAGGCACCGAGTTAACTAGGAACGTACCTAACATACAATTTAACAGCATATAAATACATCCGGCATAGAAAGGAAAGACAAAAAGAAAAAGCAAAGGGATGTACCTGTCACCACCTTAGGCGTCGCCTGCGCCTCGTCCACCTTCAGCTGGTGAACTCTACCTCGAGCCGCTTCCGTCCCCGGCTGACCCGCTCGACCATCAGTAATATGCAATGGGGCATTCACAGGCGCCCTCTGTGCCCCACTCCCATCTGCTACCCTCGCACTAGGACAGTTGGCCCTCACGTGACCTGTCTGCTGCAGTTAAAGCAGACCATTAACGGCACTTTACAATCCCGGCTAAAGTGACCGGACTGTCCACACTTAAAACACCCTTCAGATCTCCTTACTCCGGTATCCCTGGGCTTAAACCCGCCACTCCTCGAACCCGCGCGCGAATCTGTGAACTTCGACTTCTTTGGCACCGCAGAGATTGGCGTCACCGCCTGTGCCGCCTTCCTCTTCTTCGCTTGGGTCTCCAACTCAAGTTCCCTCCTACGGGCCGCGTCCATCATCGCAGATAATGAAGCATACTGTGCCGTGCTCACGAATTCCCTAATCTCGGTACGCAACATGTCCTTGTATCGAGACATCTTCATATCTTCCGAGGCGGCATACTGGGGGCAAAACAATGCCATCTCGGTGAACTTCCGATTCATCTCCTTCACCGTCTCTGTTGTTTGCGTGAGCTCCAGGAACTCCTTAGCGATCCGTTCCATCTCCACCGGAGGTACATACTCTGCGCGAAAACGAGTGACAAACTCTTCCCAGGTCAAGGTAGTGCGTTCGGCAGGCGTCAATGCCGTAGCGCACCAGTCCTTCGCGCCGTCACGAAGTAAGTTCACTGCAAAGCGAACCTTCAGATTGTCCGGGCAGCCACTGGTCAGAAAAGCACACTCCATATCGGATATCCATCGCATACTGATGATCGGATTCGGGTCTCCCTTGAACTCAGGCGGAGAATAGGCGGAGAGATCCCGATACTGGAACTCTCGGGTACGGGGCTGTCCCCCTGTAGGCGGTGGAATCGCTGCAATTCGCTCCTCCATCAGAACCACCACCTCATCTCGGATGGCAGTGATAATCTCGGGAATCGCCTCCCCGATCGCGTGTGCTACCTCGGCAGCAATCATCTCTCTAATCTGCTCCTCAGTGATCCCCGCCTCAGTCTGCGGCTCAGCCACGTTGTTTCTTCTAGTGATGGCCATTCTAAGACAAGAAAATACCACGAGTTATTAACACGAATAACTCACCCTACCACGCTCCCGCTCCACTCCTTGGATTCCTTGCGACTTTTCCCGACTCGAGCACGGATCCTGTGCTTCAGATAGTAGGAGCTCTACTACTACCCTTCACACCTATCCTTACTCGTTTCAAGTCCTGACCAGGAGTGTCCAAGTAGTTTCTTACCAACAAATAAACCCATATGCATGTACTAGCATATGCATACACTCTTCCTAGCTCCCTAGGAAAAATCATATCACCCCACTACCCTTGCTAGGACGGAATCCCCACTAACCCTGACGAGTCGCCTCACGAATGCACAGTCGTATACAGTGTAAAACCAGATAGACGTTCGAATAAGAGATTCTATCCTAGAACGGTTGGACTCAAACAAGAGTTGCGCAATAGAACTAAATCAAGCATTCTAAGGCTATTCGGTTCCTACTACCACTACAAGGAGAATGAGCTTTAGAGAAGAAACTTTTAGAGAAGGTTATGATAGTGTATCTAAAGATATGTTTTAGAGAAGGAATTATATGACAAAAATGAGAAAGGTAACTAAATGTAGGAAGATATTTAGAGAAGGATTTGCCAAGCAAATTAGACTATATGAAAAATGTCTCTAAAAGTTTTAGAGACGCTTTTAAAATAAAACCTCTCTAAAAAATTGGAATAGGATTTAGTAACACTTTCTAAAGCGTCTCAAAAGATGAGTTTTTTATTTATATAATTTTACAAATATTTAGATACTTTTTAAGAAGCGTATCTAAAACATTTATTGGTAAAAATAAAATTAAAATAACTCATCAGAAATAAGAGCCCTAAACGTTTCACGGTCTGTTTATCCCTCAAATCGCCGCCTCGTTGCTTGATCACAACTCTAATCGTCGTGCAAACTCTCCGTCCCTCAAATCGCCGCCTCGTTGCTTGATCATAACATTGCAGTTCTCAACTCGACCGTTTGATTATTGTGATTGTGAGTTTATTTCCCTTGTTTTTAACTCATTGTGATTGATTTTAGATTACGCGTTCAAAGCAAGTTCAAATCATCGTTCAGTTGGTTGTAGGTACGATTACTTTCTTCGATTTCAAAAGTAATCGAACTGTGAAATCCTATTTTTCTATCGATTACTGTCTTCGATTTCAAAACCCCTAATATAAGTCGTTGAGTGTTTTTCAGTTTAACCTAACTGTGGAATCCTATTTTTCTTGTCACAGTAGACAAGAGCCAAGGAAATGCTATGTTTTATCTTGGTTCCAATATTTAACTAACTACAAATGCTTAGGAGACCTTCAATCAATGTTTGGTTTCAATAGTAGCCATTTCCCGTTTACGACGATTAATCAATAAGTACAAGTTACATTATATATATATATATATATAACCATAACCTATCACAGTCTCATAATTGTTGTAGATTTCACCTAATGGACGGAGTGACACTTTTGTTAGGCCAACAATCATATATCTTTATGGGTGGTAAGTTTTGATATAGTTGTTTGAGCTTTAGATCAGCCCACTTCATTTGTTGTTTTTGTTTTTGACTTGTTGTATCAAACTAATCTTAAGTTAGAAAAATTAAGTACTATATGATATATAGGGTATGTTGTTGTGATCTTGTTTGTAGAATTGCTATGTGTTTGTTTGATTCCCTTCTCATGGATGTCACTTTTCATAAATATTTAAAACAAGCGTTGTTTTTGCTAACTATACTAGCAAGCTAAGCATATATTCAAGCACTTTGCCTAAATGTAACAGTTATATGCTTAATAAATTAGGGTAGAGGTAATTGTAAGCTGTGTTACTCTAGTACTTGGTTGATCACTATATAATGAAATTCCCTCTTAGAATTTATCCCATTGAGCCTAAAAAAAAGGTAGATGTCACCATGGTCCTACAACCATCATCTGGAGGTAAATTATGCAGGAAGTGGTTGTACCAAATATGAGACGTAAAACTTGTTTATTCTTGTCATGTGTACATATCAGAATTACAAGCAGAAGCAAAATAAAAAACCATTTATTTTGAATTTGATAAGTATTATTGAATTTGGCTTTCATCACTTAGGGCACCCCTTTTCGATATTAGAAATGTGTTTCTGTATTCTCAAAGAAAAATTTATAATGATGGAAATTTGTTGGAGTTCATTACAACTGAAATCAGAAAGTTGCATTATAGAGAAAAAGGGGGTTGGGTTAACGACTACTCTCGCTCTTCATATGTAAGTTACGTTTAACGAATTCATTTTTTATGTCTTCATTGTTTTATAAATCACTATGTATATATATTTTTTTTCGTGTCCATAGGAGAGTATGGTAGAGATGAAGCGGCATACCGAATCAACTGAAAACCCGCCGGATGATCTAGAGATTATGCAACAAGTATTAGGTAAAAGACCTGCATATATTCGGGGATGGTCTAGGGTCCCGAGCACTAGGAGTGACGCTACGAGTTCACGACATAGTGCCACTGGTCGATTGAGCCATGCCGAGATGTCTGCGAGACTTGCCTCGACGGAGTCCGAGCTTGCTTCAACCAAATCCGAGCTTGCTTCAACCAAATCCGAGCTCGCCGAGATGAAGGGTGACATGGCCGACCTACGTCTATTGGTGAGGAAGTTTATATCTGGTCAACCGCTTCCTAGTTTTTCAACTTCAGTAGACGTTCAAGACAATGGTTCCGAGACCCGAGATCGTTAAATATTGCACTATGATTTCGTTTGCTTTTTATAAATTTGGATGGATGCGAATTGATTGAACGTTTGGTTTCTTTTAATAAAAATTATCGTTTTGGGATTTTCAAGAATTTGTTCTTATCAATTTAATATTATTTATTTGTTATATTATAATATATATATATATATATATATATATATATATATATATAATTATATATGAATATGCACCTAAAATAGGGACGAAAATCAATAGAAAATATACTCTTCAGAGAAGGAATTGGATTTTTAAAAGTGTAACTAAAGATGACTTTTAGAGAAGATTTAGAGTTTATGTATCTAAATAGCATGTTTAGAGAAGGTTGTGTTAGCGTAACTAAATGATACTTTTAGAGAAGGTTTTCAAAAAATGTTACTAAAGGCAACATCTTTAGAGAAGCTTTTTCATTTCCTTCTCTGAAAGTGTGTTTTTAGTTGCTCTTCCGATCTGTCTTAAAAGCTTAAAAAGCGTCACTAATAATGACTTTTAGAGAAGCTTTTTGAGAAAATTTGACTAACCTTTAGCGAAGCTTTGAAAGTGTATCTAAAGCCCTAGAAAAGTGTCTCTAAAGGCAACATCTTTAGAGAAGCTTTAAAAGTGTATCTAAAACCTTTACCTACAGTTACATAGAGAAGCTTTTTGACGGAAATGAAAAGCTTCTCTAAAGGCTTTAGAGAAGCTTTGAAGGCTTTTAAATACAAAATAAAACCTTCCCTGAAGGTAATTTCTCTTGTAGTGTACATACAACCTATAGTGCATTCACGTAACAACCTATCAAGGCTAGCATGAATTCCTATTAGCAAGCAACAAACATACAGTACCATGTAATCCACACAAGCAATCTAGCATGCATACTCTATGATCTAGAAAGCGATAAAAACACTAAGTACTGTACCTTCCCACTTAGCATCGGCTGACTGTACACACTGCGCCCTCGATCACCGTTTCTCGAACGGGTTTTCCCTTTTTCTTTTATTTTAAAAGATTTTAGTAAAAGAATTTAAAAAATTTCACAACCGCAACTTGAGACCAAACACCGAGATGTGTTTGATTCACTCAAGCTGTGCTCTGATACCAAGTTGTAACGTCCCAAAAATTACAAGGAATTTTTTTTTAAATAATGCATTTCATTATAGTCAAACCATAAATTAACAAATCCCATTACAAATAAAACTAAACGTCGTTAATTTAAACCGTCAAATAAAATTCATGCAGCGGAAAAATTATAAAATTAAATCCCGACATTTAAAAGTGAAACTTGAACAGCCTTCGCCTTGCGCTAGTGTGTACCGTCACGCTCGACTGCTACTCGCACCTGAAATCATAAGATATTGGGAAGGGGTAAGCACGAAGCTTAGTGAATTCTACCACCTACGCAGGTAGCAATCACACATATATCGCCCCTACTCGCAAGTAGGCAAACAACAGCGCAATTACAAGTATAATAACATATCAAAGTTTAAACATGTAATCACATACCTCGGTCCCACCGAGCCCTCGGTCCCACCGAGCCCTCGGTCCCACCGAGCCCTCGGTCCCACCGAGTTCACATTATTTGATATCCGTACTAGCTCAGTCCCACCGAGCCCCTCAGTCCCACCGAGGTGTACAGGAAACACACACAATACACATATTATATAATTTACAACTAGCTATCACACCACAACTAGTTCACGTAAGCATACAATAACACGCAGAACCAAACACAACATATATGTAACTCCTAGTCTACGCAGTGAGAGAACTCACCTCAAAGTAACGCAAGCCTTCGTGATCAGCAACACCAACCGGCTAACTTCCCTCACCTCTTTCCACCTAGACACGCGTTAACAAACGTCAAAAGGAAGTCCCAACCCAAACTACGATTTCTAACTTACCAAAACTAAACATTCCAGCTTTCTATCTAAAAACACAGGTCTGTTCGGGACCTGTTTTACCCCCTTAAAACTGATAATTCCAGAAACTAAAAACCATAATCACAAAGTCCCATGTCTTAGGGTTCCAGGGACATATCGCACGCGTTCTAACGATGTTCCTAGCCTCCTATATGAATTTTACAAAATCGCCTCGCAGAACAGCGAAAAACAGGACCTGTCAGTACAAAACGACAATTTGACACCAGCTATGGTCCGAACTGATTTTTCTGTAAAACATACGAAACTTACTAGACTCAGAATGGGAGATTTTGGCACTGATTTCACCCCAATACGATGTTCCTAGAATAAGTTATGGCTTTTACAAAACAGTGGCAGAAACTATATATTTCACATGAAATGATAACTATTGATTATTAATCCATTACGTCATGGCTTAACCCAAACAGACCCGGAAAGCCCAAAAACTTACTGGAACAGGGCTATACTAAGCTGGACAACAACCGTGCACCACCCACTTCCGCATCCGGCGGCGGTGGTGGTTGGCGGCGGCGACGGTGGTTACGGTAACACCCTCCGGCGAAACCTCCCAACATCACCCACCCCGACTCACCCGCAACCTCACACCGGCACACACCCACACACCGGCACACACCCGCACCCCCCCTGCCGCCACCACGGCGGCGTGCAGCGGCGACCCACCGCCGGTAGCCGTGGCTGCGGTGGTGGTGGTGGCGGTTTACGGCGTTTCTTTGACAAACGACAACAACAAACGAGAAAATAGACGAACCTACCTCGACGAACCCTTCTTCCTCCTCTTTTCCGACCACACCCGCTGATGATTCCCTCACGCCGGCGATCACCTTCTTCCTCCTCTCAACTCTCGCTCTCTTTCTCTCTCGGCCGAACACAACAAGGGGAGGGAGAAACAACTTTTAGGGTTGGCTAAACTAATGGGAAGGAGAAGAAAACGTGCAAGGGGAGGGGGGGGGGTCGGTTCTAGGGCCTAACCCATGCAAGTTTGGGCCTTGCCCCACTTTTGCCCCTCAACTAATCTCCAACACGCAACCTACCCACAATGACCCTATGTTAACAAAACGGTCCGACTCGACTAACCCCGCTAACGGAACCCACGATAAACATCAAAGCTTTTCTAACAAAAAGGAATTAAATAAAATACGTACCGGGATACGGGCTTTACACCAAACTTCAGCTCTACCCTTGAGTGAGAAGCTGAACAGTCTTAGCTTGATGGCATTTTCCTCCATCCCATTGATCTTGAACGTGTTGCAAATCCGTTCAAATCCACGAAGGTGGGCATGGGGATCTTTAGTAGGTGTTCCCCCGAACTGATTCTGCTGTACCATGACGATGGTACTCGGCTTAATTTTGAAGTAATTTGCTGCAGTAGCGGGTGGTTGGATGCCTATCCGTGCGGTTTCCACGTTTGGATTGGCAAATGACCACATCGGAACTCTCGCCGGAGGAGGCGGAGGATTGTTGCGAGGAGGTGCTTCGTCGCCCATCTTTAATTGTCTTTAGGCTTTGGATGCTTTGCGTATTCGGCGGACGGTTCTCTTGATCTCCGGATCAAGTTGTTCGATTTTCTTCCCTCGGGTCGTCCTTGGCATACACCAAGTAGTACCTGAAAAGAATGTAAGCAAAGTTAGTAATCCAGAAATTGAAAGTGGTGGAACATAATAAAAAAATGTTCAATGTAATAGCGCTTATAGCTGGTAGTGCTATCAGTTGCAACTAGTTCCCCGGCAACGGCGCCAAAAACTTGATAGGGCGGGTATCACCCCCCCTAAATCTTACCGCAAGTGTACGGGTCGAAGTCAAGTAATAGTACTAGAAAGTACGAGTATCGAATAACGGGGAACTAGGAACTAAGTATCACAATTACTACAATTGCTATTAACTGAACTGTCGAAATTTAGAGATGGTTGGTATTAAACTAATTAATTGCAATAAGAAAATCACAAATGGAACAGTAGACAACTTGAGGAAAATTCGATAGAGAAAACAGTTGAGGGTTGGAAATCCTTAGGTTTTCACATTCGAAAATCTGACTTAAAACAATTACCAGTTAATCCCCTTAATGAATACCCAATCTCTAAAATCACCGTTGTTCTCTTTCGAGCAACATCGGGTTTTATTTTGAAAAGGACAAGTTTTATCTTTCGATCTCAACCTATGGATTTCAAAACACATTAAGTGCAAGATTCATGTTTGAACGGATAGATTTAATCTCTCGATCTCAACCTAAATGGTTCACTTAGGACTAAGGCGTATTCGGTATACCTCTATCACCAAATTCTCGCCTTAGGCATGCAATTCCTGGTTCTATCTAACAGTTAATTTTATCGAACTCAACTGGAAGCAACAAAACAATTGAAAGCTAGCTAAACTCTCAAAAGCATTAAGAATCAAATTACATGCATTCATTAAAAAGGAAAAACTGATAAAAATCATTCGTCATTCGTCATCCGTTCATATGTTCAAACCTAATTCAATCCAACCCCCAACATCTAAAGATTAGTTCATGATGTTGGGGGACAAAAACATAGGAGAAGAAAAGGAAACAATAAACGAAAACATGGTGAGAGTGATTGTGGTGAATGTGGTAGATGTACTCCCTTCTCCCGGCTCTAATCCGACTCTCGTTGTGAACTTCTCCTCGATCTGTCCTCTATTGCGGCTCCGAAAGCTCCGAAAAGTCTCCAGAAATCGCCCCTAGACTGCTGCCGTTCGTCGTGTCTGAGTTGCGTCGAGAATGACCTAAAAACTGAAAATCGCCAAAGTATAGAATCTGGAACAGAGGGTTACGCGGCTTATCCCGCGGTTTGAAAACTGCGTGGAAAGCCGCGCGTGTTTCGTTTTGGCCTCCGGGTCAGCTTCGGGTCATGGTTCGGGTGCGGGTCTTGGGCTTGGATCTCAGGCTTCCGTTGGGCTTCGTTTTGGCTCTTTTTAGGCTCTTTTTAGCTTCTTTTCTCGATGAACGCTGTCTTTTGGATTACATGTTCATTTCACTAGATAAACCATTAAAAATCCGCTTCTTTGCTTAAATACAAGCCAATCTCATTGGTTTAAGAACCGAAAATAACGCCAAAAAGTGGCGTTATCACAAGGTAGATGCAGTTATGTATACGAGAGGATATGAAGGCAAGTTCGAATTGTGTGAATGATCAGGAGAGATCTGGTCTGCAGTGTGATGTTATGGGCAAAGAGTGTACGGATGTGTAGTGATAGTAATTGTCAAGCTAAATGTGTCGGCTAGTGTCGTAGTGATGTGATGTGAGAAAGAGAGGAAGCTTCAGATAGAAGCCTTTTTGGGGGTTTTGGAGGAGGTGTGCGATTTGTTAACCAGGGTGTTGGAGCACGTAGGGTGTAAGTTGACGTTGTGGTATGATTATGTTCGGGATAAAATGACGGAGTAGCGGTGGGTGGTTACCCAAAGGAGAAACCAAGCGTTTGTGGTTGTAAGAGTCGCTAAGTAAGCATATTTTGGGATCACTTGAAGTTTAAAGAAGATGATGAGGGGTTAGTCAAAATGTGGTGGAGTAGATGCGAAATCTGTAAAGAATGTGAGTTGTTGCTTATGAGTGAAAGAATTGTCAGAGAAAATAAAAGTTGGAGACTAAAGAATGTGTAGTGACATCGATCACTGGTGTCATTTCAAGACGACTTGGGAGAATGCCTTAAGTAGGGACCTTGGTGCAACTGTTTAGTCATGTAAGTAATGAGAAAGTGAGGTCAACATGTAGAAAGGTCGGAAGAAAGGGACAAGTGATGTTTGGTGAGCAGTGCTCCACGCTAACGTGGGGAAGTGAAGATAGCATGTTGAATTAAGTGAGTAATTTGGAAGTAGTACACGTGGCGGTAATGCCAAAAGGTGCAGTGTTGTGTAGATTGTCATTGATAAGTGTGCGAACTTTTGGGAAAGAGTATTGAGGAAGGGAATTGTGTATGATGTTGTGCAGGAAAGAAGTGGATGAGACAACTGAACGAGTAAGTTAGTAACTTTGTGAGAAAGGTTTAAACGAACTGATCATGTAGTGAGTAAGCTAGTGAGAATAGTATGGTGTGACCATGGTTACTCCTCCCAGTTGGGCGAGGATAACCGGAGTTATGTTATTATGCTTGAACCAACGTAGCAATCAGCGAGGAGTGGTTGTGTTTCAGGATAAGTTTAATTCGAGTAGGGACAGTAGCCTACAAGTTAGAGAACCGTAAGAACTGAAGGGAATACACCTAATGTTCCACGTTGCGAATTTGGGTGGTTGTCTGAGTCAAGAGTGGCTTTACCTTGGGGGAGGTGTCAATATTGTTGTGGGCAAGATACCTACATCTTTTCCCAATAAGGAATTCCGGGGACGGAATTCTTTTAAGGGGGGAGTGTTGTAACAACCCTAGTTCTAAAAGAAAAGGAAAGATTGGTGACTAATTTGTAAGAAAGGAAAGTTAGTAATGAGGGACTAAATGTCAATTTATGAAAAGTATTTATAGACCCAAATCCCTAGGTCATTTTACTACTGTTCATTTCATCTTGTTGGCGGCTGAAGAGTGAAGTAGAGAAACAGTGAAAGGAAAGCTTGGGCAACGATTTCTTGGTGGAGGGACTATGAATTGGTGAGTAATCCTTCATTTCAATGTTAATTTTCGCTTAATATATATAGCTAGATATGTTGGATTTCTAGTTGTTCTCGAGGATATAGCTGTGTCAACATTCAGAACACTCTGGGGGATTTTATCCCATTAATCGGAGTGCTAATCGGTTGGAATCATTATGATTAAAGGGAGTTAACTGGTTAAGAAGTAGTATGAATCAAGCCTGTGTAAGAATGTTGTATTAAGATCTCATAAAATAAGATCGATTAATGAAACGTTCGGGGTTAACAATTTGTTCGATCGCCTCAAGTTGCGGAACCTGTCTTCCGCAAGTGGTGGATTGCGGAACCCATCTTCCGCAAGTGAGCATTGCGTAACCCATCTTCCGTAAGTGGTGGATTGCGGAACTCAGATAGTTTGGTTTGGGCTTCCGTAACCGAGTATGTTGGGTCGGCTGTAGTCTCAGTCTTGTGAGCCCATCGTGTGTAGAAATTTGTTTAAGGCCATGTGAGCCTAAGGTTTAGAAATTGGGTTTGGTATTTGTATAAGAAACGAGTCACTTTAATTAGTAATGAATAGAGGGTATTATGCGAGACCGGATTAGAAAGATAATTTAGGACCGGACGATGAGTTGTACCTAATAAATTTATAATTTATGCGTTAGGTGCACGGTCGGTTCAAGGCACGAGGTTAGAAAGGAAATTGCTATAAGGTGAGTTCTCTCAACCTTTTTATGACGTACCTTATTTTACTGAAATGGTTTCTTTACGAGCATGAATTGTCGTATAAAAGTATGCATGTTTTCCATGAACTATACGTTTATTTAGCAAATGACATGACTGGTTAAAGCTTGCCTTTATGAGATTTCGAAATGTATATGCATGCTATGTGGAGTCGGTTTACACGGTGGGGTCAGGGTGCTAGGGGATTTGATAATTCCCTGGGCATATGGAGATTAGCTTGTAGGTTGGAATTCGTTTCCTCCTACATGAAGGAACAGGGGGTCCATTTGGACTCCGGTGTAGCCGAGGGGGTGTCCGTTAGGCCCCACTCGTGGTAGCTTATGCGAGCCCTGAACCCTGTGTTTAACCTTGTATGAAGTGAATGTGAAGTTTATGAACTGTTTTCAATGAAATGCTTTTATCCTGTGTAAATGTTTTATGGAGGGAATTCACTAGACCTTTTGGTCTAACCCTCGCTTTTCAAAAACTAAACCATTTTCAGGTAAGCGTGTAGCGGGTTCTTCACATAAGAACTGAGAGTTGGCATGGAGGTTGTGGAGCTTAGGGCAACCCCCAAATTTTGTTTATGACTACTATAGTTATAGTACTCGGCTGTGGATTTAGAGACTTCCGCTGTCATTTTTGTTTAGCATGTATTAGCGATGATGTAAAGAGAAGCTTAATTATGTAATTCGAATACTTATTTTATGGTATTGCATGTTTATGAAAAATGGGACGTTACAGAAGAAGAATGGTTTAGTGGTTTAGTGGGTTTTTTTGTGGATTTTTTTTTTGTAACAATTAGGGTTAATTTTTGTATTTTTATGGGTTACAGAAGGAGAAGAAGAAGAAGAAGGATAAGAAAAAGAAGAAGAAAGGACGAAGAAGAAGAAGAAGAAGAAGAAGAGAGGTTGAAGAAGACTCACCAGGGAAATTGACCATTTTGCCATCGTGTGCCTTGCTCGTGGCCTTTCTTAACGGACCAAAGTGGATGGACGTCAAGGGTATAAAAGTTTAGGGACCTAAAAAAACCAAAAGTGCAAACCACTTGTACCATTTCCGTAATTAGTGAAGCACATGGATGAAAACCATAAAAACCACCAAACCACGGGGACCAAATCCGTAATTTACTCAATTATTAATTAATTTATATATATAGGGGTTAAATCATGTGAGGACCAAAAATATGTTGAGAACCATGAGGACTAATCTAATCCATAGATTACATTAAATCAAGGGTCATTTAAAAAAGAAGCCTATTTGAAATAAAATGGTGAAATATGGGTATTTTTGTCAAATCATAAGTAAATTGAAAGGTTATTTTGGGCATATCATATTATATTTCATTTTAAAACCTCCAATCATATTATGTCTGGAACATATCAAGGACAAATCTAGAGCATCTTCATCACCGACAACCGTCTCCTACGTCGGCAACCACTTCGTCTCCGATGAACACCTCCTCCATCTCATGTCTCTCTATGTTCTCTCTCTCTCTCTTTCTCTCTCTCTACACTAACACCATTAAACCTGTGAAGCTCATGAATTGTCTATCTGTAATGGTGATGAAGGAGGAAAAACTAGGTTAGAAGGAACAGATTCAAAAACCACAGGAAGGAAGAAAAGTGATATCAATGTTGTAGGGAAGGGTTCGTAAAGGGAAACGACTTCTTCCATGGGGAAGATGTGCAACGGAAAAGAGGGGGACAAAGACCGGAAGGAGAGGATGATGTGCGTCGGTTGATGGCGATGATGTGGTGTTGCCGCTAATTGTTTGAAAAAAACAGGGTCGTTGGAATCCAGTTGAAAATTGACGGTTTCAGTTCTTGATGTTGTTAGAGAGTTGTTTCTTGAGCTCCAGATGCCACCAATTCTTGATTATTAGGTTTATGCTCCTCAATTGAATCATCGAAGCAGGCCATGTGAGATGTCTTTGTTCTTGATGATCTACCTTCAAAGCTCGATTTCTCCATTAATGGCTGCAAATTTGCAAACCCGAAATCCTTCGATAACCCCGAATTTCCCCATTAAATTTCTTGTTTTTAGGGCTTTTTCAAGATTGAAAGTTTGTTCTCAGATTTAGTGTTTTTTGTGTTTGCTTTCCCTGATTTTGTGAATCAATGTGTTTTATCTGCTAAATCTGTTTGTTTTTATCTAGTGAATCTGTTTTATCCGGTGAATTCGTTTCATCTTGTGAATCTGTTTCATCTAGTGAATTCGTTTCATTTGGTGAATCTATTTCATCTGGTGAATCTATTTGTTTAATCTGGTGAATCTATGTGTTTCATCTGGTGAATCTATGTGTTTCATCTAGTGAATTGGTTTGTTTCACCTTGTGAATCTGTGTGTTTAATACGGTGAATATGTGGGTTTCATATGGTGAAATAGTTATACTATTCTAGCAACCCTAATATTAATTATCTTATTAAAATATTCAATTTATTTAATTATATTATTAAAGTATTCAATATATGGAAAGTTAGGAGAAGAAAAGTTTGCTTTTGGGGGGCAATAATTAATTTTAGGGGGAAACCATCTATTTAGATATTTCTCTAAATTTAGAGATTTTTACAATCTCTCTTCTCTTTTCTTTATTTTAGCATAGACGATAGCATAGCTGTTGGAGCAACAAAAAATGCTAAAATCCCACCTTAGGCCGTGCGTACCGCCATCGGGTACCACGGCCGGGTTCGAATGCGGGTAGCAGCGGGTAGGGTGGGTTCGTGGTACGGGGGTGGGCGGGTTCCGATCGGGTAGGGGGTAGCGGGTAGGGCGGGTTCGTGAACTAGGTTAGCACCATTCGGGTTCATGGTTTTTGTTGCAGGTTTTGTTGCAGATTTGTGGGTAGCGGGTAGGAGTGGGTTCGGTGAGTTCGTGGGTTGGCGGTACTCCACTTTAGGATAAGGAGGGTAGGAAAGAGAAAAGTTGATGTGGCGCTGAGGTGGCATTCGGGTTCAGTGGGTTCGTGGGTAGGCGGTACTCATGGCCTTAGTATATTTTAGCATAATTGTTGGAGATACTCTTACTAAGTAACATAGTTAAGTGAAGGAACCATAAGTATTAAAAAATAAAAAGTTAAAAACCATTAGTAAAGATAACTTATTTTAAAAACCAAATCCAAAATTTAAGCAAATCATAAAATCGTCAATATAATTTAGTTTTGTATTTATTTCTTATAATTAAATGATATCATCATTTAAAAAAATTCTATGTTCGTCTCAAACGATTAAAATATGAGACAATGGGTGGGATAGAGTTTCTGTTAAATAAAAAGAAATTACTAAATTAATTTATTTTTAATTAGTATTAACTGATGTAAACAAAAAAAAAGAGTAAATTACAAATTTGGCCCCTGTGGTTAATTAAAATTTTGGATTAGGTCCCTCAAAACAATTAACTACGGTCATGGTCATTATGGTTTCACTTTTGTTTTAGATTGAGTCCCTTGCCTTAATTCCACTAACTGATACTCCGTTAAATCAGGGGTAATATTGTCTTTTACAATTTATTTATTTTCCTTTTAAAAATCATGTATGAATATATATTATAATAACTTTCATCATCCCTAACATAAGGTGGATGCTCTCCCCCACCCCGACGACGACCACCCTTTCCCTAAAATGATCTACTTTTCCGACAGCATCGCCACCTATGGTTTCCCCGACGGTTAACCCTTCTCCGACAACTAACTGGTGGTGGTGTAGCTGGTCAGAAGACACTGTGGGAGAAAGATTAATATCACCATTGTCCTTGAACACAAATTCTTACCTTTTCCGGATATCAAACTATTTGGGGGTTAGATTAAAAAACAAAAAAACAATTTTTTTTTGTATCTACATACCACTATTGTCGTTGGATCTTGCTTCTAAAGTGTGAAGACTTGAAGAATTTGCTAAATTCTCACATTTTATTGAAAGCAAAGTAAAAGCTTTTTTATAGCCATTACACAAAAAAGAACAAGAACAAAAAAATCACCTGCACATGATCTGCAAGGTGGGTTCTCCTAAACAACCTAACCAATTGCAAAAAATAAGGACCAAGATAATACCCAATAATAAGAAGATTGAGTTAGAATAACCCCGAACGGGACAGGCGAACTCGGTTGCCCAACATGGCAGAGACAATTCACCGTGCCTACTTGGACCATTTTTTCTTTTATATATAATGGAACCTCCATCAGTTGCAATTTAAAGGGGTTCCACATATTATCACATGATATCGGAGCCAATGACTACCATTCTAGGGACTGGCATGTCTAGCTCCCCTCTCAACACTCTGGGACAATATGTGCCTTTCTAACGTCCATTAGAGGAGGTGTGTTAGAATCTCAGATCGGCTAGACTTTAATCATTCCTCTTCTATATTTTGAGGGAACTGCTCTCCTCATCACCTCTTTTGGAGAATAAATAAGAGGTTTCACATATTCTCTATGGAAAGAAAATAAATGAAAGGAAAGGGAGAGAAAAAATGGGATGGAAAAATAAAAGGAAACCAAACTAAATAAATATTTTTATTTATAATCTTGGAAGAGTTAAAGGAAAAGAAAATAAACAATTTTCAATTTTCTGGATCGAACAGAAACAAAAGGAAATATGTCATTTTTACACACATATCATTTATATTTAACTTTTTAATATTTTCCTTTTTCCGTGTGGTAGTATTTTTGTCATAACAGTTTTTCAAACTTTCTTTTTCTTCCCACATTTGCAAGGACACATAATTTGTTTTCTTTTCATTTTTCTTCTAATATATTTCGAGAACACGTGATTTTTTTGTTTTATTTTCCTTCTTTTTCCGTTCATTTCCTTCTTAAACATGGTTTAAAAAACACAACGTAAATGCATCTTCAACTTTATAACCATTTACTTTTTGCCTTTTTAACATTTAAAAATAGTAATATTAATAATCTATAATACATCGGTTATAATAATTTTTAATAATCAAAGTGTAATTCATATTCTTAATAGAACCTAAACAATGTTATTTACACAATTTTACACATATTTGTGCCACGGCACCCAAGTCCAAAAATGATAATGTATGATGGACAATTATCAATTCCAATTTCTTGTTAGGAAAAAGTGAATACGACGTGTGACAAAAAGTGTTAAAGTTAGAAGGTAAGAATGAATCTGAATCTTTGATCACTTTTAATTTTAAACACAATCCATGATTCAGAATTACACTTGATACGTGAATAGATTGAATACATCTCATTCTAATATACATCTAAATGTAGAGATCTATTCTTATCTTCTTACCTATATTATAATCCATTAATATTAAAACATTTCCAATAACTTTAAAATGATAAAAGTTGATAATACTGAGTTGTAAATGAATAAAAGATTTTGTGAGGAAAATCTTTTTTTTAATGAAGAAAAGATAAGAGAGGTTGTAATTGTCTCCCCTTTGGAGTACCAAAAAAATTCTTCAAAATTAAATTTACGAGGAAAGAGAGTCTACTTTAATTATTTTTTATTTACTTTGAAGGAGATAGAAATAATTTTTTTTAATTTCACAAAAATATTAAATATATTAAGTATTTTAATAACATAATGAGTGAATTATATTGGTGGTCCCTTAGGTTTGTTCAAATTTTGAATTTGGTTTCTAAAACAAAATATATATGTATATCTATATATAATATAAATCAAATACAAACTATGTATTTGTTGCACTTTTTACAAATCAATGTGCATATATGCATAATCTGAGATGCATATATGTATTATCACATATGAATGTATGATCATTATATGTAAATTCTTGCACGTATGCATATGCATATATATAGGGGTTAAATCTAATGAGGACCAAAAAAAGGTTAAGAACTTAAGGACTAATCTAATACATTGATTAATTTTAATCAGTGGTCATTAAAGAAAAAAGGTCATTTGTAATAAAGGGAAAAAGTAAGGGTATTATTGTCAATTTGTGATGACTTTTGAGGGGTATAATAGATATTCATTTACTAAATTCAAATAAATAAAACCCACGGACTGCAAATAAACATTAATAACAACATAATTTCTTCTCATTCATACGATTTCTTTAACCAGATTCATCAGTTTCATCTCCGTGCGATTGATGCAGAATCAATAATGGCAAAAGACAACAAAAATCTTGCTTTGCCGAAGATAAGAATCAAAGGTAAACGACTATTTCACTCAAATCCTTAAACCTTTATCATTTAGGGTTTTATTGTGATTTGAAATTTCACTCAAAACCTTAAACCTTTAACATTTAGGTTTTTATTACGATTTAAAATCGATTTCTTGATATACGGTTGGTAGAAAGAGCGAGAGGTTGGTAGAGAAAACAAATACATCTAGCAATCTTGAAGACGACATCGATAATGCGAAGAAACAAAGTGTGATGTCTAAAAAAGGTATTTTTAGTTTTGATTTATAGTTATAATGTTTAAAGTATTTTACTGTTATTTACCCTGGTCAGATTCATATGGTGAAACACTCTGATCAGATTCATAAGGTGAAACACTCTGATCAGAAACATTACCTTTGCCACAAAATACAAAATGAAGGTGCTCTTATGAATTGAATTGAAGTAGTTTACATCGGCATGGAAGGCGTTGTATGATGTGGTACTACAGGCTTCGTTCAATGTGACTCCTGAGATCGAGAAGACTTTCCGTGAGAAGAGGATGAACAACGAAATCTTCTTCGCTCCATCAAAATAAGAAAGAAAGCTATTTCGATGGAACTTCTAGTTTTTATTTTCTTTTATTATGTTTTTAGAAATAATGGGTTGCTAGGAGTATTATTGATATGATTTCTGGATTATGGATTTTTGCTGTTTCCTTCAATTTTAACTGGTTGTTTTTGGTAATATAACTTTTTTGGTACTATCTTAATCTTTTAGTTTTCCCTTGTTCAACTCCTATTACGTGATACTATATGGTTGCTCAGCTACACATGTTTTGGCTTTCCATGTGTTCAGTTTATCGTGAGAATATGAACTCAATTTTAGGATTTATATCAGCATCATGTTTCACCATATGAAACTCTACTATTATAATATGAACAATCTTACATGAAACAACTAATGGAATAAATCTAAAATCAAATTCTAAAACATAACAGATTAAACGTATAATAACTCAATTTTAGGATTTATAAAGGAAATATATGATGTTTCACCATATGAAACTGACATAACACTTTCTTACATTGTGTTCAACAACAACACACATTACTGGAATTGAAAACATAACATTCACAAAACTTTTGATCTTTCAAACCATACGTTATAAAATCATAACAATCACATAAATAAAAATATGAATAAAACGATCCGAATAAGTTATAAAGTCGATAAAACAAAGGAGAAAGAAAAACATGTTTCAACCATTTGATCCTTTAAATCGTTATTAATAAGATCGAGAAGTACACTACAAAAATAACCAGTATCAGCGAGGGACAAATCCCTCGCTAAAGCTCGAATCCGTCGCTGATGGTTCGCGAGTCAAACGGGCGTAGCTGATGCTATCAGCGACGGATTAGCGATGGACATCAGCGAGATTAAACTCTGTCGATTCCATAAAACTTGAAGAACAGAGAGTTGAGACTTGAGGATGCGATGAGACGATGAGTACGTTAACCTAGAGCAGGAATTATGGAATCTGAATCACCATTTGGGAATTATGGATATTAGATACAAGAGATTGATCCCATAGTTCAATTTGGGAACCATATAATTATAAAAAAAATATTATTATATTTATTACCAAAATGACCATTATACCCATTTTTGTTTAAAATCAGCATTTAATTAAAACCATAAGATTAAAACCTATTTAAGGCTTAAATTAGTCCTCACAGTTCTTAATCTTTTTTTGGTTCTCATTTGATTACCGTCCTATATATATATATATATATAGGACGGCAATCAAATGAGAACCACAAAAAGGTTAAGAACCGTGAGGAGTGATCTAATCCTTAATTTGGTTTTGATCCTAAGGTTTTAATTAAAAGTTGTTTTTAATTAAAAAAATGGCATAATCGTCATTTTGGTAACAAGATTCATCAGATGAAACATACAACTTCAGATTCACCATATGAAACACAATGAGTTTCCAGCCGAAACACAATCCAAATGAAAATCACAGATTCACCATATGAAACACATAGATTCACCATATGAAATACATAATTCACCATATGAAATGAACCATATGAAATACACAATTCACCATATGAAATGCATAATTCACCAGGTGAAACACAGTTTCATCAGGTGAAACACAGATTCTTCATCAGGTGAAACGCAAATTCATCAGGTGAAACACACTTCACCATATGAAACACAAACTCACATGTTATTTCAGCACATGAAATAAAACACAATTTTACTAGAAACCTTCGATTGAAAACCTTCAATATTCAGCGAAACCAAGTCGTCTACGAGCACCAAATCGAAGACCTCGAACAATTCCAGAAACACGTCGCCGATCGCCTCTCTGAACTCTTACCACCCTCATCCCACACCGATGAAGCCGCCGCCGTTGAACTGCCGGAAACCCTATTCTCCGTCGCTTGGTTTCGTCGACTCCTCGACGCATTTCTCTGCTGTGAGGCAGAATTCAAGGCGGTTCAACGGCAAAGCCGCCGCTGCCGCCGCCGTGAAAGATCACGCAACATTCGGGAACCTTAGATCGTTGTCGACGATTGGTAACTGATTAGATTTAGGGAGGAAGAAGGGAGATTACGGGTCCATCAGATACATATTCAAAATATTGAAGATGAAAACATTGAACTGGTTTGAAATGTTATTTGACATCCACAATTTTCTTTTAATTTGATATTAATATAAAATATCTATTATACCCTCTCCATGTACTTGCAAATTGGCAAATCTACCCTTATTTTTTGTTTTTTTTACTAATATACTTTTCTTTTAATAACACTTGATCTATTCTTATCAATGGATTAGATTAGTCCTTAAGTTCTTAACATTTTTTTGGTCATCACTAGATTTAACCCATATATGTATATATATATATATATATATATATATATATATATATATTCATATATATACCGGTGGTCCCGAACTTTTCATTTTCATAACAACCATGGTCCCTCCATTTAAGAACGTTAACCGTTATAAAGGACTAATCGGTATTTAAACAAGATACAAGGACCAAACGTGTAATCTGCTCTTAAATTTGTGATTCACATTTTTTTAATTTTTTATTGAGAAAACTCCAATTTTGGTCCCCGACGTTTGGTGATTTCTTTAAAAGCGAGACATGTGGTTTCATAATTCAAGTTTTGATCCTCATAGTTTGAATTTTACTCTGAAAGTGGGGCTTGGCCACTAACTTCGTTAAAAAGCTCTGTTAGAGTCAGGGGCAAATTCGACCAACTAGGTTTTTGTAACACCCTAAAATCAGGGCTAATTTAAACCTCAAATTATAACAAGATTTAAACATAACTTTCTAAGCTTTTGTACATAAGTGGAGAATTAACCTTGATGTCATAAATACAAACATAGAATTCTTCAAATAACCTATTAATCTAATCATATCACTATAATCAGATTAACTAGATTATTTAAGCAATTTATCAAAATCTCAGCATTAGTTAACTTCTCCGCTAATCCAAAAGCTCTCGTCCCACGTCCCTTTATTTTCCGGAACTAGTACCTGGTAAGAAAACATTATTTGAAACGATTAGGCTAATGCCTAGTGAGAACATTCGGTTTCAAAATAATAATTATAAAATCAATGTAAACAAGGCATAACAAACCTGGTTTACCCTTTTTCTTACCACATGCGTAACCATCCTTTGATAACGGGTTAAACCCGGTTCCATGACTACGATCTGACATTAAGTCAATCATTTCTCATGGTCCAGAGCCACACTACGAATCTTCACAGATTCTAGATTAATGCTCTTATCCAATAAATCGCAATAACACATGCCCATTTATTGGAAAGGAAGTAGAGATTACAATCACTCTTGTTAATCCTTTTTTCTTCCTTAGAAATCGAGAATTCCGAATAAATCTACGTCTATTCCACGATTTCCCAAACACTAGGCCTATGGATCCATTACCTATTTTGTAACGCCCCAAAATCCGGGCCAATTTAAACTTCAAGTTACAACAGGTTATGACAATAAAATTTCAACTTATATAGATAGCAAAAGAATTAACCATCAAGAGTGTAATTACAATACAGGATACTACGAATAACCTATCAATCTAATCATGTCCCCACAATCAGATTAATTGAGTTATCTAAGCTATCCTTCAAAAATCTCTTCTTTAGTAATTGCCACTTCTGCTATTCCAAAAACACTCGTCCCACAACCCTTTATTTGCCCGAGCCTGAACCTGGTAAGAAGACATTATATGAAACGATTAGGCCAACGCCTAGTGAGAGCATTCATTTCAATAATGACATTTGCAAAATCAATGTAAACAAGTTATAACAAACCTGGTTACTCCTTTTCTTACCACACGTATAACTCTATTCCATTATACAATTTTATCCATTCCCATGACTATGACTGACAACAAATCCATCAGCATATCATACCCCAGAGCCACACTACGAATCTTCAAAGATTCTAGATCAATGCTCTCCGCCAATAAATCGCGATTACACACGCCATTTATCAGTAAGGAAGCAGAGATTACAAGTACTTATGTCAACCTCACTCTCTTCCTTAGAAATCAGGAATAACGATTAATACCACACGCCTATTCCATGATTTCGCACACACACTGGAATAACGATTAAACGAGTAATACCACACGCCTATTCCATGTGATTACCGAACTTTAGTGCCTATGGATCCATTACACTTTACTAATGTATATGCATAACAACATAATCCAACTCACATCATATTCTCAAATCTAAGAATACTAGATAACCTATCGTATCTTCATCCTCAAATGTCCCCCCTTCGGCGACTTAGCACGGGGGTTCCCAAAATCTGTAAACTGACTCTTTTTATCCAACTCCCGGTATTCCCCACTCCCGGTGCTCCCATCTCCCGGTATCCCCATCTCCCGATATCCCCACAGTATCGGGACTTCACCGGAACACGTAAGTACCGGGACTCGTCTGTACCGGGACTTGCCTGTACCGGGACTTGCCTGTACCGGGACTACGGACTGCTCATTCAATTTGTCCAGAAATCAATCTAATTCGTCAAGTCATCTTATTTCAAGTCATTCTATTCAGCCATAATCCAATTATACATATATATCAAGATTTAATACAACTTAAAAAGCATTGATTTATACAAAGAACTGAATGAACTCACCTTTGCAGTAAAAGCCTACTTCCTGTGCAAACTAAGAACTTCAATCGAACGATAATGATTCTGCACATTCATCCAAGAATACATATTCTTTCATAATCTAACATCTATACCAGATTTCTCAAACATAACAAACGATTCTTACCAGACCCAGATGAAATCTCGTTTTCTCCTGTTCTTCTTCTGTCTGCTTTAAGACCGACTCCAAACCCCACACACAGATTAGAATGAGATAATATCTTATTCTCTCTAAACTTATCCATACACACTTTCATTACTACAAAACACACCCTCTAGTTCCATTAATCCACAAATGACACCAAACTTCAAACCCTTGTATTTTAACCCTATTGAATTATAAATTACCACATAATTCAAGGTTTGAAACCAAAATACAATTAGATCCCAATTCTCATTAAAATATTAATAACGAAAATTCAGGATGTTACAATACTCCCCAACTTGAAAATGATTTCGTCCCCGAATTATATAGATTCCTCATAGCAACCGTATAAGCGAATTATATTTATACCTTATAAATTCCTCATATCATTTATGAACTTAAGCAAAACCAACCATTTAGAATATTTAGATTTTACTTTATAAAATCCTTCCTTCAAAATTCATCCAAACAGTTCATTATAAAAATACACCTTACCGAAATTTGAAAACATTATAAATATGTAAGGTAAGAATGAACTCACCTGGTAGCGGTAATATCAATATTGCTTTACTTCTAGAGTTGTAAGAACTTCTGTCTCCAACTTCACAATTAACTGAAATATCCAAATACATAATGTACCGGTATTAATCTACTGTTTAGGACCTTTAAAGACTAAAAATCCTGAAATCCTCGTCTCTTATCGCAACTAACTAGCTGCGATAATCCTCATCGCAACAAACAGTATTTGTCGCAACCCACTGTTGCGACACAGTATTCTATCGCAACCGACTGTTGCGATATCTAGCCTTCTCGCAACCAACTGTTGCGATACACCTCATGTCGCAACTAACTGTTGCGACACCAAGAGCTTGTCGCAACCTAAGGTTGCAACACTTATGAATATTGCAAACCTTCATAACTCTCGCAACCAACTACGATGGTATTCAAAACTATCTCAACTAACTGAAATCGTGTAAAATCCAGAAATCTTACATTTTAAGCTATGCAGGTTTCTATAAATTTGTAGATATGTTAAAGACTATTAACATAACAATATTATCAGCTCAGATTATCATATTCTTCAAAATTCAACAAAACCCATTTCTACAATCCATAGAAAACTTCATCTACATAATATGAAGAATTCAAGTAATAAGATTACCTTTGTTTCACAAATTGCTTGTTAAACTTCCAGCTAAAAACAATCTGCTCCTTCTGCTCCTTCTTCTTTTACTTTCTTTCTCAATTCACTCTCTCTCTCTTGGACACCGTAACACACACACACCAAAATGAAAATGAAGTTATCCTTTACCCATTTTGTTATACATAAGGCGGTGGTGGTGACTTAAGTGTCATCACTTTAGCCAAACAAACCTCCTACTTTCATCACATACCAATTTTGATCCCTTATTTTATAAGTTAAAATTAAAGTTTACCCCTTAACTTATTACCCCATAAAACAATTTATAAACTTAATCGGGGATAAACTCTAAAATTAATCCATCATAATATAAATCATAACTTATCAAATAATTATACTTAAATTATTTAATAAACCCAAACATCATCTTTTATAAAAATCGAGATGTTACAATTTTCGTCCTTATTTGCAATTCAGGTGGAAGATCCAACTGATATGCTTGCAATCCAATTCTCTTAGTGATGGTGAAAGGTCCTAGGAAACGAGGACTTAACTTCCCACGTTTACCAAACCTTATCACACCTTTCCATGGGGATACTTTAAGCATCACGCGCTCCCCAACTTGGAATTCTTTTGGTCTTCTTTTTGGATCAGCATAGCTCTTTTATCTATCTTGAGCTGCTTTCATATGCTTCCGAATTTCTTTCACTTTATCCGCTGTTTGTTGCACAAATTCCGGACCAGCAAACTGTTTCTCTCCGACTTCTAACCAACACACCGGAGTTCTACATTTCCGACCATACAATGCTTCGAAAAGTGCTCTTCCAATACTAGAATGATAACTATTGTTATACTCAAATTCCACTAAAGGTAAATGCGTATCCCAGTTACCTCCAAAATCCAACACACACGACCTGAGCATGTCTTCCAAAGTTTGAATGGTCCTTTCGCTTTGCCCATCAGTTTGCGGATGATAAGCAGTGCTCAAATTAACTTTCGTACCCAATTCTTCTTGTAGTGATTGCCAAAATCTTGAGGTAAACCGACTATCGCGATCCGACACTATAGACATCGGTATACCATGCCTTGACACCACTTCATCAATATACAGCTTCGCCAATTTATCAATTGGTGATGCTTCTTTCATAGCAAGAAAATGAGCACTCTTAGTCAAACGATCCACGATTACTCATATTGTGTCGTTACCTTTTTGCGTCTTTGGTAACTTCGTCACAAAATCCATGGTAATCTTGTTCCACTTCCATTCCGGAATCTCCAAAGATTGGAAACTTCCGTAAGGCTTTTGATGTTCCGCTTTCACTAATGAACATGTCGTACACCTTTCTACTATTCGTGCCACATCTACTTTCATAGCTGGCCACCAATAGTGTAGTTTCAAGTCCCTATACATCTTAGTACTCCCAGGATGTATAGAATACTTAGATCTATGGGCGTCTTCGAGAATCAACTCTCGATTTCCTCCAATCTTTGTTACCCAAACACGACCTTGAAACAACTTAATTCCACGTCTATCTTCAGTCAGTTGAAGATGTTGCTTGCTCATCACTTCTTCTTTCAGATTTTCTTCCCGTAAGGCTTCAGCTTGTGCCTCCTTTATCCTTTCCAACAAACTTGACGTCACGTCAATTCTAGCGTTAGTCGTTTTCAAGCACCCACTATATTCTTTCCTACTTAAAGCATCAGCTACAACATTTGCCTTACCGGGATGGTAATGCAATTCACAGTCATAGTCCTTAAGTAATTCTAACCAACGCCTTTGTCTCATGTTCAATTCTTTCTGATCAAAGGCATGCTGTAAGCTCTTATGATCAGTAAATAGAGTACACTTTGTTCCATACAGATAATGACGCCATAGCTTCAAAGCAAATACAACCGCTGCTAATTCCAAATCATGAGTAGGATAATTCTTCTCATGTTCTTTAAGTTGTCTTGATGCATAAGCAATCACTTTGCCGCGTTGCATCAATACACAACCTAGACCCATCTTTGACGCATCGCTATATACAACCAAATCCTCTGTTCCTTTTGTTCATGCAAGAATAGGAGCTTCACACAACTTCTGACGTAAAGTGCTGAAAGCTGACTCTTGCTTTTCAGTCCAAACAAACTTTACATTCTTCCTAGTCAACACGGTCAAAGCAGAAGCAATCTTTGAGAAGTCTTTAATAAACCTCCGATAGTAAACTGCTAGACCCAAGAAACTTCTTATTTCAGACGCGCTCTTCGGTGTCTCCCAATTCGTCATTGCTTCGATCTTTGTTGGATCTACTTTGACTCCATCCGAAGTGATTACATGGCCTAGAAATTGTACCTCTTTTAACCAAAATTCACATTTCGAAAACTTTGCGTATAGTTTCTCTTTTCTCAACACTTCTAAGACTTCACGAAGATGCTGTTCATGGTCTTCTTCAGTCTTCGAATAGACAAGTATGTCATCAATGAATACAATGACAAACTTGTCCAAAAATGGTCGACATACTCGGTTCATCAGATCCATGAACACTGCAGGAGCATTTGTCAACCCGAATGGCATCACAAGAAATTCATAATGCCCATATCTTGTTCTAAACGCTGTTTTTGGAATATCTTCATCTCGTACCCGCACTTGATGGTATCCTGATCTTAAATCGATCTTCGAAAAGCATCCCGCACCTTGGAGTTGATCAAATAAGTCATCAATACTTGGAAGCGGATACTTGTTCTTAATGGTCACCTTATTCAGCTCCCGATAATCAATACACATCCGCATGGTGCCATCCTTCTTCTTAACAAATAAAACCGGAGCTCCCTACGGTGAAGAACTCGGTCTAACAAAACCCTTATCCATCAACTCCTGAAGCTGAGTCATCATCTCTTTCATTTCGGCCGGTGCTAAACGATACAGAGCTCGCGCTATTGGCGCCGATCCAGGGATAAGGTCAATACGAAACTCAACCTACCGTTCAGTCGGTAGGCCGGGAAGATCATCTGGAAATACGTTCGGGAATTCACGTACCACCTTAATATCTTCCACTTGCTTCTTTTCTGACTTTCCATCTAAAACGTATGCTAGATAGGATGAACATCCTTTCAACAAGTACTTACGCGCTTTTGCAATAGAAATTAACGAAACTTCCCCTTTTTGCTTTTCCCCAAAGATGAATACATCATCCTTATCAGCCATCGGAATCCGGATTAATTTCTTTGCACAAAATATCTCTGCCTGGTTGACTGTCAGCCAGTCCATACCCACAATTACATCGAATCCCCCAATTTCCATCAACAACAAGTCGATCAAAAATTTTGTTTCCTCTAATGAAATAAAACAACCCTCAAGTCTTTCACGAACCAAGACTTGACCCTTGTCAGTTACCTCAACTACTAAGGCATCATCCAAAGTAGTAACAGGCATAGCTAACTTGTGAAAGAACGACTTGGACACAAATGAAAAATTTGCACCACAGTCAAATAAAATACGAGCAGGAAGGGAATTAACGAGAAATGTACCCGAGACGACATCTTTCGATTCTTTAGCCTCATCCGCTGTCATCTGAAATGCTCGACCCGTTGGCTTTGGAACATTTGGTTTCTTGTTTTGATCGCCGTCCTTTTTCAACTTTGGACACTCCCGATGAAAATAACCCGGTTGTTTACATTCATAACATGTTAATCCTTGTACAGGACAGTTGTTCGCCATATGCCCACTTTTACCACATCTAAAACATTCCAATGCTGTCACCCGACACGGTCCATAGTGCTTACTCCTACACTTTGGACACCAATTCGGCTCGCGGCACGATTCATAACGAACACTTTTACCAGCTGCCTTTGATTTCTGAGAAGACTCTGAACGGCCCTCCCATTTTCGTTTTCCTCCAACTTGGGTCTTTTCTTCTTTATCTTTGGTATAAACTTCTTCCATCACTTTAGCTTCCTCTATTGTCTCCCTCAGCGTTAAAGCCTTAGCATTTCGTACACGACACATCATATCTGCTGGCAAACCTTTCAAATATGCTTTTATCTTTTCTTTCTCAGTCGGAGCCACATGCCCCACCAAGTTTAACTTCTCCATAAAAGTTTCAGTATACTTCCTAACCGACATATTACCCTTCTTAAGAGTCCGAAACTCTTCTTCAATTCTATCCATCTCATTTTCATTGCAGTACTCTTCCAGAACCTTCTTCTTGAATGACTCCCAAGTCATAGCAGTCAAGACTGGAGCCGAGATTGTAGCTGTCACAACATTCCACCAGGTCAACGCATTACCTTTTAACATTTGAGATGCAAATCTAACTTTTAACTTTTCATCACATTCACAAGCTCTAAAAACTTGTTCCATTTCCCTGAGCCAATTCATGCAGGCTACTGGATTATCTGCTCCTTTAAACTCTGGTGGTTTACAACTTAGGAACGTTTTGTATGAGCAGATTCTTTCAACTCTCTTTTCTGCCTCTAACCCAGGGTTACCAACTGGATTTATTACCCCAGTATTAGTTCCCGTTTGACGTAGCTCCGTACTTCTATCGTTCAGTGCTTTCATAAACATTTCGGCTTGTTTTTCCATCGTCGTATTCATCATTCTTGTCATGTTTTCTATCATACGCGACTCCACCGTCGACTCTGGCGTTTCTTGGGAGGCAGTACTGGTACCCGTTCTAGGTACCTGTCTATCAGCTCCTCCCAGGAACTGTAATCGCGGAGGACTTTCATGAGTTTCACTAGATCCATGTCGCTTTTCTCCTGACCAATCCATTCTGGTCCTATCCATTGAAGAAATAGGAGACATTGGTGGCGTATTCACCATCGTTCTGGTATAACACAAGAAATAACCATAAGAAATGGTTACACATATCTAGACATACGAAACGTACTTTACCGATCATTAGTCACTGTAACAATTTAGAAACAAATATACTTATGTAACAATATATCCATAATGACAGTAGCTAATTGAAATTGCGAACATACTATACATAAGAATCCTCGTTACCATCGTTACAGTACTAATTTCACGTATTTTCGTTGACTCTAAGACTATCCCGTCTTAGCACCTCTACCCATCTCACAAATCATAACTTAGTTCATCACAGCTTAAGTCTAGGTATCTCACTTAGCATACCTAGTTCACTTAAACTAATGCTCTGATACCATATTGTAACACCCTAAAATCAGGGCTAATTTAAACCTCAAATTATAACAAGATTTAAACATAACTTTCTAAGCTTTTATACATAAGTGGAGAATTAACCTTGATACCATAAATACAAACATAGAATTCTTCAAATAACCTATTAATCTAATCATATCACTATAATCAGATTAACTAGATTATTTAAGCAATCTATCAAAATCTCAGCATTAGTTAACTTCTCCGCTAATCCAAAAGCTCTCGTCCCACATCCCTTTTATTTTCCTGAACTAGTACCTAGTAAGAAAACATTATTTGAAACGATTAGGCTAATGTCTAGTGAGAACATTCGGTTTCAAAATAATAATTATAAAATCAATGTAAATAAGGCATAACAAACCTGGTTTACCCTTTTTCTTACCACATGCGTAACCATCCTTTGATAACGGGTTAAACCCGGTTCCATGACTACGATCTGACATTAAGTCAATCGTTTCTCATGGTCCAGAGCCACACTACGAATCTTCACAGATTCTAGATTAATGCTCTTATCCAATAAATCGCAATAACACATGCCCATTTATTGGAAAGGAAATAGAGATTACAATCACTCTTGTCAATCCCTTTTTCTTCCTTAGAAATCGAGAATTCCGAATAAATCTACGTCTATTCCACGATTTCCCAAACACTAGGCCTATGGATCCATTACCTATTTGTACTCGTACAGGTATTTACTTAAATATAGATTCCTCATAGCAACCGTATAAGCGAATTATATTTATACCTTATAAATTCCTCATATCATTTATGAACTTAAGCAAAACCAACCATTTAGAATATTTAGATTTTACTTTATAAAATCCTTCCTTCAAAATTCATCCAAACAGTTCATTATAAAAATACACCTTACCGAAATTTGAAAACATTATAAATATGTAAGGTAAGAATGAACTCACCTGGTAGCGGTAATATCAATAATGCTTTACTTCTAGAGTTGTAAGAACTTCTGTCTCCAACTTCACAATTAACTGAAATATCCAAATACATAATGTACCGGTATTAATCTACTGTTTAGGACCTTTAAAGACTAAAAATCCTGAAATCCTCGTCTCTTATCGCAACTAACTAGCTGCGATAATCCTCATCGCAACAAATAGTATTTGTCGCAACCCACTGTTGCGACACAGTATTCTATCGCAGCCCACTATTGCGATATCTAGCCTTCTCGCAACCAACTGTTGCGATATACCTCATGTCGCAACTAACTGTTGCGACACCAAGAGCTTGTCGCAACCTAAGGTTGCGACACTTATGAATATTGCAAACCTTCATAAGTCTCGCAACCAACTACGATGGTATTCAAAACTATCTCAACTAACTGAAATCGTATAAAATCCAGAAATCTTACATTTTAAGCTATGCATGTTTCTATAAATTTGCAGATATGTTAAAGACTATTAACATAACCATATTATCAGCTCAGATTATCATATTCTTCAAAATTCAACAAAACCCATTTCTACAATCCATAGAAAACTTCATCTACATAATATGAAGAATTCAAGTAATAAGATTACCTTTGTTTCACAAATTGCTTGTTAAACTTCCAGCTGAAAACAATCTGCTCCTTCTTCTTTTACTTTCTTTCTCAATTCACTCTCTCTCTCTCTCTTGGACACCGTAACACACACACACACACCAAAATGAAAATGAAGTTATCCTTTACCCATTTTGTTATACATAAGGCGGTGGTGGTGACTTAAGTGTCATCACTTTAGCCAAACAAACCTCCTACTTTCATCACATACCAATTTTGATCCCTTATTTTATAAGTTAAAATTAAAGTTTACCCCTTAACTTATTACCCCATAAAACAATTAATAAACTTAATCGGGGATAAACTCTAAAATTAATCCATCATAATATAAATCATAACTTATCAAATAATTATACTTATATTATGTTGGTGCAAGTGTACCACATCTCTATATATTTATATATATTTATTTTGATGATTACAAACACACCGCATTATTGTTTATCTAACAATTTAATCCAAGTGTGCAGTTGTTGAAGAACACGAAGATTTAATCTGAAGGGTTCAAGACGGAAGTGTTTACGTCGTCATCATTGTTTATAACTAATAATGATAAACACCCTAAAATAATATACCACTTGGATATTTCTAAAAACCTTTTAAATAAATAAGAAAATTTTGGTTCTAGAAGTATCTGCCATGCGTACTGTTTCTGCAACCTTTTTCTGACGCAGGTATACCGCGAAGGTAGAGCCGGTATACCGCGGGTACATATTGGCCGGTATACCGCGGGTGTTCAGCCGGTATACCGCGGCAGGCTCCGTGTGCATCTCTGATTGGTTGAAAGTCCTTTTTTCTGACGGCGGTATACCGCGAGTCCTAGCCGGTATACCGCGGGTACGTTTTCCAGAAGTCAACTTTGCATGAGAGCCGTTGTGTGTCAGTGTCCTTTTTACTGCACGGTATACCGCGTGCATTTGGCGGTATACCGCGCCTCATGTATCCGTTGGAGATGCTGATATATAAAGAAGCATGCTGGTGATGAAGAAGGTAGACCAGACAATACAGATACAACCAACACCATCACTGCTCATCTGATCTCTCTCATTTTTAATATATATATTTTATAAAACATTTTTTATAAAATATCCAAGTGTGAGATATTATACAAGAGTGATTACCCATTGTGAGTTATACTCCTCTTGTAAGTATTTGAATAACGGGTGTGTGATCCTGTTTATCTCATAGCAGAGGCTTGAGAAACTATTACAAATTCCTTTGTATTTGGTTTGTGTTCTACCGTAAAGAATACATTTATTGGATCGTGTCGAGAAGTGTCTCGGCTGCTGGTTTATCACAGTTGGTGGTAAATCAGTAAATCTCTGTGTCAAGTATCTCTATCCCTTATCTCTTTATTTATTCCGCTGTGCTTTTAATTATATCTGTTTATATAATTGTTGTATATTTATTATTTGTATACTCTGATTTATTTATACTGTTTCTGTACTGTATTTATTTATAAAAGAATTTTTGAAAGTAAAAGATTTTAAATACAACCTTACCCCCCCCCTAGGTTGTCTAACATTTGGTATCAGAGCGGGGCTTTCAAAAATTATCTGTTTAATTTTTTAAAGTTATATCTTTTATTTAATGGCTCAACAAAATGCTTGGTTTTCTAAATCTCTTCTTATTGATTTCGAAAATTTTGATCTTTGGGCAATTTCTTTTGAACGTTATGTTCGTGGGATAAATCAAAATATTTGGGATATTATTATTAAAGGAGATTTCAAACCCACAAAATTTCAAAACAACAAAGTTGTTGAAAAACCTAGCTCGGAATGGTCCGACGAAGATAAGGATAATTGTTGTTTAAATTATGAAGCCAAAAATTTTCTCTTTTCGGTTCTTACTAACGATGATATTGAGCGTGTTTATCTCTTTGAAACTGCTCGTGATATTTGGGAGAACTTGAACATCACCTATGGTGAAAACTCAAAAGAAAAGAGAGACGAAACCCGAGATCAAAGAAATGAAGAAACGTGTCTCATGGCCGACCATGATAATGAGGTATCTTCATCATATTCTTCTAAAAATAATTGTGATAGTAATTATAGTGATAATTATTATAGTGACAATGAAAATAATCTTGACGAATTATATAAATCATTTCATGATATGGCTGCTCTCGCAAATAAATATAAAGATGAAATTTCTAATTTAAAAGAAACCGTATCTATATATAAAAAGGAAATAGATGACGGTAAACAAAAATCTGCTCATGATTTAGATGTTATCACTAAATTAGAAAATAAATTAAGTGAAAAAGATATTTGTAAATCTTGTGTTATTTTAAATGATAAAATTGCATGTTTAGAGAAAAGAACATGTGAAAATATTTTATGTACAAAATGCGATATACTTGAAAATGATAATGCATGTTTAAAAGCTAAATGCGATTTATATGAAAAAGATAATCTGTTAGCTAATGCATTTCAAAATAGCAATGATAAAGTGTTAAAAATGCTAAATATGTCTAATCGCATTAATTGTAGAAAAGGCATTGGTTCTAATACATGTATTGATACGTGATCGTGTATTCAAATTAAAAGGTGTTTTGAACCACCTAAAGTTAAAACGAGAAAACCTTATGTGCAAAAACCTCCGTATGTATCCAAAATGAATAATGTGAATTATATGCCGAGGAAACCGTATGCTTGCATGTATAATAGTAAATTTTCTAGACCAAAGAATAATGTAAATTTGCATGCTTCATTTTACGTCTATGATAAATACGATCGTAAAATAAAAATGGTTAGAAAATGGATTCCGAAAGGAATGTTTAATGTTGACAATCCCGGTGGGATGCGTTTGTGGTTTTAAACCATTTTTATGGTTTTATATGTTGTCGTATTTTGTTTTATGTCGACAACATATTTTTTGCAGTTTATGTTTTATACTAACTGTTAAAAGGACCCATAAGAAAAGGGTACCACGAAATATTTTCTTTGCCTTTTGTAGGTGTTACCTGCCGAGGTTATAATACGTGGTTACCTGCCGAGGTTATAATACGTGGTTACCTGCCGAGGTTATAATACGTGGTTACCTGCCGAGGTTATAATACGTGGTTACCTGCCGAGGTTATAATACGTGGTTACCTGCCGAGGTTATAATACGTGGTTACCTGCCGAGGTTATAATACGTGGTTACCTGCCGAGGTTATAATACGTGGTTACCTGACGAGGTCATAATACGTGGTGATTCTTTTTTCACATAAAATTAACCGAAAATTGAAGCCTTAAGATCCGTTTTGGTGCAAGTGTTTCGTATTGGTTTGTATATCTTATGTCTCTATTGCTTTTTGCATTTTATTTTATCCCTCAAATTTTATAAAATCATATTGATATCGCTATTAATTTGAGGGGGAGCGTTTTAGCTCTTTACCCATGAGTTTATGCTATCTCAATTATATGCATATTTTGAGGGGGAGCATCTCTCGAGGGGAAGCATACCGTCTTTCTTGACCCTTTTTGTTTCGACAAACGGGGGAGAGAAACCGCATATGCTCATGCTTAGCGGTTGTGTTTGTCATCATCAAAAAGGGGGAGATTGTTGGTGCAAGTGTACCACATCTCTATATATTTATATATATTTATTTTGATGATTACAAACACACCGCATTATTGTTTATCTAACAATTTAATCCAAGTGTGCAGTTGTTGAAGAACACGAAGATTTAATCTGAAGGGTTCAAGACGGAAGTGTTTACGTCGTCATCATTGTTTATAACTAATAATGATAAACACCCTAAAATAATATACCACTTGGATATTTCTAAAAACCTTTTAAATAAATAAGAAAATTTTGGTTCTAGAAGTATCTGCCATGCGTACTGTTTCTGCAACCTTTTTCTGACGCAGGTATACCGCGAAGGTAGAGCCGGTATACCGCGGGTACATATTGGCCGGTATACCGCGGGTGTTCAGCCGGTATACCGCGGCAGGCTCCGTGTGCATCTCTGATTGGTTGAAAGTCCTTTTTTCTGACGGCGGTATACCGCGAGTCCTAGCCGGTATACCGCGGGTACGTTTTCCAGAAGTCAACTTTGCATGAGAGCCGTTGTGTGTCAGTGTCCTTTTTACTGCACGGTATACCGCGTGCATTTGGCGGTATACCGCGCCTCATGTATCCGTTGGAGATGCTGATATATAAAGAAGCATGCTGGTGATGAAGAAGGTAGACCAGACAATACAGATACAACCAACACCATCACTGCTCATCTGATCTCTCTCATTTTTAATATATATATTTTATAAAACATTTTTTATAAAATATCCAAGTGTGAGATATTATACAAGAGTGATTACCCATTGTGAGTTATACTCCTCTTGTAAGTATTTGAATAACGGGTGTGTGATCCTGTTTATCTCATAGCAGAGGCTTGAGAAACTATTACAAATTCCTTTGTATTTGGTTTGTGTTCTACCGTAAAGAATACATTTATTGGATCGTGTCGAGAAGTGTCTCGGCTGCTGGTTTATCACAGTTGGTGGTAAATCAGTAAATCTCTGTGTCAAGTATCTCTATCCCTTATCTCTTTATTTATTCCGCTGTGCTTTTAATTATATCTGTTTATATAATTGTTGTATATTTATTATTTGTATACTCTGATTTATTTATACTGTTTCTGTACTGTATTTATTTATAAAAGAATTTTTGAAAGTAAAAGATTTTAAATACAACCTTACCCCCCCTAGGTTGTCTAACATATTATTTAATAAACCCAAACATCATCTTTTATAAAAATCGAGATCTTACAGTTTTCGTCCTTATTTGCAATTCTCTTATGTTTTTTCTTATATTTGTAAAGTATATCAAACTTTACGGTCCGAATAGGTAACTAGCTTTAATGTTATATATATATATATATATATATATATATATATATATATATATATATATATATAGTGTAACGCCCCAAAATCCGGGCTAATTTGAACCTTAAATTTCAACAAGTTAAGATAAAATAAACTTCCACTTTCATATATATAGCAAGTGAATTAACCACTAGGAGTATATTTACAAGTACAGAATTCTCCAAATAACCTATTAATCTAATTATGCCACTATAATCAGATTAACTAAGTTATCTAAGCAATCCTTCAAAACTCCTTCTGTTAATTGACTTTTCCGCTAATCCAAAATGCTCGTCCCACATCCCTTTTACCTTCCCGAGCTAGTACCTGGTAAGAAAACATCATTTGAAACGATTAGGCCAACGCCTAGTGAGAACATTCGTTTCCATAATAATATTTGCAAAATCAATGTAAACAAGTTATATCAAACCCGATTACCCTTTTTTTTACCATACATGTAACTCTATTCCATTAACACGACCTTCATCCAATCCCATTAATATGACTGACACACATTCCATCATCATATCATGTCTTAGAGCCACACTACGAATCTTCACTGATTCTAGATTAATACTTCTTATTCCAGAAATCGCAATATACACATGCCCATTTCCATTCATATCCTATTCCAGAGCCACACTACGAATCTTTCTCAGATTCTAGATTAATGCTCTTATCCAATAAATCGCAACTACACATGCCCATTTATCGGAAAGGAAGTAGAGATTACAAGCACTTATGTCAATCCCATTTTCTTCCTTAGAAATTGGGAATAACGATTATTACCACACGCCTATTCCACAATTTCCACACACATCAGAATAATGACTAACTTCATCTATTCCACGTGCACATAACCATTAGTACTACACACATCAGAATAATGACTAACTTCATCTATTCCACGTGCACATAACCATTAGTACTACACACATCACTGGAATAACGATTATTACCACACGCCTATTCCATGTGATTACCAAACACTAGTGCCTATGGATCCATTACACTTACTACACACCTGCCTAGTATCAAACTAGAACAATCATTAAGCCTAACAACCTACCATTCAGTTGTAAGTATGTTCAGGCCACTAGAACTGCATTTCAATTCCTAAACCGTACCTGTTTAGAAGTCAGCAAGTCCTAAAGTTACTGAGTACTCCAAAAGTGACCGGACAGTACCAGTTTCCGGACACCTTAAACTATCCGGGCAACACAAGTTTTCCGGATACCCAAGACTTACCGGATACACCAACTTTCCGGATACCCTCATCTTTCCGGATACATCAACTTACCGGGTATTTCACTAATCCGGATGACACCCAGAAACCAAGGTAATCCGGATACCATCCGGTAACTTATTTCATCCGGAAACTATACAAAATTTAAGACTTACCGGATGACTTTGTCGCGTCCGGAGACATTCATCACCACGGTTTCCGGATACATGGTTTTATCCGGAAACCTTCGACCTGCAGCTTAAAATTCGATCTAGATACATATCTGTTCGATTCAGCTCATTCCAGACCATTCCATACAGTTCATAACCATTTTATACAGCTATTACAAGGTTTAATTTAACATATAAACATTGATTTAAGCAAACAACAAATGAACTCACCTTTGTTACCAAAACTTGCTTCTCTGCACAAATCCAACCCCAATCTGCTGTTTATGATTCTGAAATCCTATTCATTAATCAGATTCGGTTACAATCATAAATCCACAACAGATTTTATCAAAACCAAACTCAGTTCCTTACCAATTGAAGACCAAAGCCCTTGTTTTCCTTCTTTCTCCCTTTTCTCTCTTTTCCCTTTCTATTTCTTTCTCTCTTTGATTCTCCAAACCGACCCAACACAAATGAAATGAGAGAATATCTCATTTCAGCTACTTTATCCATACACACTTTCCAAAATTGACCAACCACACCTCCAAGTTTCATTATTTCCACAATTGACATCAAACCTTAATCCCTTGTATTTTAACCTTATTGAATTATAAAATTACAACATAATTCAAGGTTTAATCCAAAATACAAAAAGATCCCAATTCTCATTAAAATAATATTATTGAAAATTTAGGATGTTACAATACTCCCCAACTTGAAAATGATTTCGTCCTCGAAATCAAGATCAGGTAAACAGATGGGGATACCTATCCTTCATATTCTCTTCCGACTCTAAAGTCACATTAGCACCTCGATGGTGTTTCCACTGTACTTTCAACATAGCTACTTCCTTGCCATTACGTAGCTTTCTAACCGATCTTTCCAAAATTGCCTCTGGTTCTTCCACACAACAATTCTTCTCATCCACTCTTACTTTAGTAAAAGAAATCACATCATACCAACATGAAATATTTTGTACATCTCTTCCCTTTAAGTCTTACATACTTAACCACAATTAAAAGTCCAGAAAGAACAAGAATTCATCCTTTCATATTTTCTGAACCTTAACTCTTTCATTAGCATCCGCTCCCCAACTTGGATTTGCAAACCTCCTTAGAGTCACTATTCATCATCAAATCTTTACCCGACTATTTCTTGGTCTACCATACCGACATTAACCGTAACTCGATCTCCAGGTCTCAAAATAACATTACCATCTACTGCTTGAAAATCTATACTCACCTTAAATTGAGTATACTCACCACTTTTGAATACTCCGATAAATACGACAAACCTTTGTTACATCTATGACTCACACGTTTCTTTAGTACAAAGTGCTACCATTTCCTCACACCACTATCGCACTATGCGACCATATTGCAACCAAATGCTAAAGTGTTGTATATCAAGGGTGATAATTCCATTGAACCTGTAGTATAACTACATTCTTAGGTCCGATCTTTTTATCATTTTTTCCCACGTTGGCATTTAGTACTACCCTCCAAACATTACTTGTCTCTTTCTCCCAACTTTTCCACATACTGATAACATTTTCTCATTACTATACACAACCAAACAGTTGTACCAAAATTCTAACTTAAGGCAATCAACTAAGTTATCTTGAAACGACATACCGTCCCAAGTTACTACACATTCTTTAATCTGCAACTAATACTTCCTCGGACAATTCTTTCACACATAAGAAGCAACTCATCTTCCTTAAGGATTTTGCATCTTTTACATCACATTTTGACTAACATATCCATCATCTTCGTTAACTTCCAATGATTCAAAAACATAAACTTACCTAGCGACTCACACAACCAACATCGTTTTGGATAAACACCCACTACCTTTCCGCCATTCTATTTCGATATTAGCCATATCACTACGCCATCTCGCAAACCACATGCTCCAACAACTTTATTGATAACTAGTACTCTTTATCTGGAATCCCCGAAAAGACTTCCATTTGAAGCTTCTTCCTTCTAGCCTCACATTACACATTAGTTGACACATTTATATCGACAATTTATCCCACTACTCGTCCGTACATTCTCCACCTATAACATCTCACAGCAGACCAGGTCTCTCATGATCATTCATACATAATTCAACTTACCTTCATGTTCTTCCGCATATTTAACTGAGTCTATTTCGCTACTTTATCCCTCCCCAACTTCAGTTGGACCACAACTTACGAGTTTCTAATTAACTCATACCTACTCGTTACTTGCTAACTCTTTGTGATTCCAAACCTTTACATAAACCGGACATACTCCTTCACAGATCAACACAATCTATGTACTCCTTTCGTTCGTGTCAATTACTTCAGTCCTTACTAACCATCCACTTCGTAAATAAAACACTTATTTAAAACCACAGTATTTCAATATTCTAACACCTTTACAAAGTGGTCCTTTAACTTTTAATCTTCTGATTCCAGGCTTAATATTCATACATGATCTCAGAAATAACCAATGTATTCATATCATGTAAACTTCAATTATAATACAATTCATATAATTCCAACCCCAAGCCTACGTCGAGCTTATTTAAACCAGGCGAATGCTCCCAATACTCAACCGAGTCCAAAACCGAGCCATCTGCTCAAAGGATCTAATGATTATTTATCAACATCTACTCATGCAATTAAATACATCTAACTCACATCATGCAACACACGCTCCGAGGCGTGATAATCTCACAACCCCTTCATTGCTACCTTCCCAATGAAGTCAATCCATATATGTATCTATATGTACACGTATATGCAACTCTTTTATACTCAACAATGTATATCACTCACCAAGGTTCATTAGTCCCAAAGGTACTAAGAATACAAGATCATCAAACGGTCCTCACACATAAGACCAATACTTAAAACGACACTCATTTAAATAAAATGCAATTAAGCACATATCACATCATAATTATTGTACAACCACAATAACTCTAAAAGCGTATTTTGACCACATAGCTTTCTCTTATGCAATAAATTAATCAAAATTTCTTTCATTCGCGATTTATTCGCCAATCACTCAAATTCCCCCAACAATGGGTGTTTCACAAAATATAGACCATTCTGTAACATCCCCAGTCTACCGTACACGATAATGTCCGCTTTGCGCATACCCTCTGCATAACAGCATGCCGGCACCGCTCACGGTTTTGTTCCTGCCCGCACAGGCATACGCGGGACGCACCCATACCGCACCCAGTGACAGGCAAAAGGCCTCATGCACCTTACACAACTGCCGACTTCAAAGTCAATAGTCGACCTGTCGATACTTCCTTAACCTATTCTTTAACAAAGGTCCCTAACTGAACCTAATTTTTCCAACATATCATAATCTAATTCACATCCCACCGTCTTCATCTCCAATTTATTCGTGCAACGTTAATATCACAAGATCACCATAAATTCTCATTTGACGTC
Organism: Saussurea involucrata; assembly: GCA_033807775.1. Lineage (NCBI taxonomy): Eukaryota > Viridiplantae > Streptophyta > Magnoliopsida > Asterales > Asteraceae > Saussurea > Saussurea involucrata. Next base: position 171,452,693 of record CM066322.1, read on the forward strand.
AAGGATGTTTCCTTTCTGTCTCACCACACTATTCCATCACCTTGACGACTTCTAGTCCTTCCTCCGGACACAATCGTCCCTCGACAACTGTTTTTCTAGTCATCGAACAATGGGTACAGACCCTCATACATCCGACACTAAAGTCCACTTTCGACTCTCCCACTGATCACCTCTCATCTTGAACACAAATTCCAAAACTACGAACATTCTCCCATGATTTTGTTAGGTCTTAATATGTGTGGAATTAGAAGTTCAGGGACTTATCTTGTCATTTCTTGTAAATACCCTTTGGGTATAAATAGCTTTTCTTTAACCTAGTTTAGGTTAATGATCATTATTATTGTTTTGCAAAACCTTTGTACGGCTACAGTCTGCCACTAAATCTTATTCATTCGATCTATCAATACAAGTGAGATTTATGGCTGGCTATTACTGATTGTGTTGATTAATTGTTGATTGCTTGTTAATCTGGGATCCACAATTGGTATAAGAGCAGAAGGACGTTGATTTAAAGGTATTTTTCTGTATTTTTCTTGATCATTCATCGCTCGCACTGTGTTCATATAAAGGATTTGATTGCTTCGATTTTGGTGTTAAAACCTAAAATTGAGGCTTGATCAATTCTTCTCATAAGTTTTCTAAGATATACATGTGTTTTCAAATCGTCTGGTTGAGTAAAAATCCCTGATTTTTAAAATTCTTGATCTGTTTGGTGTTGCTCCCTGTTCGTGAAAATTACTAATTTTTCTTGACAAAAGTGCTAGTTGATTCATTTTAGTAATGTTTTTGTGAGTTTTTGGGTTAGTTTCTTTGTCAGTACTAAGTTCTTGCAGATTACATCTCTTCAACTCTGCAGAAATTCATCGAACCGGGTAAGTTTTTCTTGTTTCTGATTTGGTTTCGAAGTCCGGGTATTAATAACTCCCGGTAGTAATAACTCCCCGTGCTAATATCTGCTGGTAGTGTCTATTCCGATATCTCCCGGTAGTGATAACTCCCGGTATAGTAATAACTCCCGGTAGTAATAACTCCCGGTATTGTCATCTCCCGGTACTTCAATTCCCGGTACTTCAACTCCCGGTACTTCAACTCCGGTATTTCAACTCCCAGTACTTCAATTCCCGGTACTGTGTCATCCAGTAGAACTGTCTTAGGCTTTATTCTGTTAGATTTTGCATTAGTAAGTGTGTTTCGTGTCTTAAAATCCTTTGAATCATCTCACGTCCTACGATCACCACTGCAATCTCAATGGCTTCACAAGACGCACTCGCTATCGGATCTGAGTTCAAGCCTCCTATACTATATCGTGGGGAATACAGTGTCTGGAAAGACAGATTTCTGTGCTTCATACAAACCAAACCTCTTTATGAGGAGATACTTCGTTCGCTCAAGGAGGGCCCCACTGTTCAACCGTTAATGGATGTTCCTGCTATTGAAGGTGGACCTCCTGCCCACAAAGTGCCAAAACCATATGACAAACTGACAGTTGACGAGAAACGTAGAGCTGATGGTGACACGTTAGCAAAAACCTATCTGGTTTGCAGTCTTCCAAACAACATCTATTGTAGCATAGACAGCTACAAGGAGACTGCAAAAGGAATGTGGGATCAGCTGGCTAAGATAATGCAAGGCAGTCGAGAGGGAAATCAGATGAAGATCACAAACTGTTTCACTAGGTATGAATCTTTCAAAGCTAAGCGAGGCAAATCTCTAACTGATACATATGAACGCTTCTGTACTCTTCTAAATGATTTGCACAAGAACAATATCTTCAAGTCAAACTTAGAGTGCAACATCAAGTTTCTCAAGAATCTTCAACCTGAATGGAAGGGTTTTGTACTTCATGTCCGCCACAACCGTTCTCTCGAAAATGTTCCGCTGCACGAGATATACGAGATGTTGCTTCAAGATGAAGAAGAAGTTATTGAGCTGATGGGAGATAGCAAATCTAAGGAGAAGGTACATGAAGATCCTCTCGCGTTAATTTCTCACAAGAAGGATAAACAGTCGTCACGAAGTTCTCATCGTGAAGAAGCTCCGAGTGAATCCGAACATGAAGATGATGCACCAGAAAGTGATTCCGATCCTGAGCTAGATAGCATTAAGAAAGCTGTCGCCTTATTAACTAGGGAGTATGCTCGGAAAAATTTTTTCAAGAAGCCGACGAATAACAACCAAAGATACTCCACTAATGCTAAGCGTCGGGATTACAAGGACAAGCACGATGAGAAACGCAAGAAGGATGATGGTAGAAAGAGCAATGATGGGAAGCGAAGTGAAGGAAAGTCTGAAAATCGAGATGATGATGAACCTGTAAAATGCTACAACTGCGGGAAGAGAGGTCATTTCGCCAAAGATTGCCGAAAGCCTGTAGTACGTAATGCTGAGTACTACAAGAACAAAATGCTTCTCGCAAGGCAGAAAGAGGCTGGTCAAGCATTAATGGCGGAAGACGATCACTGGTTGCTCAATACGGATGATGAAAATGAGGAAGAAGAAGCTCATATGTGCTACACTGGTCTGAATTCGGAAGATACTGATTCCGAAAATAACTCCTCCGACGAGCAGAAAGACAAAAATGAGTGCCAGGTATGTGGTTCTTCCAATGCTAGCTTGTTAAATCAAATGCATGAAATGGTGCGCACTTTAGATTCTTTTAAAAACAAGGTTAAGACCAAAGACGCCCACATCTCTAAGCTAGAAGCCGAGGTTAAGTTAAAATATGATACCATAGGCAGACTAGCAATTGAAAAGGCTGAGGACAAATGTGTGATAGATAATTATCAAACTGAGTGCTCGGCCTATTCAGAAAGAGCTAAACTTCTCGAGACCCAAATATCTGAATATACTCAAAAGTTAGAGAAATCTCAAGAGGAATTTTCTAAAAGCATTTTAGTTCAAGACAATGTTTTGAAAGAGAATGAAAAATTGACCACTAAGCTTAAAGATCTTGAATCCAAACTTTATAAACTTGGTCAATCTGAACAAACCATTCACTTGAACAAGCCCAAGGAGTTCAAATATTACAACTCACTTTGGGGACTCGGATATGATAATCCGTGCTACCTAAAGAAGGTCTTGTCAAAGGTTCCCACTCTTTATGAATTTGATTTCATGGGCTTAGACAAGACCTATCCAGAGTACAAAATCAAGTGGACTAAGGCATCTAAGGAAGATGAGGAGTTTGAGGATTTTAAAAGAAAAACCGCCATACCTCTACCTCCAATAGAGGCAAAACCTAAAACGGATAATTCTTCTTCGGAAAATAACACAAAATCGGATGATGCCGCGCCTAGGAAGAACATAAATGTACAAATTCCTTTCGTGTACGAAACGCTTAATGCATCGTATTTAAAAAGCAAAACTCCTTATCTCTCAAATGACTATTTTGACATCTGCTCTCTCGCCAAAACGGTTGAGACTTCGCCTCCTGTTCCGGCAACCGCAGATGAAGACTCTAATGATCAAACAGAGTTGAAACGTTATGTTCCACCTCTGATTTTGGAAAACATTATCTTTAAACTGGAAGAGTCAATTATAAGAGATAAGGTCACTTATGAAACCGAAAGGATTGTACTTTTAGATTCTATTGACAAGCTCAAACAGAATAAACCCGACTCACTATCTGAATCTGAAAGAGAGTCCTATCGGACCGAGATTGACAAGTTGACATCTCAACTGGCTGTTTTGGCATCTGAAGCCTTAACGCTGAGAATGGCTAAGGGGAATTCTGTGGATACCCCAATGACGCCGATCACTCTTGAAACAATCTCGTTTGATGATGCTCAGATCTTTTCGGATAGTTCGTCGTGCAAAGCCTTTATGGGAGTGTCTGATGACACCACTACTAAAGATTTGAGCTTTAAGGATAAAGGTAAGGCCGTCAAAGTCGATTTTGTTCAAAAGGATCTTTTACAAATTTTTGACAATCCGTTTGCGAATAACTCCTTATCTGACTCTGATGGAGACACTTCACCTGATTCTGCAAGAAGATTTTCTGAGTTTATGAACTCCACTCCTTGTCACGACGATGATTTTTCTAAATTTGACTTCGATCCGAAGCTTCCTAGTCACTCTAAATTTTTAGAAAAATTGCCAGAACCGGTTAATTTTGAGACGGGCGAATGTTCGAATTCGAAAACCGTTTCCAAGACCACTTCAAAAACCAAATCTAAGCGTCGGTCTAAGAAACGTGGTACAACCGGTAAAGGCTCCTCTAAACAACCCATTTTCTCAAACTTCTCTAACGCTCAAACTAATGTAATTTCAGCTAGTACGGGTCGGGGGAATGCGGCTCGAAGAGAGTGGGTAGAGAAGAATGCTAAGATGCGCCCTGAGAAGAACAAGTCATTTACTTCTGTTTTGAATAATAGGAATAATAACGACTAACATGAATTTGGTTGGAACAATTCTGTTGAACATTGTTTTAAATTTCCTGTTAAACTTGACAATGTTCATCAATTGATTGGTTTTTCGCGTAAATATGTTTGTTGTTCTGTTTGTGGTGTGAATGACTTGATTGACTCTAGATATGCAAATGATTGGGCTGGCTCATATCATATTTTTAATTCTCATGGTTCACGCAAATCCAACCCCAAAAGACCCAGCTCTAAACGGGTCTCAAACAATGGTGCTGCACCTAACACCCAAGGACCCACTACCAGATGGGTACCTAAACGCGCTTAATCTCTGTTTTGCAGCCCGGTCATGTGTGGTTTCTCGATTCTGGTTGCTCCAAGCACATGACTGGTAGAAGGGAGCTACTCACCAACTTCAAGGGGAAGTACTGCGGTGATGTTCGGTTTGGGAATGATAATGTGGCCCCGATCATGGGCTACGGCGATCTAGTTTAGGACAAACTCACGATCAAGCGGGTGTCCTATGTACAAGGCCTTGGTCACAATCTTTTCAGCATCGGCCAGTTTTGTGACAAGGATCTTGAGGTGCGATTCAAGGCGAAGAGATGCAGTATTCTAGCTGACGATGGGACGGAAATTCTCGCCGGTACTCGACGGACGAACTTGTACACCATCAACCTCGCCACAATCAAGACTGATAAAGCGGTGTGCCTGATGTCCAAAGCTACTACTCAACAGAACTGGCTATGGCATCGACGGCTATCGCATCTCAACTTCAAGAACATCAATAGGCTGGTGCTGGGAGGACTCGTCAAGGGTATGCCAGAGCTGAAATTCGCGAAAGAACATCTTTGCTCTGCATGCGAAATGGGCAAGATGAAGAAGGTGTCTCACAAACCGAAACCGGTGCCAAGCACGTCTCGACCATTAGAGCTGGTCCATATGGATCTATGCGGCCCTATGCGCGTTCAAAGCATGAGTCACAAGAAGTACGTATTAGTGATGGTGGATGACTTCTCAAGGTACACCTGGGTCAAGTTTCTTCGTTCAAAGGACGAGACGCCCAATGTTATCATCAATCACTTAAAGGGAGTTCAAAACAACCTTCAGCTGACCGTAATCACGATTCGCACGGACAACGGAACGGAATTCAAGAATCGTACCATCAGTGACTTCCTCACTTCTCAGGGAATCTCACACACATTCTCGGCAGCCAGGACCCCACAACAAAATGGCGTGGTGGAACGTCGTAACCGCACTTTAGTGGAAGCGGCGCGCACCATGTTGTCACAGTATGAACTTCCTCTGTTTCTATGGGCCGAGGCTATCGCGGCGGCGTGCTACACTCAAAATAGATCCATCATCCACAAGCGCTTCAACAAGACGCCTTATGAGGTCATCAATAAGCGCACTCCCAACATCGGATACTTTCATGCGTTTGGGTGCAAATGCTTCGTTCTGAACGATAAGGATGATCTCGGCAAGCTCAAGCCGAAGGCGGACGAGGGGATCTTCATTGGCTACTCGACATCTTCCAAAGCATACCGCGTCTATAATAAAAGGACCAAGAGTGTGATCGAGAGTATTAACGTGACCTTCGACGAATTGGTCGACCTGGCTTCTGGACATAACAGTTCGGAACCCGTACTTACTGGAGTGTTGGCTTCTGATTTCTCTCGATCGGAACCCAAGCACAAAACAGTTGATCCTTCGTCGTCCAATCCGTCGAAGTCACAACCTTCTGAGTTAGATCTTCTGTTTCAAGATTTTTATACTTATTTATTTTTTCCCCCAGTTTCTACTGATGCTTCTTTGAATGCAGATGGAACTATAGTGGTGTCGACCGACATGTCCGGTCCTCCTCCAACCCCCAATGATACTTCCACGGAGGACTCATGACACGGGGTTTTGACACCCCGCGAATCTCACCGCAAGTGTACGGGTCGAAGTCAAGTAATAGTGTACGGAAGTACGAGTATCGAATCACGGGGAACTAGGAACTAAATATCACAATTACTACAAGAACTATTAACTGGGCTGTCAAATTGGAGATTGGTTTGGTAAACTAATGTAATGCAGAAATTAAAGTCAAACAAACACCAGACAACTAATAAACAGTTCTAGGATTCAGATGGAGAAACAGCTGAGGGTTGGATATCCTTAGGTTTCACATATGAATATCAGGCTAACGACAAATACCAGTTAATTCCGTAAATGAATACTCAACCTTGATCTAACCATTGCTCTCTCTCAAGTAACAATAGTTATATTTGTAAGACATGGTGCTTTCTCAAGCTACCATGAAGTTTATTTTGAAAACAAACACAAGATTAATCTCTCGATCTCACCTTATGTAGTTCAAAACACATTAAGCGTAGGTTATTATGAGACTAAAGTTTACTCGGTATATCTCTATCCTTTCTTACTTTAGACATGTGATTCCTAATTCTAGATCTCAATTAATTCTCTCGAACATAATTGACAACAATAAAACAATTGCAAGTTAGCTACGCTCACAAAGGCATTAAGAACAAAATCACATGCATTCATTAAATCGGAAAACTGATAAAAATCATTCGTCATCCATAATATGTTCAATCCTAATTCAATCCAACCCCCAACATCTTAAAGTTAGTTCATGATGTTGGGGGATTCAAACACGAAAAGAAAGGCAACGAAAGTGTAAATAGACATGATAACGTGATCGTGGTGATTGTGTAAGATGAATTGATAAACTCCCTTTCCTCGTGCTGAAATCTCCTTCGCGTCTTGAACGTTTCTTCGATTGGTTCTCGATCTTCGCTCCAAACGGTGTCACGTGGCTCTGAAAATTGCCCCCGAACTGCTCCCAATCGTCTGCCGTAAATTGGATACCGATCTAATGACCTAAAACCCGGAATAAAAAGCTGATTTTCGATCAACAGAGGCTTACGCGACCTGTGGCGCGACTTGCAAGTCGCGCAGCAAGTCGCGCGTGTCCTTTTTGCTGCGCGGGTCGTTTTCTGGTTCGCGGTTCGGGTCCTGGTTCGGTCGCGGGTCTTGGGCTTGGCTTTTGGGTTTCCGTTAGGCTTCGTTTTGACTCGTTTTGGGCTCTTTTTCGCTTCTATTTCCGAGGACTGTCGCTTTTTATATAACCTGTGTAAATCACTCAATAAACCGTAAAATACACGCATTTTTACTTGAATACAAGCCAATCTCATTGGTTTGAGAACCGGAAATAACGCCAAAAAGTGGCGTTATCAACAACCCCAAACCGAGCGTTGCTTGTCCCCAAGCAAATTAGCGATAAAACAGAATGAAAGCACATATCAGTGAACATATAATAACTGCACAATTCCCAATCGGTACCAAATAATGCATCGGTGATTTCCCATACCCGTGGATATCTATCTCACTCTCGCCTCATCCTTATTTTGTTTGACCTATGACCTTCCATTGGGAGTTGAACTCGTGACTGTTCCGATTACATTAGGGTTAGATTAGGTCCAAACATACTAGGGAAAACATTTCGCCTCGACCCTACCTCACGGGATACTCTCTTTGCACTCGAACCTAGGCTATCGCTCGTGTTGCCATGTTTTGGAGGTTATGTACAAGAATACGCAAAAATTGCATGACAACTCTATTGAAAGACGCACAAATGTCCAAAAATGGATCTCAGAAAGGGATCAAGTAGTAAGACAGGGAATATCGGTAAAGGTAGGCATAGACCGTAATCATATTTTCCAAAAGATCATCCAGGTCTTTACACGGGTTGTAATGGGGCTAAGGTTAAGGCTATGAAACGAAGGGTAAAATGGTTCAAAAATCCTTGGCGTGTCAATCATTGGCAGTTCCGAACTCTATAGTTTTTCGCTCTATTATTTGGCCCTCTTCGTCACTATTGGAGTCGCTTTGACTCTCTTATTTACTGCTATAGATAAAATCTAAATTAACTTGATTTTTTTTTTGTGGGACTGCATTGGTCCTCTTTTCTAATTCCCGGGTTACATTGACCCGTTTTATTCTCATGACTGGCCAGAATTCTTTCTTTTCTGCTTTATCTCTATTAGTTCATTACCGCTTACGACTGACACACTTTCGGATTGGGTTGGCTAAGGTTTATGGCTAAGGGTTTAATGGTGGGTTTAGAAACGAAAAGGTGAGTGTTTGGCTGCAAAGGGCTTACGGGTACATGCATAAGGGTAAAAGGTACGATAGCTAAAAACTGGTTAAAAATAGCACACAATGCCTGGAATCATATCTCAAGGTCCACATGATATAGTCTACTTTACCCTCACCTAATATCCCGATGTTCATCTTTGCTACTCAATGCAATAATGTAGTGAGATCATTCTACATTCACGACAAGGAATTCGAAAACGTGTATGTGAATTAAGTGTATAAATCCCTCGAATTGAAAGACGTCTTTTAGGCTCAAAATCTCACCATCGGGTGGTCTCCACTAATGTCCCTAGTCGTGTCCTTTCCCGGTCCTTCCCTAACGGTCACGTCACTATCCTAAGATTCTTCCCACAATGGTTGGTCTCGATCATTCAAAACAAAAAAAATTTAGCTATTGTGATCTAGACACTCAGAGGTGTAGGAATTCTACGTGCATAACTTGGGCCCGATTGGGCAACCCCAAACCTTACCCACACATTGTCCCCAATGTGCAAGTAAAGTCTTAGGTGATGCGACGCAGTCATTGTGCAGTTATTTATAGGTATAAAAAGGACGGGTAAAACATAGCATAGCAAAAAGACAAACCCAAAATTTCTAGACTGGGCACCCCAAACCTAGGCCATGGCCTAGGTTTGCCAAATAAAAGCCAACCCCAAACCTCTGTACAACCGAGGTTGGCACAGGGTCTAATGTGAGTGTGTAGATGGTTCAAAAGTGAGGCACCCCAAACCTAAGTGAAACTTAGGTTTGTTGCATCTCGTGCAATTAAAATAGAACATACATCAAACACCACTCTTTTAGCAGAAAGATTTAGAACATACCTGTTTTGCCCGGCCGGAGGAGTCTTGACAGTTGAGCATCAATCGGAGAAGACGGAGGGAACAATCCTAAACAAGGGGTAGACACAAGCAAAAACAGGAAAACACACAGAGCAGGAAAGGAAACAGAAACTGCACGAAACAAAAAATTGAGCAGGGGACACCCGCGGTTTGCTGCGCGGCTTGCAAGCCGCGTAACATCCCGCGTAACTCACTGTTTCAGAAACCAAACAGCGTGTCCTGCGGCTTTCCACGCGGTATGCAAACCGCGTGGAAAGTCGCGTATGTCCCTGTTCCGCTATTTTTGATTTTTCGATTTTTTCGATTTTTATGGCTTTTTCATTATTAAAAACACACATAAGATAAAAACTAATAAACGGAAACTAACCTTGGTGGGTTGCCTCCCACCCAGCGCCGTCTTTAAAGTCGTGGCACGACTGTGCGGTTCTCAACTTGGCTCAGTATCCGCAGATTCGAATCGCCCACACTTGCGATTCTTCGCGGACTCTTTCACACTTGGTCTTCCATGGCCAGCTCCAGATTCTTCTCCACCTTGACCTCTCGCCTTTTCAAACATCTTGAAAATCACTTTCTCGCCGCCTACCCGGAAAGTTATCTCACCTTCTTCCATATCGACCAGTGCTCGACTCGTGGCCAGGAATGATCTCCCCAGAATTAACGGAACTTCTTCATCCTCGTCTATGTCTATCACTACGAAATCTACCGGGAAGTAGAATTTCCTAACTTTAATCAGTACGTCTTCGACAACTCCATAGGGATATCTGATCGACCTATCCGCAAGCTTCAGAGTCATGTATGTCGGGCTTACTTCACCCAGACCAAGCTTCCTGAAAATAGACAGAGGCATTAGATTAATACTTGCCCCAAGATCACATAAAACTTTAGTAAAAGGAAAGTCCCCAATTTGAATAGGGATAGAGAAACTCCCTGGATCTTTAAGCTTTTGGGGAAGCTTATTCTGGAAAATGGCGCTGCACTCTTCAGTGAGTGCAACGGTGGCTTGATGATCAAGTGCCCTCTTCTTCGATATAATCTCCTTCATGAACTTAGCGTAAGAAGGCATTTGCGTAAGCGCATCTGCAAACGGGATATTAATGGTTAGCTTTTTAAAGACATCAAGAAATTTAGAAAAATGAGCCTGGTCTTTATTCGCTTTCAGCCTGCTCGGGTAAGGCACTTTTGGTTGTTCCGACTTGACTGGTGGTGGTACTTCTCTCTTCTTCTCCTCACTCTTCTCAGCCTCTAATGCATCCATATCAACGATCTCCACATCGTTCTCGGCTTCCTCTGCTGGCTCCTCTTTCATCTCTTTGCCATCTTTCAGATAGATGGCATTGCAGTGTTCCCGGTTTTGTCGTTCGGGTTGACTCGGCAGTTTTCCGGGGGCTCGGTTTTGTAGGGCCTCGGAAATCTGCCCTACTTGCCTCTCGAGGATCTTGATGGCGGCGGTGTTTTGCTCGGTAGCCGCCTTGACAGTGTTGACTGTGCTGACTAATCCCTCGACTGTAGTTGCTAATCCCCCGACTGTATTGTCCATTTTAGACATGAACCTCATCATCATGTCCTCGAGTCCCGGCTTCTTCTCTCCGGACGGTCCTTCGTTCCTTTGTTGAAAACCTGGAGGGCGGTACACACTGTTAGTATTAAATGAGTTGGAAGAGTTAGAAAAGTTACCTGGTTGTGGACCCGGCTGATTCCATGAGAGATTGGGGTGCTTTTTCCACCCCTCGTTATACGTATTCGAGAACGGATCGTTTCTCGGTTGGTTCCGGTTGGCCACAAAATGAACCTGATCAGGTTCTTGAATATTCCCTCCATTCAGTTGATTCGTGAGAAAGGCTAGTTGAGCTTTCAGCTCACTCATCTCATTACCTTCTTGGACACTTGCGACTCGTCTTACCGCTGATCTCGGCGTGGAGAAACTATGTTCGGCTAGGTTCTCAATCAGCTCGCACGCTTCCTCATATGATTTGTCCATTAAAGCTCCACCCGCGGCAGCAGTGATGTCGTTCTTAAATTGTGGGTGGAGCCCACTAAAGAAGGTCTGGATGATGACCCAGCCTTGTAGCCCATGGTGCAGACATTTCTTGATCATGTCCTTATAACGCTCCCATGCCTCATATAACGTTTCCTGGTCCCATTGAGAAAAATGGGTGATCTCCGCCATTAGTTGGGCGGTTCTGCTCGGTGGAAAGAACTTTTGGAGGAAAGCTGCTTTCAACTGTGCCCAAGTAGTGATCGAATCTGGTTGGATGCTCTCGGTCCATGTCTCGGCTCGACCCTTGAGTGAAAACCCAAACAATCTCAGCTTGATCGCGTCCTCGTTCATACCATTAATCTTGAATGTATTGCAGATCCTCTCGAATGCACGAAGGTGTGCGTGAGGATCCTCGGTTGGCGTCCCTCCGTATTGGTTCTGTTGCACCATCACAATGGTGCTCGGTTTCAGCTCGAAATAGTTCGCCCCGGTAGTGGGCGCTTGAATGCCTATCCGTGCGGCCGCCACATTAGGATCGGCGAACGACCGCATCGGAACTCTCTCCGGAGGTGGTGGTGGTGGGTTATTGTGGCGAGGTGGTCCCTCGTCGTCTGACATTTCGAATTTAAGATTTTGCTTAGCTTTAGCTTCTTTCCGTAGACGACGGGCGGTTCTTTCGATTTCTGGGTCGATAGGCTCGAGTTCTTTCCCTCGGGTTTTCCTTGGCATAAACCAAGTAGCACCTGAAACGAAGAAAACAAAGTCAATAATCCAGAAACTGAAAGTGAATAGAATAAAATGACAAGAAAATAAAATGCCCAACCTAATAGCGTGTATAGCTAGTAGTGCTATTAACTGCAACTAGTTCCCCGCCAACGGCACCAAAAACTTGACACGGGGTTTTGACACCCCGCGAATCTCACCGCAAGTGTACGGGTCGAAGTCAAGTAATAGTGTACGGAAGTACGAGTATCGAATCACGGGGAACTAGGAACTAAATATCACAATTACTACAAGAACTATTAACTGGGCTGTCAAATTGGAGATTGGTTTGGTAAACTAATGTAATGCAGAAATTAAAGTCAAACAAACACCAGACAACTAATAAACAGTTCTAGAATTCAGATGGAGAAACAGCTGAGGGTTGGATATCCTTAGGTTTCACATATGAATATCAGGCTAACGACAAATACCAGTTAATTCCGTAAATGAATACTCAACCTTGATCTAACCATTGTTCTCTCTCAAGTAACAACAGTTATATTTGTAAGACATGGTGCTTTCTCAAGCTACCATGAAGTTTATTTTGAAAACAAACACAAGATTAATCTCTCGATCTCACCTTATGTAGTTCAAAACACATTAAGCGTAGGTTATTATGAGACTAAAGTTTACTCGGTATATCTCTATCCTTTCTTACTTTAGACATGTGATTCCTAATTCTAGATCTCAATTAATTCTCTCGAACATAATTGACAACAATAAAACAATTGCAAGTTAGCTACGCTCACAAAGGCATTAAGAACAAAATCACATGCATTCATTAAATCGGAAAACTGATAAAAATCATTCGTCATCCATAATATGTTCAATCCTAATTCAATCCAACCCCCAACATCTTAAAGTTAGTTCATGATGTTGGGGGATTCAAACACGAAAAGAAAGGCAACGAAAGTGTAAATAGACATGATAACGTGATCGTGGTGATTGTGTAAGATGAATTGATAAACTCCCTTTCCTCGTGCTGAAATCTCCTTCGCGTCTTGAACGTTTCTTCGATTGGTTCTCGATCTTCGCTCCAAACGGTGTCACGTGGCTCTAAAAATCGCCCCCGAACTGCTCCCAATCGTCTGCCGTAAGTTGGATACCGATCTAATGACCTAAAACCCGGAATAAAAAGCTGATTTTCGACCAACAGAGGCTTACGCGACCTGTGGCGCGACTTGCAAGTCGCGCAGCAAGTCGCGCGTGTCCTTTTTGCTGCGCGGGTCGTTTTCTGGTTCGCGGTTCGGGTCCTGGTTCGGTCGCGGGTCTTGGGCTTGGCTTTTGGGTTTCCGTTAGGCTTCGTTTTGACTCGTTTTGGGCTCTTTTTCGCTTCTATTTCCGAGGACTGTCGCCTTTTATATAACCTGTGTAAATCACTCAATAAACCATAAAATACACGCATTTTTACTTGAATACAAGCCAATCTCATTGGTTTGAGAACCGGAAATAACGCCAAAAAGTGGCGTTATCAACTCACCGACTTCACCAGTAATTGCGACGACGGCACCTCCCTCATCAGTGGTTCCTACCACTGCTTCCTCTGGAGCGAGCAACGGCTCGGACGCCACTGCCACATCTTCGTCCACCGCTGTTGTATCTCCACATGTGGCCGTTCCAAGACTACATCCAGTTCCATCCCTTGAAGCTGTTCAGAATCTACCCCTTGGGTCCTATGTCGATGCGGATAATTCAGAACCTCTTTCGGAGCCTCTTCCCCATACGAGGAAATGGACTCGAGCACATCCTCCGGAACAAATCATCGGTGATCTGAATGCCCCCGTTCAGACTCGGACTACCACGGAAGCTGGAGACGACGTCGCACCTGCATTGCTGAGTAATACTCAAAAACGTGCGGCAACCGGAAATGAATGTCTATTCTCTGTTTTCCTGAGCAACGTCGAACCTGCCTCCGTGAAAGATGCCCTACACGACCCGGACTGGATAATAGCCATGCAAGATGAGCTCAACGAGTTCGAGAGTCTCAAAGTATGGCGTCTGGTCCCTCGCCCGAAGAATCGAACCATCATTGGAACGAAGTGGATCTTCAAGAACAAAAAGGACGAGAATGGTGTCGTGGTTCGAAACAAGGCACGTTTGGTCGCTAAGTGGTATCGACAACAAGAGGGGATCGACTACGAAGAGACGTTTGCACCAGTGGCCCGAATCGAAGCCATTCGGATGTTTCTCGCGTACGCCGCCCACAAAAACTTCACGGTCTATCAAATGGATGTGAAGACGGCGTTTCTGAATGGAGATCTAAAAGAAGAGGTATAAGTCTCTCAGCCAGAGGGTTTCATAGATCCGGATCACCCGAACCATGTGTATCGACTCGACAAAGCATTATACGGACTAAAACAAGCACCGAGAGCCTGGTACGATAAACTGTCAACTTTTCTTCTAATTTCCGGCTTCTCGAAAGGTAAGATCGACACAGCTCTTTTTATAAAGAGGGAAGGTGAGCACATTCTTTTAGTTCAAGTCTATGTCGATGACATCATCTTCGGTTCCTCTTGCCCACAATACTGTCGCAACTTTTCGTTCCTCATGAAAAAGCATTTTAAAATGAGTATGATGGGTCAGATGAATTTCTTTCTCGGTCTTCAAGTTCAACTACTGTCGACCGGAATATTCATCAATCAATCTAAGTACATCGCGGATATTCTTCGGAAATTCCAGATGGAACAGTGCTCACCCATGCGTACTCATATGTCCCCCGGTACGAAGTTACACGCTGATCCTAACGGAAAGGCTGTTAACCCTACTACCTATCGAGGAATGATTGGTTCGCTGATGTATTTGACGGCAAGTCGACCGGACATAATGTTTTCTACTTTTCTGTGTGCTAGATTTCAGTCTAATCCTAAAGAGTCTCACATGATAGCAGTTAAGCGTATAATTCGTTACTTGAAAGGTACTGCTAATCTTGGCCTTTGGTACCCGAAGAACACAGGATTCGAGCTTACAGCGTATTCTGATTCTGATCATGCGGGAAGCATGCTTGACCGGAAAAGCACGACGGGACACGTTCAGTTCCTAGGCGACAAGCTGGTTAGCTGGGCCTCAAAGAAGCAGACTTGCGTCTCCACCTCCACGGCGGAAGCGGAGTACGTAGCCGCGGCCAGCTGCTGTTCCCAAGTGATTTGGATGCGGACTCAACTGAAGGATTACGGGTACAACTACTCGAACATCCCCATCTATTGTGACTCCAAAAGTGCTATCGCCATCACGAGCAATCCGGTGCAACATACAAAGACGAAACATATAGACGTGCGCTATCACTTCATCAAAGATCATGTGGAGAAAGGTACCGTGGAACTCTACTTTGTGTGTACGGAAAATCAACTGGCAGATTTGTTTACCAAGGCGTTGGACGAAACACGTTTTTTCGCTCTAGTGTCCAAGCTTGGTATGCTTAATCTGAAAGTTTGAGTCTCAGATGTACTTGTCTCACCTTTTCCACACAACGGGATAACTATATCTCTTACAGATACACTTATCACGCCGCGTGGCTTGGGTGTTTCAAGCACATCGTCACTCGTTTTCTGTACATTCAAGGGTAGTGTGTCCTTTCGTTTTTCCAGTTTTACATCTGTCTTTATGTTATTCGTATTGTCTTTGTTATTCCCGTGCTTCTAAATGCGTGTTTTCAAGATGATTCCTCGAATGCCTAGTTCCGAAGGTACGTATTCCATCTCTGCGAGGAAAAGCTATAAGTTTTGAGAAATCAAGGGGGAGAAATATCAGTCTGATATGTCTAGGGGGAGTTTTGTCATTTTGTCAAAGTTTTTTGTTTGGTTAGTCTTTTCTTTCACTTGTGTGCTTTTGTCTTTGTTATTAAAAAAAAAAGAGACTGCTATTTTTGAAAAGTTGAGGGGGAGCGATGTCAGGTTGAAAATCTGAGGGGGAGAAGAGAATTTTTTTTTTTTTTGGTGTGTCAATTTTTTTTTAGAATTAGCAGTTGGAATGTATGGAACCGAGAGAGTTGCGGGACCCGGTGCCAACCTCACCCGGTATCGGGACCGGGGTATATAAACAAGGTTTTCCTTAAACCTTTTCATATTTTTCATAACTCCCGCACCCCAAACTCCCGGTCCCAAAATCCCTCTGGCTTGCGATTTCTTCCACAATCGGACTCCAATCCTCACCAATCTTCAGGTATGCATCCTAATCTCTATTATTATTGCGTTTAATCACTTAGATCGAGCCTTAGAACACAACACACGATCGATTTCATCGATTTTAAATCGCGCACTGTTAGGGTTTTAGACTCCCGGTAGTCTCGACTCCCGGTAGTCTCGACTCCCGGTAGTCTCGACTCCCGGTAGTCTCGACTCCCGGTAGTTCCGAGTACCGGTAGTTCTGAGTCCCGGTAGTTCTGAGTCCCGGTAGTTCTGAGTCCCGGTAGTTCCATGTACCGGTAGCTCTAAGTCCCGGTACCTTAAGTTTTTGAAACTCCCGGTGCTCTTGGCCCTGGTATTTCCAATTTTCGAGTACTGATCTTTGCAAGCTCCGTAAGATTCGAGATTTGCCTATATGCACCTTAACTGTTCTTTCTTGCTTTCATTAAACTCGGATCCTCCAAGACTCGAGTTGTGAACGGTCTTGCACTGCACCGACTCTCGGTGTTCCAAATCCGAGAATACGGGCCTCGAGACTAGGGTATATGTCACTCAATGGGCTCGTAACTAACAATCCGGATGCTCTTACAGGTACATGGCGCAGCCAAATCCGAATCCACCTCAAGCCGACGCTCAATTACTCCCTGCGGGTCCAAACCTTCCTCTAGTTGCAAACAACTATCACCTTGTCCCGACGAATTTCAACTGCCAATGCCCTGTTATAGTGGAGATTCTGAAGCGCCATGCGCTTCACCAGGCGTTAACAGCTCATCCTTCGGTTCCGGCTGTTTACGTACATCAACTTTGGCGGTCTCTCGAACTTATACCTCACGGCCAACACTATGAACTCCGCGCTCGTATCGGCGACTCAGCGTTCACTATCACGGTCCAGACCTTCCGCACCATCCTTGGTCTTCAGGCCGCAAATGCAGCTCCAGCTCCAGAAGCTTTCGACGGGCATGTCACTGATGTAGACATATGCCGAGACATTCAGGCTCTCGTATATCGAGGTGGCCTTCATCAACCTTCGAGCTTCACTCGAACTAACCTCCAGTCTGTATGGTACACTCTGTTCACCATCCTGAACAGGTGTCTCTCTGCAGTGACGAAAGGCATTGACCGTACGTCAGTCAACATGCTTCGCTTATTTCATGCTGTTATCTACAGTCGCAATGTTGACTTCGCGGCGATGCTTTGGGCGGAACTCGTGGCACAAGTGCAAAAGAAGATCGAAGGCAATAGACGACTCTCATTTCTTCCGTATCCACGCTTTCTTCAAATGCTTGTCGCACATTTCATGGAATCCGATCTCACCATTCCTCGACGCGCTGATCACGAGGTACTTGTTGCTACTCGTATGACTCATATTCAAAATATTCGAGTCTTAGAAGGTATAGTTCCTATGGTTATTCCTGTTGCCTTACTAGCTATCGCGGACCAATCGGCACTAAGTGTGTTAGCATATAGGACAGAGAACAACATAGTCGCTCTTATGGTCCAGCCAAATCCGGCTGGACCTGCCCAAGGAGCGCGAGCCGAGCGACGTGAGGGTCCACGTATGCGAGGACGAGGGGTTCGACCAGCAGGGGCTATCGGACGGGGCGCGCAGAGAGAAAATGTAGTGAGGGGTTCAGGCGTGGGTAGTGTCGGGCGGTCATCACGCGATGCTAGTACGTCTCGACCTAGACCTCATTCACCGCCTGCTGAAGGCTCCGCCCTACACGATGTGGAGGTGGAAGGAGTTTCCCGAGTACACACAGCCGAAGAGGCAACCTCCTCTTCCAGCTCCGAATCCGGTTCTTCCTCCGGAACAACTGTCGGCACCGCCTCTGGCTCCGAATCGGTATCCGGATCCGAGTCTCAATCAGGCTCGGCCTCTGGTGACGAAGAAGGGTCTGAGGAATCCGACAGTGAGGAAACCGAATCTGACGACGATGATGATGATGATGCAACTAACCCCCAAGCCATTACTGGAGACATAAGGAGAGCGGAGGGAGTTTTAGTTGAAAAAGAAATTGAAAGTGAGCCTGTGCGTGAAAGGAGAAGTAAGTTTAAAAATGACCGAGAGTGAGTGATGGGGAAATCTTCACAGGTTACCCCCAACCAGCCTTCATCTGACCGGGCAGCCACATCTACTATTCCTTTGCATTTGTTGCATCGGGATATTGAAGAAGACGTCGTGGGCCCAGCGACGCACTTGCACAACCCCCCTAGCCACTCCGTTTCCTCTCAAAAGGATCCGGTTTCAACTTCTCACGGGGATCAAGCACAACTTCCACCGGTCTCTCACTTGGAGAGTTCTGGTGTTGAAACTAGAGACCAGCCTCCCCCGGTCTCGCCTTCTTTGGATGCACAATTGAGTCTAGATCCCTTTGATTCTGACATTTCTTTGGCTAGGACACGGGTCATTGATTCTGCTAACGTCGAGAGTCTTCGTGCCTCGATCGAAACGCCCGGAGCGACTCTACCTTTTGGTAGTTCGCAAGGATAGGGCGGAAGTCCTACCACGGCTATCATCACGCCAACCGTGAACGTAAGCGGTACTGCGGTGCAATCCACTGCAGCTACTACAACGGAAGGGCTAAGTGCCGCCGGAGTTCGTCTCCAAGGAATATGTGGACGGTGCCTTAAAGGCTGTCCAATCGGATATTATGAAGCAGGTTTCTGAGGACTTGGCGTTCATTCGTCGATCTATCACTGGTAAAGCCACGGCATCTTCGGCTCCTCAACCGACTCCTCAACTCAGACTATCCCAACCGTCAACCGCTCCGGCTGTCCAGCACATGTCCGTTGATGATCTCAAAGCCGCCTTACTGGACAAGTTGTTGACCGACTCCAACATTTCCGCCTCGGCTGATGCAGATTTAGTGAGCATTCTCCGCTCGCAAACCCAACCACCGCCCCCTATCGCACCGACCGACTCAATTACGGCCCAACTATCCGATGTCAGGCAGGCCCTCGACAGGCTAACCGAGAGGGTCGCCAGCCTTGAAGACACCTGTAAGGGTCAGGTCCAAAGTACCAAACGAAGACATGATGATCTGGATGACCGTGATCAACATGAGGGGGAGAAGAGAATAAGACTGACCGAGCTGTCATCCGCGGCGGCAGAAACTTCAACGGTAACTCCAACTGAACCACAGCAACAACAACCGTCAGAGTCCGAAATGGTTCAGGACATGGAGATTTCTTCACCGGTCAGAAATATCTTAGAAGAGTCAGCAGACCCGACGGTTGAAAAGCCCGAAGGTCCATCGGAAGACACGTCAATGCCAACAGTTTCGGAGCGGCCCGTCCTAGAACTTATTGATGAGGACTCGGCCGGCGATCCGGAACTTGAAACTGATTGGAGGCAAAGAGCGATTGTTGCTATTCAGACAGAAACTGATGCCTTGTGGGAAATACAGGGCGATGACGATTTGATGACAGAGTTTGATTATGACCAACTTTTTCTTCTGGGTGAACAGGTATCTACCGCATCGGCTGATCTTACTGATAATGCAGGTTCATCTGAAACTATTGTGTCAATTCCAGAAGCGGTTCCACCCCAACATCCTCAACCAGCTCGTTGGGAAAGGTTTCGAATCTTAGTACCGTATCTGGAAGAATCTCAGAAGAAAATCTTCGCTCACTGGATAAGGCCTCTTGACCCTGTACAATGTCATGGGGCCACGTTCCTTGATGAGACGATCAGATCGCAGTATGTGGAAGTTATGAAAAGAGGCAGAATGAGACATCAGGTTTACTCTAAGCACAGAATCACCGAAATCGTGAGTATTGAATCAGACAGAATCGTAAAAGTCGTCTTCCCGACCTTTTCAGTAAAAAGGGATGACGGAAATATTTGGACCTTCTCAGAATCCGATTTCAAACATCTTTGCCTGAGAGATTTTCCAGTTCTACTCAGATTTTTGAAGACTCTTACTATTCGGCCTCTACCTTATACCAAAGCCCTCGAAGCTATCAAAAGATTCATGAAGTGCACGATCACACTATCCTACATTGAAGACTTTCAGTTGGGACTCGAAAGTAATCAGAAAAAGATCAACATCTTAAAGCCCAATCTGAACCTCCCTGAAGACGCACAGGTACACTCTTTACTTTCTAAACCAGAAACAGGGTTCGTGTATCTGAACGGAAAAGGGGAGAAACGGTTCATCAGAAAAAGTGAAGTGCATAAAATTAGCGAGGGAACATTGGTGAAAATACAGTCTGATCTGAAGAAGATTTTAGAAGAAGAAGACAAGAATGCTCCTCTAGAGCAGTATGTCAATCTTCGCGAGTACCTTGTCGAAGATCTTCTCAAAGCCATAGAAGACAGGCTTGAATTCAGAAGCAGCATCAGATATTTTGAAGTGCTCTTTGCTATCCGAAAGCGCTATGTTCCAGACTGGCGTGAACGCGAACTTCTATTCCAAGGGGGAGATTGTTAGGTCTTAATATGTGTGGAATTAGAAGTTCAGGGACTTATCTTGTCATTTCTTGTAAATACCCTTTGGGTATAAATAGCTTTTGTTTAACCTAGTTTAGGTTAATGATCATTATTATTGTTTTGCAAAACCTTTGTACGGCTACAGTCTGCCACTAAATCTTATTCATTCGATCTATCAATACAAGTGAGATTTATGGCTGGCTATTACTGATTGTGTTGATTAATTGTTGATTGCTTGTTAATCTGGGATCCACATATTTATCCAACACCTCTTCACTCTCGGAGTTCTTTCTTAACTTATAGTGTAATACTCCATGACCTAGTGAGTTCATAACCTTCATGCATGACAACTTGATAAAAGAATCATTTCGCACATTTTCTCATTTTAAAGAACAACACAAGGAACATCTTGGTTACAAATGACCCCAACATTCTCATAACTCCAATGTACTGCACAACGATCTCGAGAATCGTTTGCATACTACTTTCCGTAACACTTAATCTTTCTCAACCAAACGATATTGTTACGACAGTAATAAAAATGAAAATCTTTTCATGCGACAAAAGTTTGAAAGAAAATTACCGACACGAAGTAAGCTAGTCGGTTCTCACATTCGTTTATATAATATCATCAAGTTAATACTCTTGTTGGTTATAACAAGTTTTGCTGGCCAACGCTTTCTTGACCTTTTTGCTACCATTCAACTTTTCATGTAAAATACGAAGTATTTTGCAAATTGCTAAACTCAAAATTTCAATGTGTGCCGAAAATGGAATTGTCTTTTTCTTTAAATACATACTTGCACATGCGGACTTAACCTCGACTAAAATTGTTGTCTATGCATTTGTTTTGGAATCATAAAAACTCATGTAACACACACTAGGACACCATACATAAAACTCTATTCGCAAATGAAGGCTACTCACTCAAACAAGGTCAATCGTTTTACTCACGCGACTTATCATTGACACTCTACTTCCGACCAGTGGTCGCCCTCTCGGCTTTGTAACACTTACCATACATGCATTCCATGGCCCACTTACTCAACCATTTCATACTATTAAAGTTTGCCTCGGCGGACTTTCATGAGTCCCTCCAGTTCCAGGTTGTCTTTCCAACCCCCAATCATTTACTAATCTAATCTCCAAAGAATTGAAGGACCTTGGTGGCGTATCCACCATCGTTCTACTATAACACAAAGAGATACCCTTAAGAAATGGTTATACGAGTATAGACATGCAAAACGTACTTTACCGATCATTAGTCACTGTAACCATTTAGAAACAAGCATGCTTATGTAACAATATATTCATAAATAACAGTAGCTAATTTAAATTGTGAATATATCATACAGGAGAGTCCTCGTTACCATCGTTATAGTACTAATTTCACGTATTTCCGTCAACTCTTAAGACTATCCCGTCTTATTGTTTCTACCCATTTCTCACGAATCATAACTTAATTCATCACAGCTTAAGTCTAAGTATCTCCTCGGCATACTTAGTTCGCTTAAACTATTGCTCTGATACCATATTGTAACGCCCCAAAATCCGGGCTAATTTGAACCTTAAATTTCAACAAGTTATGATAAAATAAACTTCCACTTTCATATATATAGCAAGTGAATTAACCACTAGGAGTATATTTACAAGTACAGAATTCTCCAAATAACCTATTAATCTAATTATGCCACTATAATCAGATTAACTAAGTTATCTAAGCAATCCTTCAAAACTCCTTCTGTTAATTGACTTTTCCGCTAATCCAAAATGCTCGTCCCACATCCCTTTTACCTTACCGAGCTAGTACCTGGTAAGAAAACATCATTTGAAACGATTAGGCCAACGCCTAGTGAGAACATTCGTTTCCATAATAATATTTGCAAAATCAATGTAAACAAGTTATATCAAACCTGATTACCCTTTTTCTTACCATACGTGTAACTCTATTCCGTTAACACGATCTTCATCCAATCCCATGAATATGACTGACACACATTCCATCATCATATCATGTCTTAGAGCCACACTACGAATCTTCACTGATTCTAGATTAATACTTCTTATTCCAGAAATCGCAATATACACATGCCCATTTCCATTCATATCCTATTCCAGAGCCACACTACGAATCTTTCTCAGATTCTAGATTAATGCTCTTATCCAATAAATCGCAATTATACATGCCCATTTATCGGAAAGGAAGTAGAGATTACAAGCACTTATGTCAATCCCATTTTCTTCCTTAGAAATTGGGAATAACGATTATTACCACACGCCTATTCCACAATTTCCACACACATCAGAATAATGACTAACTTCATCTATTCCACGTGCACATAACCATTAGTACTACACACATCAGAATAACGACTAACTTCATCTATTCCACGTGCACATAACCATTAGTACTACACACATCACTGGAATAACGATTATTACCACACGCCTGTTCCATGTGATTACCAAACACTAGTGCCTATGGATCCATTACACTTACTACACACCTGCCTAGTATCAAACTAGAACAATCATTAAGCCTAACAACCTACCATTCAGTTGTAAGTATGTTCAGGCCACTAGAACTGCATTTCAATTCCTAAACCGTACCTGTTTAGAAGTCAGTAAGTCCTAAAGTTACTGAGTACTCCAAAAGTGACCGGACAGTACCAGTTTCCGGACACCTTAAACTATCCGGGCAACACAAGTTTTCCGGATACACCAAGTTTCCGGATACCCTCATCTTTTCGGATACATCAACTTACCGATTATTTCACTAATCCGGATGACACCCGGAAACCAAGGTAATCCGGAAACCATCCGGTAACTTATTTCATCCAGAAACTATACAAAATTTAAGACTTACCGGATGACTTTGTCGCGTCCGGAGACATTCATCACCACGGTTTCCGGATACATGGTTTTATCCGGAAACCTTCGACATGCAGCTTAAAATTCGATCTAGATACATATCTGTTCGATTCAGCTCATTCCAGACCATTCCATACAGTTCATAACCATTTTATACAGCTATTACAAGGTTTAATTTAACATATAAACATTGATTTAAGCAAACAACAAATGAACTCACCTTTGTTACCAAAACTTGCTTCTCTGCACAAATCCAACCCCAATCTGCTGTTTATGATTCTGAAATCCTATTCATTAATCAGATTCGGTTACACTCATAAATCCACAACAGATTTTATCAAAACCAAACTCAGTTACTTACCAATTGAAGACCAAAGCCCTTGTTTTCCTTCTTTCTCCCTTTTCTCTCTTTTCCCTTTCTATTTCTTTCTCTCTTTGATTCTCCAAACCGACCCAACACAAATGAAATGAGAGAATATCTCATTTCAGCTACTTTATCCATACACACTTTCCAAAATTGACCAACCACACCTCCAAGTTTCATTATTTCCACAATTGACACCAAACCTTAATCCCTTGTATTTTAACCTTATTGATTTATAAAATTACAACATAATTCAAGGTTTAATCCAAAATACAAAAAGATCCCAATTCTCATTAAAATAATATTATTGAAAATTTAGGATGTTACATATAGGGAAATTAATTAAAATACCCAAAGTTTGACTTTGACTTACCAAAATACCCACAATCTCGTTCATTTTACCAAAATACCCATTTTTCCGCAATGGGGTCCGCGATCGCGGACCAGGGACCAATTTTGATTTTTTTTCCCGCGATCGAGGGGGGAGTCCACGGTGATTGTGATTTTTGATTCATATTTACACTTTCAACTCCTATAATTATTTACTTACTTTACTTTATACCTTTTACTTTCCTAATTTTAATTTTACACATTCATCATATTAACACATATAATCGTTTATTAACTAAAATACGTTAAAAAATACGTTTTAATTTTAACAAGTTACATCATTGTACTCGTCTCTTCGATACCTTCGAAATGAGCCTAATATTGAATATTTTTTGATTTTTTGATTTAATTATATATCATATATACTACATAAAAATATTTTTAATATTTATAATTCTTACCCTTATAGTTAATTATTTAATGTATGGTACATCTCTTATTTTTTCAATTTTGTTTTACACTTTTATCACATTAACATAATAATCTTATATTTACTAAATGAAAAATAAAAAACTAATAAATATAAAGTAAAGTAACTAAATAAGTATAATATAATTAAATTAAAAAATATTCAATATTGAGTTCATTTCGAATGTATCGACGAGACGATATTAATGGTGTAACTTGTTAAAATTAAAAAGCATTTTTTTAACGTATTTTAGTTAATAATTGATTAAATTGTCAAATTATTTGGATTATACGTCTCGCTGCATTGCAACGGGTAAATAGCTAGTATACATATATATATTGAACTACTTAATATATTTTAACGTAATTATGTATGTTAATGTGATATGTTAAAACGTACTTTTTTAACATATTTTAGTTAATATATGATTATTATGTTAATGCGATAAGAGTGTAAAACGAAAATTGAAAAAGTAAGAAATGTACCATAAATTAAATAATTAACTATAATGTTATGAATCGTATATATTAAAAATATTTTAATGTAGTATATATGATATATAATAAAATAATTAAATCAAAACATATTCAATATTGGGCTCATTTCGAACGTATCGAAAAGACGATTATAATGGTGTAATTTGTTAAAATTAAAACGTATTTTTAACGTATTTTAGTTAATAAACGATTATATGTGTTAATATGATGAAGGTGTAAAATTAAAATTAGGAAAGTAAAAGATATAAAGTAAAGTAAGTAAATAATTATAAGGGTTGAAAGTGTAAATATGAATCAAAAATCACAATCGCCGCCGACTCCTCCCTCGATCGCGGGATTTTTTTTTTCAAAATTGGTCCATGGGCTGTGATCGCGGACCCCATCGAGAAAAAATGGGTATTTTGGTAAAACGAACGAGATTGTGGGTATTTTGGTAAGTCAAAGTCAAACTTTGGGTATTTTAATTAATTTCCCATATATCTATACTATCTTATAATGCATCTAACCCCCAAACTCTTAATAACAACATCTAAAACTATATGTACTACAATTTAAAGCACGTTTACTTAATTTTAAGAGTGAGAAACCAAAGCTTCATTCATGAGTTTTGTTTCCAAGAACTGCCTCCTTAACCCCCCTATCAGATTATCTCGATTCAAAAAAGTTCTCTTCCCAAGACAGGCACGCCACACGCACGCCTCTTCTTTCTCCTTAACCTCTCGATAACCTCACGTTGTGTTCTCGAAACTCATTTTAGGAAGGCAAGGAAAGGAAAGGAAAGGAAATGGAAGGAAATAGGTGGAAAGTAAAAAAAACTCGTGTTCTCGAAACTTTTTTAGGAGAGAAAGGAAAGGAAACGGAAGAAAAATAATGATGAGTTTCCTTCCAAAACTTTCCTCCCAAATGTGGGAGGAAAGGAAAGATATTAATATAATTTTAAAAAAATTACTGAAATTATTAAAATTACAAAACTAAGAGCATCCACAATCATGGACCTCTTTAGAGGTTCATGGTTTTGCCATCCCAGCTTTCTCTCTATGTCACATCAGTTTTCTCTCTCCTACACATTTTATAAACATTTCACTCCCAATCATAGACCGGTTCATGATATATATAATTAAAAAGTACAATATTAAAATTATAACAATAAAAAATTACTTACTATAATTAAAAGAATATAATAATTATAAATTAAAACAATAAAAGTCATAATAATTTAAAAATATAAAAATAATTGATACATAAATAAAAATCATAGAGATAAAAAATTTACGGGATAAATAAAAAGTTATTGAAATTAAAATAATTAAAATAATATATGTTATCAAATAATAAAAATTATAATACTATAATAATGTATTATTAATAAAATTTATATTTATTTAAAGTATTCAATAATAATATATTATTAATAAAAATTATTAATAAAAAGAAAAGGGTAAAGCCGTTTAGAAATAGAGAGATAAATGGAGTTAGTGGAGATGTGGGACCCTAGGATATGAGGCATGGACCGCTCCATGCAGATGGAGCGGTTTGCCATGTCAACTGTTACCCATGGTGAAAAAAATTCAAGGAGCGGTTCTTTATATTGCCTAGTCACCATGGACCTCCCCATTGGGGATGCTCTAACCAATACAGGGACGGACCTAGAAAATTTTTCATACGGTGGCACCATATTTTTTCATACGGTTTTCATCGAAGTGTCTTTCGTCTTTTTATTAACGTTCAATATCGTCTGATGTGTTTTTAGCCAAATTCCGCCGTTTCGAGAGATTTTTAACGTTTTTGCTTGATTTCAGGGGATTTTTAAGTTTTTTTTATCGATTTCGAGAGATTTTTTCGGTATTTTTTGTTGATTTCAAGAGATTTTTTTGGTTTTTTTGTTTGAATGGGTATAAGATTTGGGTCTTTTTTCAGTTTAGGTGCACCCCTTGTAGTTTCCAAATGAATACGGTAGCACCTCCTAAATCGATACGGTGACACCTTCACGAAAATGGAATTTTTTACCCTTCGCCGGAGAACTAATACGGTGGCACGTGCCACCGCGTGCCCTTCATCAGGTCCGTCCCTGAACCAATATTTCCTTATAAAAGATATATTTTAAATGTATATTAGTAAAAATAATATATTTTCTTTCCTTTCTCTACTGTTCAAGAACACGAAAAAAATATTTATTTTCCTTTCATTTCCTTCATTTTCCTTTCCTTCTGAGAACACAAATGAAAAAATTTCTTTCTTTTCCATCCATTTCCTTTCTTTTCTTTTCTCTCCGGATTAGAGAACACAGCTTCAGGACGATTCAAACTCTAGTATGATCGATTTCGTGTTGGTCATCGATTTCATCTCTCTCTCTCTCTCTCTCTTCTCTTCTCTTCTCTCTCTCTCTCATTGCGGTAGATTTCTAATTTAGGGTTTTTTTTTTGTTTGGTTGATTTAGAATTTGAAGGATTGTCGAGATGGAGATGGAATCAACTCAAAGAAGGTTTGTAATTCACCATTCTTCTTAATACATGACTGATTTCTATGTGTTTTTTTAATCTTTTAAAAAGGTTTTTGTTGGTTTGAAAGATTCAAGAACAGATTTCAAATGGGTTTAACATCGCTGGGGGGTTAGTGCTGGAAGGCCTAACTACCAGGGTTCGAACCCCGCGGTGAGCATGAGACGATATCCAGACTTTGGGTCGGGTCCTTTGGGACCGGGTCCGGGGCCGGTTGGGTGGTCCATATGGCCCTTATACCTGACCGGTCGGGTCGATCCATAGGGTCGGTCGGGTCAACGGGGATTAGTCGGGTGGCACCCTTAAGTGGGAGCCCGGATACCCCGGGAACGTGTGTGTGTTAACTTGCCGTAAAAAAAAATGGGTTTTTATTAATTTGAAAGATTTCAAATGGGTTTTTGTTCATTTGAAAGATTCTGATATCAATGATCATAAATGGGTTTTTGTTCATTTGAAAGATTTCTGATATCCATAATTTTCATATGTTATTGTTTGAAGTTCATGGGGTTGGCTAAAGATCACCGATTTCTTGTGTTTTTTTTTTTTGAATCTTTTAAATGGGTTTTTGTTCATCTGAAAAATTCAAGAACATAATTCAAATGGGTTTTTAAATTGAGTCTTTCATTAAAATACCTCAAGTTTGATATTGACTTACCAAAATACCCCAAAAAATGAAAAGTTTACCAAAATGCCATTTTTTTCCGTGAAGGGAGCCCGCTATTGCGGGCAGGGACCAATTGTGAAATTTTTTGCAAGATATATTTACACTTTCAATCCCTGGCCCGCGAACGAGGCCCGCGATGGCCCGCGATGGGGACTGAAAGTGTAAATAATCTTGCAAAAATTTTCACAGTTGGTCCATGCCCGCTATAGAGGGCTCCCTCAGCAGAAAAAAATGGCATTTTGGTAAACTTTTCATTTTTTGGGGTATTTTGGTAAGTCAATTTCAAACTTGGGGTATTTTAATTAATTTCTCTTTTAAATTTAACAACAGAAATGTTCTTAATTACAAAATCTGAAACATAATGTACAATTCATCGATGCACATTTCTTTTCACTGAGGTTTTATATTTTCAAGAACATAATCTGTGTTCTTCCTCCTCCCAACAATAACCATGGATCGTCTTTTCACTTTTTCTCAGGTAAGATTGGTTTCAAAAAATTCTCAGGTACGATTCACCCTTCTTGGTTTGATTTTTGGTTTCAATTTCGAACACTATCAGGGATTCAAAATAGTCGATCAAGTTAACATGTATATATATGTAGACTGACTGTAGTAGAATTAATATTTTCATGCGATATTTGGTTCCATCGTCTGCGATCCTCTTTCAAATTCATTCAAAACACAATTACACAACAATAATCAACTCAAACAATAAGAAGAAACAATCATGGATTGTTCTTCGGTGGGTTTGCACTCCAATTACAGAAAACCCCATCTCTATCTAAGCACCAAGAAAGGTATTTCTCATCGTCATTTATTAGTTGATTTTCTGAACCCTTGATTATTACTTTTTGGAGGGTTTCAGAGCTACAAGTTTGATTATTGCAAACCCTGTTACTTTATATGCATTTTATTACACCAACTATTTATTTAGATTAGAGTGACTGCCGGCTTTCTGTTGCAAATTAACAATCGATTGTTTGCTTTCATATGCTTCCTTCTTCATTACGATTTCGACCAATATTCAAGAAACACAGGTTGTATTTCTCTTTTCTCTCACTTTTGTCCCTAATTCTTGGTTTTCCAAAACCTGTTCATCTTGAACCTTTTGCGCATGGATTATGGAAATACCAAAAAAAACCACAATACTTTAATTTGCAAGAACCAAATATAAGTGCAAAAAACCAAAGGGCTTGAGGTCTTTGTCCAAAATCACTCACTGTTACATTTTTCTTGCGTTTTCGTAAACCAACAAAAAATCAAGAATCATTCTTCTCAAAGGTCAATCACTCCTGGTGATATCAAGTTTTTTTGATTAACAAAATAGTAGGCTACTTCCATAGTAATAAGCAATTTGTTGGCTCTGAACAAATATGTGCATCCATTGTTCAACAGTCTGTTCTGATTTGTTTCCCATCTATTTTGGAAGGATTATGTGATATATATATATATATATATATATATATATATATAGTATGTGGTTGGATTGTTAACGGTTGGTCCTTGGCTCTCGTGTAACCAGTTGGCCCTCAACTATGAATTATTTCCACAGAGAGAAACCTCACTTTATCTGAGACTTCATGCTCCCGAGAACATATTGAGACTTCACTACGTTCTCCGATACCATTGTAATTGTTTGATTGATTTGTATATCTTGGGTCCTATTCGTGAGTCTTAACACAATCTCACATAGAAATCTTTGAACATTTGTGTTGTAAATGTTTGTATATTTTGTATTTAAAATTTCTATTAGTTCAAATAGTTTTCTTTCGAAAAGTTTATTTAACTATAATTAATTTGCCTTCATCTGAAATTTGCTAATGGAAACACATAGAAAAAAAATAATGATGTCATTTCTTATTTTTTAGGACAAGAAGCTAGAAGTTACCAACTCTTTTGAATGGTTTTAACAATTAAAGATGATTTCTCTAATCTTTTTACACACTGCTTGTGTTGGTGATTCAATATGGATTGATAGAGTTCCCTTTATTTTCTTCTCATAGATTCATTCAGCATTTCGAACTCCTGCAGATAGCTAGCTGGCATTCTTGATCACATCTCACTCAAATTACCCATATGGAGACTACACCACCCATGCACAATTCCATGTGAGTATTGCCTTTTTAAAATGTTTAGTTATTGCTTCTTGCCCTGGTGTTATTCTTTACAGATCTCTGATATATGGAACTACTTTTAAGAATTCTAGAGGATTGTGAAGGAGTTGAGGAGTAGTTTCTTCGATGCTGCAAAGAGGTTGACAAGTTGTATGTTATATCCAAATCTATTACAGCCACAGGATATAGGGGATATGGTTTTGATGGATTAAATAAAGCATCCACAGGTAATTATGTTGCTCAGGTTTGTTGAATATTGATATCTCAGTGCAAAAAGACTTTCAACTTAATCAAACGATCTTTGTTTTTGTCTGAATTTTAAGAAGACCATGACCCTTTGGAAGTCTGCACAGCTTAATGTTGGTGTATGCTTTCACAATTTCACTTACACAACTGGATCGATAAAAGCTTTACCTTCAAGTTGAAGAAGACGCTACCATCTTAAATTCCAATGGTGCCCCCGACAGATCATTCGGCAACGAACTGCTAGAAATACTTCTGGATTTGAAGTTTCACGTGACAATGTATTTGGTTATGCAACCTGCTTTTGCTCAAGTTTGGATTTCTTATCAGGATGAGAATCGGCTGGCTTTTCATCTTTTTAGGACACTCGAATAAAATGAATTTTATGGCTCAAAATGATAGATAATTGTGTTACTTTTGGCACTGAAAATTTTAACTGTTTGGAAGATTATAGTGATGCTTGTTATCAGATTCCTTTAGGAATGAACGAACATTGAAAACTATGAACCACACTTTATCCATATCATTCTGAAGTTGAGTGATAATAGGCCAAAAAGGTTACTCCCTATGTGCTTAAACTATAGTTGTTTTGAATGATTGTACTATCAAATGTATGTCTTTGTACTTATTCCATGTAAGCTATCTGCTTTTATTACACAAATATTGAAAGTATTTGAGATATCAATATTGAACAAATCTTGAAGAAATGTTTATGCCTCGCTGTATTGTACGGGTACACAGCTAGTATATATATATATATATATATATATATATATATAACAAAGGGACCAAATCACCGCTTCCATGCCCATCGTTTTCAATCTCTCACACTTCTTCTTTATCTCTAAGCCTCCCATCACCACCTCTAAACACCTCTTTATCCCTTCCCGCCCACCACACTTTCAATGCAAACCATCATCATATTCCATGTGACCTCCCCACCCTCATCATTCTTGTGATTTGGCCGGAGATGGCCCCGATGACTTCTTTAGTTACATGAATGCAAAGTGCAAACCATCGTCATCACTGTGTTTTTTTCTTGGGTTTGGCCAGAGCTTTGTGTCCATGTTGATGGTGTTACATGGATGCAAACCATCGATGCCTCAACTATCGAAAATAGTAGGAAAAGCAAAAACAACAAACACACACGGAAACGACAAAAGAAAGCAAGCAATAATCTTTACGAACCACCATGATGGGTCACAGTGGAGTTCACGGTGTTTCACCACAAGGACGATGATGATTTTTTTTCGATGTCACCACATGAACGATGATGGTTTTTTGATCGATATCACCACATGTATCGTCCCTATCGTCTGTTACAAACCAGAAAGGGGAAATGGGGAGTGACGAGTGGTCAACGGAAACAATAGAGTTATTAACAAGTTTGCAGGGACGATATCACAACACATGTCCACTTAGTGGGTCTCTATATTGGGCCATGGTGATGAAGATATTAGAGGAGGAAGGTTGGAGCAAGAGTTCTAGGGACGATGATCCCTGTGATTCGCATTTAACTCTAAAGTAAATTTCATAACAGGTTCGATAGTTTTTGTAAAAACAAGAAAAACAAAAAAGAATTGCAAACAGAGGGACAAAACAAAGTTGGACGAAAATACCCACGGAGTTTTTTTTTAATGGAGTTGGTGATCAGGTTCCACTTTCAGAGTAACATTCAAACTATGAGGACCAAAACTTGAATTATGAAACCACAAGTCCTGCTTCCAGAAAATTCACCAAAAGCCAGGGACCAAAATTGGAGTTTTTTTTAAATATCCAATCACAAATCAAATTTCTTAAAATAAATCTTTATATATATAAAAGAAAAAACCAAGAGGAATGAGGTGGCACCATGAGAATTGAGTATTTTCAAATGGTGGATTGCGGTTGAGTTATAACCATCCCACATTGGTGAGGAGTTGAAACATTATAACAAATATGTGTGTATAAGAAAGATGGATGTGATGATTGTTTTCATTCTCATAGAGTTATCTTATTTTGGATGACCTTTATTTTTTATCATGATAGTATTCTCAAATGATAGATTGTGGTTGAGCTTTAGCTCTCCCACATTGGTGAAAAGTTTAAAATTTTAAATAAAGAGGTGTATAAAAAGGTGGATGTAATACTTTTGTGTCCATTCTTATAGAATTGTCTTATTTTGAATGACTTTTTTTTGCATCATGAAAATTGAGTATTCTAAAATGGTGAATTGTAGTTTACTTTTAGTTATCTCACATTGGTGACAAGATGAAAATTAGAATAAAGATGTGTGTAAGAAAGGTGAATGTGGTGCATTTGTGTCTATTCATGGGTTTTGACACATAAGGTTGTATTATTTTAGATGGTTTTTTTTTACAAAAAAAAATATCATCACTTATCAATATATTTATATATATATATATATATATATATGTATGTATATGTATATATTAAAAGAACCAAAATGTTATGAGATGACACCATGAGATATGAGTATTCTCAAGGGTGAATTGTGTGGCTGAGTTATTGTCTATCTCATATTGGTGAATAGTTGAAAAATTAGAATAAATGTGAATGTCGTACCTTTCTGCCCATCTATGATCCGTAGGTTTATGATTCATATATTGTTTTATTTTGGATTAATTTTTTGCAACAAAAAAATTCTTATTATATAAAAAATCAATCGATTAATATATCAATCAATAAAAATATTAAAAACCCAAGGTCATGAAGTAACACCATGAAATTTGAGTATTTTACAAATGGTGGGGTGATTGATTTTTAGCTATCTCACATTGTTGAGAAGTTAAAAAAAATTGGATAGGTGACGTGACACATCTAAATTTGAAATTTGTATGGTTTGATTTAGGTTATTCCCCGTTGTTATGAAGAGTGTAAATTAGAAAAATGGGTACTTTATAAATGAGTAGAAAATGAATTAAAAATTAAAAAGTGGGTTGATTATATATGTATTTTTTCCAACCATTATTTTCAAAATATATAACTATATTTCTATAAAAATATTTATTAAAGCGTCAATATGTCAACATCAATCAATATATATAATAGGAAAAACCAATGATATTTAAGGTGATGAGGCAAAGGTATTTGACGTGATATTGTGATAAATGAGTATTTTCAAATGCTGGATTGTGGTTGAGTTTAAATTGTCTCATATTG
The DNA here is from genome assembly GCA_033807775.1 of Saussurea involucrata. Taxonomy (NCBI): domain Eukaryota; kingdom Viridiplantae; phylum Streptophyta; class Magnoliopsida; order Asterales; family Asteraceae; genus Saussurea; species Saussurea involucrata. The sequence continues at coordinate 171,486,559 of CM066322.1, forward strand.
CCGATACATCTCAAAGTCTTGGTAACAACAATCGGTTATCAATATATGAAAATGTACCACTTATGAAAATACATTCTTTTTTTAAAATTGTATCTTATTAACTATTAACGGAAAAATTATGTTTTATCTTAACTTGGTCAAGTACTTAAAATATTTATCGTTGCCGCACAACGCGCGGGGCCCACACTAGTTACATATTAAATAAAAATCCTTCTATTTATTTACAACCTATTAAATTCACAAAAAAATAGCGTTAAAAATCTCAAGTTTAGAAAACAAAGGAAATCAAGATAAATTCACACATCTTTTGAGTTATGAATTGGAACATACTAGCAAAATATTGAAAATTAAGTACGGTTAGTATGAGATTATTAATATATAGTCAATCAACAAATAGTTAAAATAACAACACTATAAAAGTAATAAATTAAAAAAACATTGATTATTCAAAAACCTAAAAAAAAATAGGGGTGAACATAGTACGGTACTATGTTTTTTTTCGAAATACCGTGTACCAACCAATTATAATTGGTACACTAAAATTTATGCCGTGTACCAACCAATTATAATTGGTACCAACTTAATTGGTACCAACATTTTTCGGTTGGTACGGTTTTGTACCAACATCTCAAAATGGTTACAATTAAATTATATAAATCAATAATACAAACATGCTACTAAAACTTCAAACAAGGCTAAGTAAATAATCAGAAGGACTTGAGCACCAATAGAAGGACTTGAGCTGTTGGTTTGACTAACACTTGAGCTATATCCCTGTGCATTTTTTGTTAAACAATAACCAAATAATCCTTGTTAATAATAATCAAATATCCTTGTTAAATAAAAAGCTTATGAAATAGAAGGCTAAGTAAATAATCAGAACACTAAATAAAACGATAACAAAATTACAGATAGAATACTAAATAAAACGATAACACTAAATAAAACGATAATACTAAATAAAATTACAGATAGTAAATAATCAGAATACTAAATAAAACGATAACACTAAATAAAACGATTGCAAAGAGATGACCGATAGAAACCTGTCGATTGCAAAGAGAGGACTGATAGAAACCTGTCGATTGCAAAGAGTTGAGCGCTAGAAGCCTAGAACCGTCGACTGCAAATGGAGCTATAGAGAATCGAATGAAGTTAGGGTTTCGTTACTTTCGTACTTGCGTTTTGTGGAGACTGTAGAAAAGATATCAGAGTATCAGACAGTGAGTGTGAGGTTAGGGTTTAGTACTTCGTTGTTCGTTCGCATCTATGTAGTTTGAGTGTTTGACTACCTTCTTTACTCGTTCAATAATAGTCCACTAGTAACTTCTAAGTTCTAAGGTCAAAGAGTATCATATATTCACATTCTCTAAAAGGCCCAGTCCACTAAGCAGTTTTCTAAAAGGCCCAGTCAATAATAGTGGACTAGTAACATGAAGTCATGAACTGATCAGTGATGAAAGGAGCTGAATGAATTAATCAAATATATTTTATTTTATTTCCTATTTAATAAATAAATAAAAATAATATATATATATATATATATATATATAAAGTTGGTACGGTACGGTACTACCATGGTATTCGATTCTCAGTACCACATACCAACCAAGTGTGTGAAATTGGTACGGTAGTACCAACCAATTTAGTTGGTACCAACTTAATTGATACCAATTTAGTTGGTACGGTTGGTATGGAATTGGTTGGTTTGTCTCGGTACAAATTTAACACCCCTAAAAAAAGTATCACTACAACAAAAGTATGTTTATATGACGCAATAAAAATCAAGTGTCCTAAGCCAATTTAATCACACTATATATATTAATCCAAACCTCTTATTTTTTCACACCAAAATCTCTCAAATTCTCTCAAATTCTCTCAAATTTCATCATGAATCCAAACAAAACACCTACATCCCGTCGTAACCGACCGGATACACCGCAACCGCAAGAAGACCCGGAACTTGGTTTCCAAGCGTTTACACAACAAGGTTATCATCCGCAATTTTCGCAACAATTTCCGCCACAATTTTCGCAACAATTTCCCCAACAATTTCACCAACAATTTCCGCAACATATTCCTTACCAATTTACACGTCCCGGTTTGATTGAACAAGGTTTTACTCCGGCCAACTACAATCTTCCTTCACCCGCAATCAATCTCGACGACGACATTGTTCCGGAAACCCAACATTCTAGTTTTTCATATCCTCGCATGATCACCTTTCGGGAGACGTTTTGAGGGCTGCTTTAGCGAGAAAAGAGAAAATTAAAAAATATCATAATTGGTAGTGTTTTGTATTTTGTATTTTTTAATTTTTAATTTTTTAATGAATGATATGAATTTTTATTTTTATTATTTATCTTATTTTTATTTATTAAAAAATATATAAATATTTTTATTTTGTTAAATAATTAAATGTATAAATAAAAGAATTAAAAAAAATGAGGTGGCAAGAGGCTTGAGGGTTCCGGTACTCCACTTGAGGGTTTGGAGAGGGTAAGGAGAAAAGCTGATGTGGCGTTGAGGTGGCTTGAGGGCTTGAGGGTTGCATTACGGATGACCTAATAGATAATCTCATGTTAACCGGACTTTATTTTTTAATATTTTTTGATCTTGATTTCTTTTATTTTTTTAAACTTAAGATTTTTTAACACTATTTTTTTTAAATTAATACCTTGTAAATAAATATAAAGATTTTTATTTAACATGTAATTTAATTTAAGAAAATTGATTTGTAATTGAATATATAAAATACGTTTTTTTAATAAAATTAAAAAAATGAACCACGTTAAATTTTTAGAGGAAATTACAGTTTTGTTCCCTTTAGTTTGTTTGAAGACAAATTGGTCATTCATAACAGTTGCTAACTAACATTGTTAAATGGAGGGATCATAGGTGTTATGAAAATGAATAGTTATGGACCAATGATGTAAAAGTTTGTTTTTGCGACTAAATCCAAAATTTGACCAAACCACAAGGATCACCGGTATAATTCACTCTAACATAATTAATGGTAGATATTTTGAAATGGAAAAATTATTTGAGTTGAAAGCAATTTCTTTTAGAGAGTATGAATTTCCGTTTTTCCATTTTAAAGAAATTAGGAGAAACAATTAGGGATGCTATTGACAATCAAAATTAAGAGCATCCATATTATTGGACTTTTTCTGTAGAGATTTTACTAGTTTTTTATGCATATTAACATAAATTGCCAAAAAGATAATATTAATAGGTCGTTAGTAAATGTTTATTGAGTAAGTATTATTAATATTTCTAATCTTACCCAATAAAAGGTATAATAAGGATTCGGAGTCTTACCTGGTAAGTAAGTAAAAAGATTTTTACTTGTCAAACGCTTAGTAGGTTTAAGACGCTTACCCCCAATCAATTTTGACAACCAAGAATGTTAAATGATAAAATAAGTAAAGGTAATTTCATTTGCTATAAGCATTTGTTAAACAACCCCTAGCATAACAATAAGCAATTGTATAAGTAATTACTAGTTGGCCCAAATATATCAAAATGTAACAAATCTTGCTTGAGTTCCCACTTAATGTAACACTTTCTTTTTTCTCAATCAATATAATAGAATCTCAAAAAAGTTCTAATTCACACTCATTTTGACTTATAATATGTTGATATTGTAACATTAAATTATGTTGTGTTAAATTTTCAAGTTTATATTTCAAAGAGGAAGGGTCGTGTGAGAAGATTTGAACAAAAGTTAAGGTAAAAAAGTAAGAAAGGATCTAAACCATTGATCACTTTAATCTCAAATTCACTCACAAATTGGCTTGATATAGTGATTGATCCTAACGTGCATTCAATGGTAAAGATCCCTTATTTTTTTTTCACTATAACTTTTGTTCTCACCGGAAGTTCGGAACCAAACCCATATTTCAAACTAATATAACGATGAATCATTACGTTATTGAATAAAAATATATTTATTGAAAACCTGACATCCAATTCATTAAATGTTAGAGCATCTCCAACAGCTTATCTAAAATAGAGAAAAACAACATGTTGTTCTCTAAAATGTTTCAACAGTTTCTCTATCTCATTCTCTAAAATAGAGAAACATGGGAAAAACTCCCAATATAGAGAATTCTCTATATCTTCAAAAAAATAAGAGAAAAATATTATTTTAATGATTTACCACCAAAAAAATGAGACAGAAATATTATTTTAATTATTTTCCACCAAAAAATGAGAAAGAAATATTATTTTAAAGATGAGAGAAATATATTGAATATTTTAATAATATAAGTAATGATTAGTTCTCTAAAATAGAGAAGCTTTTGGAGTTGGAAGAATTCTTTTTTAGAGATTTTCATTTTTCATTCTCTGTTTTAGATATGCTGTCTTAGATATGCTGTCGAGATGCTCTTACAAAATCAAAATATTATTAATTAAAATAGGTAAGAAATATCTTTCTTTTTGAAATTTATAAAAAAAAACTCACTACACTAAATGGAATTTTAGAGAAACTTCATTTCAGTATTATACATTTTGCCCACACCAGTAACAATGCTCGTATCTTTACTATATTTCAAAAGAATTGTTTTTTGACTTTTTGTTCTCATAGGGTGCGTTTGGTACGCAGTCAGAACAGGACAGGACGGGATGGGACAAGACAGAACAACTGTACAATATTTGATAAAACAGAATTGGATAGAACATAAAAGATAACATGACCAATTTATTCCTAATAAGTTGTTTATATATTTTGATTAATTATGTAATTTATTAAATTATAATGAAATAAATATTTTTCATAATATGAATATATTTTGAGAACGTTAAAGTGAAAGTTTAAAAAAAATAAAATATAATAAATAAAATTTAAAGAATGAATAAAATATAAAAATAAGACGTATCTGATGATTTAGAAAAAAATTAAATTTTATTTTGAGGTTATATTTGTAAAACAGAAGTCTGTTCCAGCTTGTTCCATCAGGTGGGGTGGAACAGACTTGTTCCACTTTGTTCTGCGATGTTCTTGTCTATTTCACATAAAAGTCATGTCAAACATGAAACAATGATCCTTTTCTGTCCTGTCTTGTATACCAAACGCACCCGAACTTCCTTAAGATTTTAATAACTGATTAAGTATGTTTAAATACCAGATAAATATCAATTAATATATATATATATATAAAATATTTTATAACTATTGATCTTTTAAACTTTAAAGGGTGGAACTTGTACTAATAAACAAACTTTAGTCTTTTCCAAATAGTTTTTATCCTCTCCCATTACACTTGTACTTATATTTATACGCATATATACATATAGAGAGAGTGTGTGTGTGTGTGTGTGTGAGAGAGAGTGAGAGAGAGAGAGAGAGAGAGAGAGAGAGAGAGAGAGAGGTCGTTGTGTGATTTTTCCTTTTTGCAGCTTCTCTTTCTTTTTCGCCTTTTATTCCTCTTCTGTTACGGATTCTGAAAGATAGAGAGAGAGATTCTCTACCGTGTGCTTTCGTGTGTGAGAAATCTTCCATTAATGCTCTGATTTGATCCCACCACCACAAACAATACTTCTCCCACTGTAAATTTCAGTAAATCTTCTTCTCTTTTCTTGTTAATTTCTCAAGTTTTCGCTTTTTAATTTGTTCTTACGAATATCAACTGAAGCTCATTTCAATTGGGCATAATCTTTTTTAGATATATGATTTGGGTTTCCTTGAATTCTTCGATCGAATCCTGCAGTTCATGTGGAATGTGAGATTGAATGGGTTCTTTCAAGAACTTTATTTATTATCTGTTTCACATTTTCTTTATCATTGTGTGTTTAATGTGTTTCTGTGAGAGAGAGAGAGAAAGGGAAGAACCCAATTCTCTGAGTACAAAAAGAACAACCAACTGCACTTTTCTTTCTTCTTGAGAGTGTGTGTGTGTGCGTTAAGTGTGTGAGAGAGAGAGAAAAGAAAGATATTTAGAGAGAGTTTTGCGAAAGATGCGCAGAGATATCTGGAAATTTTCATTCTTCATACATTTCTAGAAATGTATGAAGAATGAATTAAAACACCATTAAAACCCCTCTTTATTTGTGTTCTTTTAATCTAAAAAAATTTCAGATTAATTCCAATTTTTTTCGAAATTTCAGTTGATGTAATGTGAATTATATTCAAATTTTGCAGAAATGGGGAAAGGATCGAGTCGATTCTCAGCTGCGACGCGACAAACAGGTAAACATTCATATCTTGGAATTGAATTTACCTTACTACCCCTGCTTCTTGATCCAATTCAGCAAAATCCCCATAAAAATGGTGACGGATAATCCAAGCAAAATTCGTCCTTTTCTATGTTTTTATCCATCCCCAATCGTTCTTAAATTATCCTGTTCATATGGGCCTTTCTGATTCTCAAATCTCTTTCTTGACTATTTTAATGTATTTATTTATATATATTTATTTCTTTTGAAATAGAAGGTGGGGATAGTGATGGAATTTTGCATAAATCATCAAAGAAGCTGAAAAAATTGAGTTCTATGAGTGAAATGAATCAATCTTCTCAATCCACAAGTACTACTACCAGTAGCAAAAGAGTCAAGCTTCCCAAAAAGGTGATACAGAATCATACATATACATATACATATACATATACATATACATATACATATACATATACATATACATATACATATACATATACATATACATATACATATACATATACATATACATATACATATACATATACACACACATTATGATATGAACTTGAGTTTCTATAATCTGATTTGGGTTTTATTCATTAATCATGAGTCTTATTGTTTCCCTTTTGAATTTGCAGTTTTTCGATGATTATGATACTGTTAATCATGCATCTGTTCCAAGAAAATTACGATCAGGTCCGTTTAACTTGAAATGGTACTTATGTCGTTGAAGCTTTCTTTGCTCGAATTTCGGGTTTTTTACTGCTTAAATTTCCTTTTTTCTGAATTTATATGGTTTATTCTTGATGAAAGAATATATCTTTGATGGGTTCTTTCTGTGCTATCAAGATTTGTATTTATTTTAGAGCGAATCAAGATTCATATATATTTTGTATGTAATTTAATCTACAGCAATGAAGAAACGAGACTACGAATCTGTTTCTCCATCTTCGCCAAATAATAAGAACGGGATTCGTAGATTTAAAATGGATCCAAAAGATGGTAATAGGAAGCTCAAAGTTGGTTCGGTTAGTAACTTGAATCTGTTAAATTTCTTGGGATTTTTTTTCGCCATTTAGAGAAGCTCTAAATTGCCAATCTTTTCGATATATCTTATAGGATGAACAACAGTTAACAATCTCCGAGTCGAATGTAGAGAAAGTAACGAAAGATGAAGAAGTAGCAATGGCGGCTTTGGTTGCCATGGCTGGAATAATTCCCGGAAATGATAATAAAACTGAGGAAATTAACTTAAAGAACGAAACTTTAGCAGCCGAAGCTTCAAATCTTCAAGGTTCTTTCTTGTTTTTTAGCTTGTTTTCTTTCTTTCGATTATGTAAACCTGAAAAAATGGAAAACTGATGAACATCCCGGTTTTTATGCACTTGTGCATATAAGTTGTTTTTTGGTTTTTATGCACTTGTGCATTACAAATTACTTATATGCACAAGTGCATACCGTCCAAATGAAGGTCTACCAGGGTGCTCCTCAGTTTTTCTTTTTTTTGAGGTTTTCCCTTGAACCTAACCCTATATATATATATATATATAAATACGTTGTATAATAGAAAAACACGACTCGAAGACTTGTGGGGCCCCAACCGCATCAAAATCGAAAGATTTGGTTCAAGAAAGTGTGCAGATTGAAGATCTGAATGAAACAAGAAACACATTTGGTGTCGAAAAGGTAGCAGCTTTTCGTGTTTTTTATGTTTACGTGGGGCACAATTCTTGTTTTTTATGAGCGGGTTTTGCAGGATTCTGAAGATGTTACCGATGGAAACAAATCAAGAAAGAGATGCTCTTCACATGTTTTCATATGCCGATTTATCAAGGATCTTCAAGTTACCGAGGGTAAACTAGTAAATTCACACCAAGAACCGAAGCAACGAGCTGCAAATAAAATCCCAGAAAATATTACGAATGGAAATGCTGATAAAATCTCAAACAAATTAAGCACTGAAAACAGAACGATATTTCAAGGCCAAAATCATTCAGCTGCTGCATCAGGACAGGTGATGTTTTAACTTTGTGTAGAAAAATTGGTGAATTTTCAAAGATGAAATATTTAATTTATTTTTCTCGTAATATTAGGTATCCGTGCTGCCCCTTTTCGGTAGCCCGCTTTACGACCCTTCACAATGGTCGAGGCCTTTGTTTCCTAAACAACATATGTGGATGAGTCCGTTTATACCTGGAGCTCGATATCAGAATTGGGTGAACGGTGGTGGATGTGATACGCTGCCGCCAGTCTCTAGTTCTTACGGTGGGGTGGCGGCCGGCTCAAATTACGTGCAATTTGGTCACCGTTCTTTGGGATTTGACGAAAACGGAGGTTTGTTTCTTGTTGATAGTTCTCCGACGTTGAAGTTAACGTTGCAATGAGAGTGTTGAAAGGTTGTTTTTGGATGGTTTTTGAAAGTTATAGTTATTGACCAAAATGGATATATAAAAACTACCTTTGATTCTAACATGAATATGGCTTTAGAGATATAAGAATTGGTTGATGTATTTGGGAGCATGTTATGGGTTCAAAGAATTTGAGTCCCAAAATTGGATCATGAAAGAAAGTTAAAGAAGTTTCCAATTAATTAGATAGTAAATATATTTGATTGTTCAATAGATGTGAAGAAAAAAAATGTGCCATTTAAATATATGTTAGAAATATATTTATAAACTTTGTCAAATAATGGTTAATCTAATTTAAAATGAGTATGTTGTACTTTTGGTCCTTGTGGTTGACACTCACACCCACAAGGCCACAATAAACTTTTATCCCAAATATGAAAAATTACACTAGTGGTCCTTATAGTTGTCATTTTGTTTTGATTTGGTACTTTTTAGTAACAATACTTTATTCGGGTTCTGCCATCCCCGAAAAGTAGTACCTGGGTTTCACCAAAACCCAATTGAATCTCACCCGGGTTTCTCCCAAAACCCGATCAACCACATCTAGGTTTCTCCCTAAAACCCGATTAAACCACGTACGGGTTCCTCCCAAAACCCGATTAAACCACGTACGGGTTTTACCCACTTCCGGGTTTCACACCTTCTCGGATTTTACCACTGATATCCGGTACTCGGTTTCCAGACCGAAGTCTCACTCAAACCTGATTGCAATCCAACCCAAAACAACTTTAAGCCTCCAAATCAAAGGGGTTTAATGCCTAAACCCTTACTAACCATAACCATTCATTATTAAACCAAATCCTTCATTGAAATTGATCATTCGATTAATCCTCTATCACCAAAACCCAACCAACTAGGTTTCACTAAAAGAAGAATAAGAGGTAGAGTGAGAGATTACCTTGATGAAGAAATGAAGAAGAATCACCCTCCAAATCTGCACATCTTCATTGCTTCTCTTCCAATATCGCGTCTCTCTAGCCTCCACAATTGAAAATGAAAGAGAATGAGGGTTTTTAGGATTGTAACTCTTTTATTGGCTTATTACATCTTGGTCCCTGTAGTTTGAGTTTTCATTAAATTTCCACTCAAATCCAAACCCCTTTCAAAATCAGAATACAGGTATTACATACTTGAAGTCGTGTATCATGATAATACCGTATCACACCAGCTTATTTTTTAATTATTTATTTATTAAAGTTTAATCGATAAATATAACGTAAATTCCTATTTTTTTAAGGTCTAAATTTCTATTAATTAAAGGTTATTTGAGGAAAGCTAGTTCTTTTAGTTGACGACCACATGAGTATATGTTATGTATTAGTTTTTGAGGACCGTAGGTTGTTTTAATTTTGAATTTTAATAATTTGTATTATTGAATGTTTTTATCATTTATATGTAGGTAAATTAATGTTTGTATATGTAGGGATAAATGATATATATAGGGATAAATGATATAACAAACATCAATATATTATTTGAATCCTCGATGGTTTTAGTGCATTTACTTTTTAAGGATATCAATATAAAATATTTGGTAACCCTTTAACTTTTGTGATGTTGATATAAAAACGTACTAATATGTACCAATCAAGAAAGTTGGTATCAAGTAGAGTTGGTTGGTAGACAGTATAGGTGAAAAAAACATGGTACCGTCATGGGCGGACCTAGATTATGGCATACGGTGGGACGTGTCACCGTATTGTTTATCTGTCGTAAGGTAAAAAAAATTAAGTTCGTGAAAGATGCAACCGTATCAATTTGTTTTGTGCCACCATATATATGTTGAAACTGCAATAAGAACACAAGTTTCTCTTGGTAGAGTTGGTTTGGAAAAACTTTTATTCTACTTAACACTTGGGTTCGAGTCTTGTTAGACCCATTTTTGTAGTTTTTAATATTTATTGTTTCTAAAAAAATTACAATACTAGGACTTGAATTTGACTAACCACCAAACCAATATTAATTTTATGAAAAATATCTCTATATTTGTTTTTTATAGTCAAATGGTGCCACCGTTTGAAAAAAATTCTAGGTCCGCCCCTGGTACCGTACCATGTTTACCCCTACATACTTCGGCAATTTTGAATGATTTTGGACGATTTTTAACCAAATTGCTTCTTTCTGTGTGCAATAAATCATAAATACTATTAGGTTTGAGTTCCCGTGAAAATAAGAGTTACAATGAAAATGTAAGAACAAAACCCTCATATACCTTCAATTACCTTTATTTATCTACTTATTTTCATAATGATAAAAAATTACCAAATTAATACAAGTGAAAGTGATTAAATATATATAAAAGTTTGTGAAAATGACTAAAAATAAAGATAAAGATAAATAATTGTAGTTGAAGATAAATAAAACTGGATCAAAAAGTTAACCCATCCAAATACTTAAAACTTAAAAGTGTTCTCATCATAACTGTTATTTTCACAAGAAAGTAGTTAATTCATAACCACATAGTTGTGCACGATAATTAAATTTACTTATGGGCCATTTACCAAACGCTTACTCGGTAAGCGCCTTTCGGGTGTCACTTCCTTTATCGAGTGTGCATGCAAAGTAAAACCGATGATCTTACCTTGTAAGAGCATAGCAATGACCACTAATCTTATCCGATAAGTAAGCAATAAAGACTTTTATCCGTTTTTACCGGGTAAAATGCACTTACCACCAATCTATTTTGATACCTGAAAATGGCATCTGACATATGTTAGGAAAAATTTATCGTGCCAAAGAAAATACGAGAAGCTCACGAATGATTTTTAAGGTACCAAAACGAGTAGAAATCCAAATGCACAATAAACCCAACAACAAATGCGGAACAATGATCTAGATGTTTACACAATATATTCTCGAACGTAGAAAATTAAACCCACACGAAGTATATATATAAATAGATAAAAACGATGGAAACGTTAGTATCTATAAGTATATATATAGCAAGATATATATAAGTGTATATATCGACGAGATATATATATATATATATATATATATATATATAATAACGATATATATATAGGGGTGGGTTCAAATGAAAACTCATTTTCAATTGTGAACACGAGGACAAGTAACTAATGATCAAGATTTGGAAAACTAATCAATGGTTAAAACTTAATGAAACCAATTGAGAAGTGATACTAAACGTTTAAAATAAATCAGCGCCTACCATCTTTGACTTTTTATTTTCTTTTTTAATTAAATTTTTTTTACCCCCTTAAAGTTTAAAATAAATTATCTTAAAAATTACTAATATTTTAATCAAACAAATTACATCAAAAAACGAGAATTTCGTGCTCTTCGATATGACATCCATCTCGATATAATTTTTTCTTCATTTTAACCGTTTTTACGTGAAATGCTATGTATGTGTTATATTCAGTATGAATATGTATGCACGTTTCCTGCTGTCTATATTCAGTATGAATAACAAAGGGGAACGCTCATTCACTATTCATGACGAATAACACAATATTCAAAATGAATAATACAACATCCAGGATGAATAATACACGAATTCCTGATTCATGTATTATTAAACATGAATCATGTATTATTCACTTTGAATGTTGTATTATTCTTTCTGAATATGTATGCACATGACGCACTCTCTTTTGTTTTCCGATTCACAACCGCGACTTGGTTTTATTCTTTCTGAATATGTATGCACATCTCCAGGTGTCCACATTCAATATGAATAACATAGGTGAACGTTCATTCACTATTCATGATGAATAATACAATATTCAGGATGAATAATACAGTATTCAGTATGAATAATACATCATTCAGGGTGAATAATACATCATTCAGGGTGAATAATACACGATACATGAATCGTGTATTATTTACCCTGAATGATGTATTATTCATACTGAATGATACATTATTCATGAAGAATAATACATGAGTGACCCGTGAAGGTGTGGAGACGTGACACACTCTCTTTCGTTACTCGGTTCACAATCGAAACTCGATAGGTTCCAGATTCATCTCGATGGGTGTTGGGTTACGGTAATGAAGAACATGATGCCTTAGGACGTTGAAGAAAGTGTTGTAGAAGGTGATGTCGAGTTACAGACTTACGATGTCGAGATGTTATAAACACTTGAATACATAAATATTCATAACGAATAGAACACTTATATGACATTTCACGTAAAAACGGTTAAAACAACAAAAAAAACTATATCGAGATGGATGTCGTATCGAAGAGCACGGAATTCTCGTTTTTTTGATGTAATTTGTTTGATTAAAATATTAGTAATTTTTAAGATAATTTATTTTAAACTTTAAGGGGGTAAAAGTTTTTAATTAAAAAAGAAAATAAAAAGTCAAATATAGTAGGCATGAGTTTAAATTATCTTCCCTTTTTACCCCTAATCACATTAATTAATAATTTCAATTAAAAACTATATTTAATATGAGTCATTGGATCAATAGAGATGGAAGGGCCAAGATTCGTCCTCACGTTCACAATTGAATTTGAGTTTTCATTTGAACTTTCCTCTCTCTCTATATATATATATTATGTATACAGACGAAATATATATATAAATATATATATATATATATGTATATATATATATATGGCAAGTGAAACACAACCAATAACACCGGGAGTTAACGTGGTCCCACTATCGCTGTGATAGTGTACGTCCACCAAAGAGAGAGAGCAAGTGTTTATTATCAACCAAGGAGATTACAAGTGCTTAACAAGGATCTTAAGATCCACGATCAACTAACAAATCTTCTCGAACACCACCGAATATCAAGAACACTCTCAACCTCACATAAACTCTAGATACCAAAACAATTTAGGGAGAGTGTTTGGTGGCTTGTGGTTGTCGGTCGGAGAAGAGCACAAGAAGATGAAGAATGGTGTTGTTCAATATGGGAAGGGATAAGGGTATTTATAGGGATGGAGTTGAGTAGGGAGCAAGTCACAAGGGCAATTTGGTAATTTCACTTTTTACACCTTATGGTCACGTGCATCATCAACAAAGTATAATATGTTTTAATATTATAACACTCCACCATGATGCACGTGAACCTTGATAGCGAAACTCCCAATCCAACAAATACGAGTCTTCCCAACGGTTGATCTTAGTAAGATAACAAAGTAAATTGGCATGAGGTAGCAAAATGCATTCCAACCGTAACGAGCTTCGGCATGGCCATCACCCGTCAAAGTCACAAGAAAATAACCTCAAATGCACAATCCACTGAACAAGGTAGAGCATAAGCAAAGCCCTAAGCACTTAACAAAGTAATTCCTTCAAATATGTCATTTTGTCATCTGTGGTAATATTTTCTCTCTCTCGCAAAGTGCCCAACGACACTAACACAAACAGAGCTGGATCAAGTTTGAGCAATGCCCAAACTTGGCTGGCAGTAGCGACTTAGTGAACATATCAGCGGCATTGTCGTCTGTCAGGACTTTCTTCAAATAGACGACCTTCGCTTCATGTAGTCTAACAAGATATGCATCACGCACATTTATGTGCTTTGTCCGGGAGCTGAAAGCCAAATTAGTTGCCAAATGGATGGCACTCTGATTATCACAGAGAATGTGCACGGAAGGTTGCTCGAAGCCCAGGTCATTTATCAGTTCTTTCAAATAGACCGCTTCCTTTGCAGATTTAACCGCCGCAACAAGTTCAGCTTCTGTGGTCGACAATGCAACAATAGACTGTAACCGTGATCTCCAACTAACGACTGTTCCACTTAAGGTAAATACATAACCGGATGTAGATCTCCAACCAACTCGATCACCTTCATAGTCAGAATCACAATATCCAACAATTTCACAGTTATTGTGCAAACCAAATATAAGACCATGTTTCTCGGTTCCCTTCAAGTATCGGAATGCCGTTTTAACGGCTGCCCAATGTGATCGACCCGGATTCGCGAGAAACCGACTCACCACTCTGACACAATGTGCGAGATCAGGATGGGTACACACCATGGCATACATGAGACTCCCGACTGCACTAGCATATGGAACCTTTGACATTTCGGCCTTTTCCTTGTCGTCCTTCGGACAATCTTCACTCGTAATATTGATGTGCTTCGGTAGCGGAGTGCTAGACGTCTTGGCACCATCAAGATTGAACCGCTCCAGAATTTTCTGAATATACGCTCGTTGTGTCAACCTGAGTGTCCGGGTGTTTCTGTCCTGCAAGATTTCCATGCCCAAAATCTTCTGCGACGCGCCAAGATCTTTCATTTCAAATTCTGACTTCAACTTATCATTCAGACGTTCGATCTCTGACCGGTCCTTGCAGGCAATAAGCATGTCATCTACATAAAGAAGTAAGTAAGTGATAATACCACCACTTTGTCTATGATAGACACAAGCATCCTTTTTACTGCGCTCAAATCCCAGAGTGAGCATAAACGAATCAAACTTCTTATACCACTGACGAGGCGATTGTTTAAGTCCATAGAGGGACTTCTGGAGCTTACATACATATTCAGGTTTGCTGTCGAAAACGAAACCATCAGGTTGCTTCATATAGATAGTTTCCTCCAAGTCTCCGTGTAGGAAGGCGGTGTTCACATCTAGCTGTTCTAGCTCCAAATCGTAAATAGCCACGATCGCTAAAAGAACACGAATAGATGTATGTCTAACAACGGGAGCAAAAATATCGTCATACTCGATACCTTTCCATTGTGCAAAGCCTTTAGCAACGAGACGAGCCTTGTAACGATTGTCATCTTTGACTTTGAAAACCCACTTGCAACCAATAGCACGGCTGCCCTTCGACAACGGACATAAGTCCCAAGTGCTGTTCTTAGAGAGAGATTCCATCTCTTCTTGCATGGCACCAAGCCATTTCGAACTGTGGGTTGAGGCCAATGCCTCCTTTACATCAAGCGGCTCTTCTTGCCCTACATGCAAAGCAAACTCCAGCTGATCTGTAAAACTCATGTTAGCAAAATACCAATCTCCATACCTGTTAGGCGGACGAATAGTCCTTTGACTACGCCTGGTCGGTGCAATAACTAGGATTGTATCGCCTTGGTCTCCACCATCATTCAGAATCACTAGTAGAAGTCACTGGCAAAATGACTTCTTCAACAGTACCGGGTGATTCTGGCACAATATCAGGAACGGATGAACTGGGAATATTAGGATTGACTACTGGCTCCACATCATCGGCGGTAGGAGCAACAATAGTGACGACTTCCGGATTTTGAGAGGACCGAGGATCCTGTGACTTTAACAGGACCGATTCATCAAACGTGACATGTCGAGAATGAATCACCTTACGAGTCAAGGGGTTCCAGATTCGGTAACCCTTGATACCATCTGTGTAGCCGAGCAAGAATCCTTTGGTGGCTTTAGGATCCAACTTGTCCTGGCCTGAAACATGAACGTAAACAGGACAACCAAATACACGTATGTATTTCAAACAAATGTTTCTTTTACCTCTCCAAACCTCTTCCGGAATCTTTCCCCCGATGGCCGAACAAGGTAACCTGTTAACAATGTGCACCGCGGTGTAAAGTGCTTCGGCCCAGAAAGATTTGGGGAACTCCGATGTCGACAACATACATCGGACCTTTTCAAGCAAAGTCCTATTCATCCGTTCGGCTACCCCATTAGATTGAGGATCGCCCGGAGTGGTGTAGTGACGGTTGATGCCTTTACGCGAACAAAAGTCCTTGAGGTTACCACTAGTAAACTCTCCACCATTGTCAGATCTAAGCACTTTCAACTTCTTGCCAGTCTCAACCTCTACTCGTGCCAACTAAGTCTTGAATGTATCGAAGACATCTGACTTGAACTTTAACACATACACCCAAAGCTTATGTGAGAAATCATCAATAAACGAAACAAAGTATTTACCTCCATTGAGGGACGGAGTACTGGATGGTCCCCAGACGTCAATTTAAATATATATATATATATATATATATATATATATATATCAAACAATTTATTTCATTCAATGCTTGTGTAGGCATAAGGTTAAAACTGTAATTTTTGTTGTTCACGCTATTTATTCGGTACAGAAATCAAACAACTTATCTTAGTGTATCAAGATAGATTAATGATTAAAGACAACTTAATAAATTATTTATGGTCCATAGTTAAATGAATCAGTTACAACCCAACAAAATATAGTATAAAAACCCCTTTTAGATTAAAACCGTACCGTCTTAACAACGGGATCTAGAAACGAACAAAGCCACCTTAAGCACGATTTTCACCATTTTTGATCAGTTTCGACTTCCTTTTTCTTAGGGCTTTTCGAAGTATAGCATAGACAAGATTAATACCAACATTTTGATACAAACATCTTAAAAAACCATTAAGAATGGACCACCATTTTTACAATTTCACATCTAGGGTTTTATGTTCACCATTGCTAAACAACTAAACCTCAAAATTGACAACTCAAATGCTTCTTTAACCAAAATTCAAAGACACCATTATCTTAATAATTGAAAAACGAACAAAATCATATGATTTTTTTTGAAGTATATGATATTCATATACGGCAAATGTAACAATTAAACTCACACATCCTTCTCACCTTTGGTGAGGTTTGAACCCCTGACCTCCTACGAGGATAAAGGTTTCCATACCGCTAGGCCAAAGGCCCTTTGGTAAATCATATGAAATTTTCAAATCCATGTAAAATACAGTGCGATGATAAAAACACCATAAACGATAGTTCTCTCATTTCTTGATTTCATTTTGACATGAGTATCGGGAGGGTGTTTTGAAAAAAAATGTTTATCTTAATGAGTTCTTACACCAACATTTAAGCTATAAGTACCATTAGTTTATTAATTTTTACAGTTAAGAGCATCTCCAACAGTTTCCTCAAAATTTCTCCAAAATGGAAAACCAGAAGTCAAAATCTCAAAAAAAAAATTACATTTCATCTTCAAAAGATTTCCCATTTTGGAGAAAAAACAATGATTATAAAACTAAAATATTGTATTCATCTATTAAAATATTATTTCTCTCTCTAAATACTATTTTTCAAAGATTTCTATTGGTGTTCTCACTTAGTAATCATTTTTTGGGTTAACTCCATATTTGGAGAAAAAGTCATTCTCTCTCCTACTTTCTCCATTTTGGAGATAGTTTTGGGAAAGCTGCCGGAGCAAAAAAAACAACCCAAAATCCTCATATTCTTTATTTTCTACAAAATAAGGAAGCTGTTCAAGATGCTCTAAACCAATCAATTTGAAATGATGGGCTGGAATGTACGTAATTATTATTTTGTTGAAATTAGAACTTAATAGTTAAATACTCATTCAATTAAAAATAAAAGTACACTCTAATTTTAGTCCTTGTGGTTTAGTAAAAGGTTTGAAAGTAGGACCTAAACTTTAATAAGTCTAAAAGTTATCCTTGGGGTTTTCATTTTACTTTGAAAGTGATCCTCGATCATTAGCTCCGTTTATTTTTTCCGTTAGAATGAGGGGTATTTTGGACCCTTTACCTATTTCTTTAAAAAATTAAAAATTAAAATATATATATATATATTAGATTTAATATTTTTTATATACGGTATACATCAACACCACTTAGAGTGGTGATGGATCTCTACCATTGGCAAGAACCATTCCACCGCCAACAAGAACCATCCCACCGAGAACTCCACCTACCGCCGCAAGAACCATCCCACTGAGAACTCCATCGTTGCCGACAAGAACCATCCCACCGAGAACTCCACCCACGGCCGACAAAAACCAACCGTGTTCAGGAACCTACGAGACATTGTTTTGTTTTGTTGTTCTTCAACAAATCTACACCATATTTCTCTAATTCTCTTGTTTAACAGATCTGCCCCAGTCCCCGCTTTTATTGATCACTTACGTAAATCTGAAAGCTGGGATTAAGAGATGATAATGTGTTAGTCTTAATAGACTCATAGTAGAGAGTGCTTCTCGGGGAGGAGCACGGTCGGTTTCGCAGTCTAGTAACAGAAAGTTTCACTTATTTTTATACGAATCCGAAGGGAAGTGAATGGTCTTCGCCCCCACCAGAAGGGGTGGCGGGGGGTGGGGAGGAGAGTGAACATAAGAGAGAGCGCTTCTCGGGGAGGAGCACGAACTCCCTCTTAGTGTTATTCAAAGTTCGTAGTTAGCTCGATTGGATGAATCGTAACAATGGAATAATTAAGTCATAGTTCATTGGTTGAGTGTATCATTAGCCATTTTTTTTTTGGTACGAGGAACTTATCATGAATCCACTAGTTTTTGTCGCTTCCGTTATTGCTGGTGGATTGGCTGTAGGGCTTGCTTCTATTGGACCTGGAGTTGGTCAAGGTACTGTTGTGGGTCAAGCTGTAGAAGGTATCGCGAGACAGCCCGAGGCGGAGGAAAAATACGAGGTACTTTATTGCTTAGTCTAGCTTTCATGAAAGCTTTAACAATTTATGGCCTGGTTGTAGCATTAGCACTTTTATTTGCGAATCCTTTTGTTTAATATTATAAATATGAAAATTTTGATTTTTTATATTTTATTGCCTTGGACTTGTGCTTTGCTTTTTCGAATTATATAAAGATTTCATTCCTAGAATTAATTATTTGTTGAGAAAATAAGCCACGGGAAGGGCTGAGAGGAATTAGCATACCAACTAACTTTCATCCTTCCCGTTTGTGTTCGTATGCCTTTTTTAGTTTTTAAGAAGGGTTGCAACCAAGGAGGTAATTCATGATTTCTAAATCGAATAGATTTTTTATTCACTTTAGAAAGTAGGAAACTAGAAATATATATATATATATATATAAGAGGGCAAAGTAATACAAATAGAACTCTGTTCTATTTTTTAGTCTATCTATACGAAGAGATCATATGAAAAATGTAACCGATTCTTTCGTTTCTTTGGGCCACTGGCCATCCGTCGGGAGTTTCAGGTTTAAAACCGACATTTTAGCAACAAATCTAATAAATCTAAGTGTAGTGCTTGGGGTCTTGATCTTTTTTGGAAATGGAGTGTGTGCGAGTTGTTTATTTCAAGAGTAGGCTTGATCCAACCACCTGTACTTTTTCTACTATAACTACGAAAGTTATACCTAAGAAAGAAGGGTGCATGATCTCGCAAATTACTTCTGAATAAATTCAAAAATCATATGTAAGAACTATAACAATTTCGTAATTTATTGGAAAATCCACTATCTGATAGAAAAGGATCCCATGCTCCTGGACCAATCTTACCTGGGATCGCAAATCCCAAATTTGTTTATGAAGAGTGAATCTAATTGTATTAGTATCTATAATTGATTTCTTTTGTGTAATACTAATCGATAGGGACTCATTGGTAAATGCTACAAGATCTCGTGCATTGGAACCCATGGTTATGAACCCGAATCCATTAGTATGAAACATTTTCTTTTCCAAGTGAAATCATCGATAATTTTGTATCTAACTGTATAAAGGCAGGCGCAGATCTATGAATAGGAAATGTTATGCTAGTATCTACAGGACCTAAATTGTCATCAGGCTCGCCAAGCACGTTGAAAATTCGTCCGAGAGTCGCTCCACCGACCAGAACACTTAGCGGAGCTCTCGTATCAATTACGTCCATTCCTCTCGTTAGACCGTCTGTAGCACTCATAGCTACGGCCCAAACTCGATTGTTTCCTCATAATTACTGTACCTCACAAGTCAAATTCACATTTTACCCGATCCTCAAGTTTCTAGCCCTAAACTCATAATGGCGAGAAATATATTATTTTAAATTAAATAATTTTCTATTGAATGGGACATTCTTTTACATCGACAAACAACAAGTAAAGAAAGAAATTTTATTTATATCTTTCCATACATAACCGAAGAATGGAAAAGATTCTCCAAGCATCTCAGGTCCTAAAAGTGCATGATAAATACTGCCAAATGTAACGACCCGATTCCCATATATACAAATAACATACACTTCATATTATGAAATCATCAAAAGATACATCGTATTTCACATTCGGTCCCATAGTCTTTGTAAACATACAAGTAAATCAGTACAAACTTTTCTCGAATTACATTACATTATAACTAATAACAGATTCATAAGTACAAAAACGCATCTATAACTTCATAAACAGAGTCTTCACAAAAACTATCCATCGATCGTCCTATTCACTTGTTCTTACTCGATCCGCTACCTGGAATACATATTTTTAAAACAGAAATGAGGGTTAGACCTAATGGTCTAGTGAGGAAATCCCTGTGAGTTTAGCAATCCTTTTTAAATCTAATTTATATAAACCTTTACATCAAAAACCGTTTATATAAAACTTTTCATATAACACCCACATACCATACGTAATTAATTACCAATCAAGACTCGGGCTTCGTACGCATCTCATTCCACCTTATTCCTCCACAAATGTCCAAATTAATTGGTTGCGAGGCAACTAATCTACTGTACAACAAATACATTAAACACACCGGTCCTCTGCCCGACCACGTATTATAGTACAATATAATACTCACGTAATTATAATATCTCAATATTTCATAATTACCATCATAGTCATATTCATATCATTTATCAAATACTCAACATCTACACAATGTATTCCAGTTTAAAATACTTTGAAGTAAAACTCACCTGATTACTTATCAACACGTTCCCAAGCCTTCTAAACAGGTTCAGTCCTTTACCCAGAATTCACAGGATCTGTAACAAATAGATACAGGTATCTCTTTACCACATAAAACACGTAAGTCTTACTAAGGCTAACAACTCTAAAGAACTCAAACCCTTAAATGTTGCCCCCAAACCCGTACTCAAGTCAAGACCACAGAATAGTCAGTCCTCATTCATTCCCTATCTAATGGTTAACAAAATACAGGTTACTGGATACTCGACATCATTTAAACTCTCAATATTGGCCAAACAGCAAAAGTATCCGGACACAACAGAGTTTTCCGGACAACACCAATAATCCGGACAGCATGCCGTTTCCGGACAGTATAAGTAATCCGAACACCATCCGGAAACCTAAGTAATCCGGACACTATCCGATATCATACTTCATCCGGACAATCAAGAAAAGAGAACTTACCCGGAAAAGACTTGTCCGGACACCTTCAACTATCATCCGGACACCATCAACAAAACTATCCGGACACCTTCACACTGTGTCCGGACACTACTGTCGGTTTGTTCCAATTTGCCCAGAAATCCGACAGAAATCAACCCTAGACTAGATGTGATGATTCTAATCCGATAGATACTTCCTACTAACCATTATAAACATAAATTGTACTGGGAACATACCTTAATTAGCTTCAATAACTCCAATTTGAGCCTTTACCCTTCTTTCTCCTTTCTTTCTTCTTCTTTTTGCTCCCAACACACACATACACCTTAAATTTGAGTTTTGTTCTTATGAATACATCTGTACTCTTAATTTAGATATTATCAATTATAATTACCCTTTTAGACCCTAATCTATTCAATAATAACCAAAGTACCCTTAACTTAATAATTCATCTCAATTTACCCAAAATAGTAACTTTAAAGTTAAATAATTTAACGGAATAATATTTTTAACTAACGGACTTACCCGGGGTATTACATCATCTCCCCCTCAAAAGAATTCCGTCCCGGAATTCGGTTAGTCAAAAAGGTGAGGGTATTTGGTTCTCATTTCTGATTCAGATTCCCACGTGGCATCCTGACCTCTATGATGCCTCCACTGAACTTTCACTTGCCTGACCTCCTTATTCCGCAACACTTTAACTTTATGATCAACTATAGCTTCCGGCTCTTCCATATAATTCAGTCTTTCATCGACTTGTATTTCTGGTAGAGAGACTGCCTGATCTTGAGTAACCAGACACTTTCGGAAGTTTGATACGTGAAATGCATTATGGATCCTGCTAAATTCATGCGGAAGATCTAATCGGTAAGCTACTTCACCGATCCTTTCTGTAATAGCAAACGGTCCAATGTACCTCGGGCTCAATTTACCTTGTTTCGCAAATCGGATGACTCCTTTCCAAGGCGAGACCTTTAACATCACAAAATCCCCAACTTGGAATTCTAACGGCTTTCGGCGTCGGTCGGCATAGCTCTTCTGTCTATCTTGAGCCACTTTCAATCTTTCTCGAATCTGAGTAACCTTATCCGCGGTCAACTGAACTAAATCTGGCCCCGCTAATTGTTTCTCTCCCACTTCATTCCAACACAGAGGCGTTCGGCATTTTCTACCATACAGAACTTCAAACGGTGCCGCTTGAATGCTGGAATGATAACTGTTGTTGTAGGCAAATTCAATCAATGGTAAATGCTTATCCCACGATCCCCTAAAGTCAACAATACAAGCACGGAACATATCTTCTAATGTCTGAATCGTCCGTTCACTCTGACCGTCAGTTTGAGGATGAAACGCTGTACTTAACTTTATCTGTGTTCCATCTCTTTTTGAAAGCTCCTCCAGAATCTTGAAGTAAAACGACTATCACGATCCGAGATAATCGAAATTGGAACTCCATGTCGAGTTACTATTTCATTGATGTACAACTTGGCTAATCGTTCCAATGAATCAGTTTCTTTTATCGGTAGGAAGTGAGCAGACTTCGTCAACCTGTCAACAATCACCCAAATAGCATCAAACCCTTTCGGAGTCCTCGGTAACTTCGTGATAAAATATGTAGTAATTTGATCCCATTTCCACATCGGTATTTCTAATCGTTGCAACTGACCAAACGGTTTCTGATGTTCAATCTTCACCTTCTTACAAGTAGTACAGCCTTCTACATACTGAGCAATGCTTCTTTTTATCCCAGGCCACCAATAAAATTGTTTCAGATCCTTATACATCTTGTTCGTACCCGGATGAATAGAAAAACGAGACTGGTGAGCTTCTTGTAGTACCCGATCACGTAACCCACCCATACGAGGCACCCAAATTCTGCTTCCCAAACATAATAACCCACGATCATCTTTTTCTAGTAATGCTGACAATCCCACTAACCGTTCTGATTTCAAATGTTCTTCCTGATAGGATTCTAATTGACACTTCAACAATTCGTCAAAGATGTTGGGTAAAAGTTCAGCTCGTAGTGAAATGGCTTTTATTGTTCCGCTTCTTTCTTGACGACTCAGAGCATCAGCTACCACGTTTGCCTTTCCCGGATGATAGAGAATTTCACAGTCGTAATCGTTCACCAGTTCTAGCCATCTTCTTTGCCTCATATTTAGTTCCTTCTGATTGAAGAGGTGTTGGAGACTCTTATGATCGGTATAAATTTGACATTTGGAACCATAAAGATAATGCCTCCAAATCTTCAACGCGAACACCATTCTGCTAGTTCCATGTCATGTGTAGGGTACTGCCGTTCATGATCTTTCAATTGCCGAGAAGCATAAGCAATAACCTTTCCACGCTGCATAAGTACACAACCCACCCTAGTTTAGAAGCATCACTGTAGACAACAAAATCTTCGGAACCTTCTGGCAATGCTAAAATCGGCGCGCTGCAAAGTTTCTCTTTCAATATTCTGAACGCTTTATCCTGCTCTGCTTTCCATTCAAACTTTAGATTTTTCCGAGTCAGCTTAGTCAAAGGCGTTGCAATACGAGAGAAGTCTTTTATAAACTTTCGGTAATACCCGGCTAAGCCCAGAAAACTACGTACTTCCGTTGGCGTCTTTGGCGGTTCCCATCTTTCAATCGCTTCCACTTTCATCGGATCTACTTGAATTCCTTTCTTCGAAATGACATGCCCCAGAAATTGAACTTCCCGTAACCAGAATTCACACTTCGAGAATTTAGCATACAACTTTTCTTTCTTCAACAACTCCAGAATCAAGCGAAGATGTTGTGCGTGGTCCTCTTTGGATCGGGAATAGATAAGTATATCATCGATAAATACAATGACAAATTTATCGAGATAAGACTTACATACCCGATTCATTAGATCTATAAAAGCGGCTGGAGCGTTCGTCAATCCGAACGGCATCACCAAAAATTCATAGTGGCCGTACCTCGTACGAAAGGCAGTCTTCAGAACTTCTTCTTCTTTAACCTTCAACTGATGATAGCCAGATCTAAGATCAATCTTGGAGAAATAACAAGCTCCAACTAATTGATCGAAGAGATCATCAATTCTTGGAAGCGGATATTTGTTCTTGATCGTACGCTTATTTAGCTCCCGGTAGTCAATACACATTCTCATTGAACCGTCCTTCTTTTTCACAAATAACACTGGTGCACCCCACGGTGAAGAGCTGGGTCTAATGAATCCCTTATCAGATAGGTCTTGTAGCTGTGCCATCATCTCTTTCATCTATGGTGCACGAGCAATAGGAGTGGTTCCAGGAACTAAGTCGATACCAAATTCTACTTGCCTAATGTAACATCCCTTAATCCCAACTTACAAATAACATACATTTCACCACAAAATAACATATCATATTTCATTTATGGTCCCTTCTCTTAACCAAGTAGGTCTTTTAGTACAAACTTTTTGGAATAAAGTAAAATACATAATAGATACAAAACACAACTTGAATCTTCATAAGCATTCATCTTCCACAAAAGCTAAACATGATAAATCCTATCATTGTCTCTTACTTGCTCCTTGACCTGGAATACATATTTTAAAACAAAAATGAGGGTTAGACCTTGAGGTCTAGTGAGAAAATCCCCGTTAGTTAAAGAAAACATTTGCACAACATCATACACATAATTCACATAAGAATACCAACTATGACTCATGCATCATGTATCTTTCCATCTCTTTCTCTTTTCCTTTTCTTGGCCATATTAATTGGTAGCAAGCCAATTAATTAATTTACACCGCTGTACTAAATACAGCCAACACCACTGTCCCTCTGTACAGCCAACTTTCACCGGTCCTAAGCCCGACCAACTAGTACCCATACAATGTAATACTCATATAAACACTATATGCACAATATTACATTTAATCACATATATGTATTCCATTTGAAAACATTTTAAAGAAAAACTCACTTGATTAGCTTATTTCCAAAAATCCTCCCACGCTATTACCGAGCACTCCAATTCATTCAGTCACGTTTCACGGAATCTGTACCACATGAATA
The DNA here is from genome assembly GCA_033807775.1 of Saussurea involucrata. Classification (NCBI taxonomy): domain Eukaryota; kingdom Viridiplantae; phylum Streptophyta; class Magnoliopsida; order Asterales; family Asteraceae; genus Saussurea; species Saussurea involucrata. The sequence goes on from CM066322.1 coordinate 171,512,179, forward strand.
CAAATATCTCTTTTAAGGCTAGAAATCTCTAAGTTCTGAAATCCTCGACTCAAGTCGCAATCAACTAAGGAAATACTCTATGTCGCAATACACTACACCAAGTCGCAATCAACTACTACGACACAGTACCAAGTCGCAATCCACCATTGCGACTTCATGAGCAAGTCGCAATCCACTATTGCGATTCTAACCCCAAGTCGCAATTAACTACTGCGATTCCAAACCAAGTCGCAACCGACCATTGCGGCTTCAAAGCCAAGTCGCAATCAACCATTGCGACTTCGTTGAATATCGCAATCAACCATTGCGACTTCGTTGAATATCGCAGTTCACTGTTCATCCTAAAAACCCAGAAATCGTACTTTTAAGCTATGCATGTTGCTGTAAATATGCAGATATCTTTAGGACCATTAACATAACCTAACCATAGGCTCAGATTTTCCAAAACATCCTTAAATCATCAAAACCCACTTCTAAAACTTATAACAAAACTTTTTAGAACTAAACACATAAAAGTATGGATTGTGCAGAATTATTACCTTGATTCCTTCAGTTGTTTTTAAAAATTCCAGCAGAAATCTAAGCTTTCCTTCTTCTTCTTCTTAGCTTTCTTCAATTTCCTTCTCCCTCTCTCTAAACCGAACACACTCACACACACACGAACACTTAGGATAAGTTCTACTTGTGTCAAAAGATGACACCTCCAGCCTCTTTGCTGGAAATATGGCGGTGGTGGCAATTGTTTTGGCAAATGTGACCAAACAACCCCATACTTGTCATATTTGGCAAGATTTACCCCCAAACTTCCAAATGAAAATTAAAACTTACCCCTTAACTTCTATCTCCATAAAACACTTAATTTTTAAATAAAACCTAAATAATAATAAATAATTTGATAAAATACCTGGTTATTACACCTAACAGGAGGAAGACTATTCAAGTCTTCAGGGAAAACTTCTGGAAATTCATTAACAATAGGAATATCTTCCAACTTAATCTTTTCAGGCCTACTATCTATCACATAGGCTAAGTAACTCTGGCAACCCTTATTCACACACTTACGGGCTTTTATTATAGATATAAGGCTAGACTGATGATTCTTACGATCACCATAAATCACTACTGACCTCTTATCAGGTAAAACGACATTGATTATTTTCTTATCACAAACTATGTTAGCCTGATTCTCAGCTAACCAATCCATCCCTACTACCACATCAAACTCGATCAAGGCTATAGGAAATAGTTGTATCGGTACTCCACAACCCTCTATATTTATCACACAGCTATCAAAAACTTCTTTAACTGACACATGATTATCATTTGCAGTGTCTACCAGTAAAGCATGTTCTAACAATTTAGGCTCTAAATGCATGTGAGCAGCAAATAAAGGAGACACAAAAGATCGATTTGCACCGGAGTCAAACAACACTTTAGCACGTGTAGAATTTATGAAAAATGTACCTGTAACCACATCCGGAGTTTCCTCCGCCTCTTTAGCTGTCATTTGAAACGTACGACCCCTTGTTCTCGGCGGTTCTATTCTTGGAACTACTGGTCTAGCAATTGTTGGTTTCCCTGACGTTCCACCCTGTTGTATTCTTCTTTGCGGACAATCCGACAGCATGTGATCCGGAGAATTACATGAATAACAAAACCGCGTCACGCGACAATCTTTAATGACATGCCTGGTTTTTCCACACTTAAAACAAACTCGAGATTCCACTTGACAATTTCCCTGATGGATGCGATTACATTTCGAACACGGTCTTTCCGCTGGTCGGAACGGTAAACGGTTATCGAACCTCTGAAACCTGGGCTTTTTCGAGTCATACTGTGGTCCTTCCCACTTTCTCTTCCCCATACCTTTATCACCAGCATCCCTCCTATTATCCCGCTCCACATCTTCCGCGGCATCTACTGCAGCTGAAAAGGTAACGGGTCCTTTTGCAGTTACTAGCCTTCTGACATCTGAGTTTAATCCAAAGATAAACCTTTCCGTCTTCATTTCCTCCGTGGCAACGTAGTATTCCGCGAAACGAGACTTTTCTAGGAAGCTAGCGGTGTAGTCCCGAACTGATAAGTTCCCTTGCTGTAAGTTCATGAATTCCCCTTCCAATTGTTTAATCGCTGCATGAGGACAGAATTGTTTTCTGAAAGCTATCACGAATTCCTCCCAAGAGTAGGTAGAATATAGGTCATGTCCTCCTGAATGAG